>CAOKZL010001117.1:0-415000 GCA_948472985.1 Iguana delicatissima | reverse complement strand
TTTTTAGTGTTACTCCAGCTTGTCAATAACTTTGAACAGTGGTACCGAGTACTGGACACAGTATTCCAGTATTTCATTGTTTTCAATGTTGTAAGCCATTGTTTTTAGATGTAGTTTGTTTTAATCAGTTTCAAAGCCACTTTGATCCTGGACTTAGAGAAAGGTGGGAGAAAAACAAAATGAAATTTATATAAGAACACATTCACTTTCAGTTTCACCAATAGTCTCCTTTACATTTGCCTTTCAATCAAACTTGGAAAAATTACTTTTTTGTGTTGTTGTTGTTGCTGTTGTTGGGTGCCTTGAAGTTGTTTCCAACTTATGGCAACCCTGAGGCAAGCCAGGGGCTGAGAGTGTGTGGTGTGATGTGCCCAGTGTCACCCAGTGTTTTCCACAGCTGAATGGGGAATTGAATCCTGGTTTCCAGGGTTGTAGTCCAACATTCTACTGCACGACATTAGCTCTTGTATATCTTTTTGTATCCTTTTTTTTGTTGTAAAAAGTATACCTGTTTTGTGGTATACTTCCCAGAATATTCCATGCTGTCTGAGGATTTTGGCAGCTGTCAGCCAAAAAAGAACATGTCCAAGCGCTGCTTTCGTCTGTTTCACTGTCCTTCTGTGAGCTTTCCCACAAAGCTACAATCCCTGTGAGAAATTAAGGTTTGACATCTCCTTTGTGAGCTGTACCTACTGCACTGTTGTCTGCAAACCAATAGTAAATAGTACTACTGTGGCCATTTCCACACTAGACTGTTATAATGCTATTATTCCACTTGCAACATCCTATGGAATCCTGGGGTTTGCAGTTTCGGGAGGGGCCATTTGGCCCCTCCCAAAACTGCAAACCCCAGGATCCCATAGGATGTTGCAAGTGGAATGATAGCACTATAACAGTCTAGTGTGGAAATGGCCTGTGTTTACAAGAAATGTCTGGAGAGGAGCCCAGTTGAAAACGATGGCCTCTTTTGACTTAGTATATTTATATACCTACTTTTATGCTTGTCAGTCCTATGAAGATTCAATATATAAATAAGCGCTGCTATTAACAGTTGTGGCCAGAGATTTGCAGGTGTATTTTGCCTTTCTTTGTAAAAAGGAAAAGTAAGGTCTTGCTGCCAGCCATGGTGTTTCCTCCATTTCGGAAAACTTGAGCTGATACAGAATAGGACTGACCTGATATTGATGGAGCCTGAGCAGTTAGCTCATATGACACCAGTACTGCACCAGCTGTATTGGTTGCCCATGCATTTCTGAGCCAAGTTGAATGCGCCAGTTTGTTTGTTTGTTCTCTTAAGTGGTTTCGGCAAAGTTACTTTAGCCTTTATCTGTACAACTCTGTCTTTGCTCTGAGGTAATTAACTGCCACCCTTAGTGAGCAAAAGGGTGAGTGACTTTTTGTAGGCCCGTAGCAATAGAACGAGCTTCCATTGACGGATTCATCAAGCCCCTACTTTTCAGTTCTTCGGGAATGCATTAAATGCATGCCTGTTCACTCTGGCATTTCTTAATTTTGTGGAAAAAGAAGGTTTAGTTTGTAAGACTGCCCATGTACCATGTTATGGTCTTGTGTTGTTTTATCGCGCATACCATCCTGGGAAGGTTCTGCCCTTCAAAGTGACCTAAAACAATTTTTAAATAAAATAAATAGGTTATGTCAAATGTGGATATAAATGTTAGTTTGTCAGATTGTGTGGAATTCCATTCACTTTAGTGTATCAATAGGAACCCCCTATAATCACTGTCAAGATAGATCGCTGGTAGAAAGCCAAACTATCCTTGCTGGTCGGGGAAGACTCATTAGGGAAATCATCTCATTTGCAGGCATTGGGTTGCAAAGACAGCTCAGCTGCATTAGCTACAGTTCCATTATTACTTTTGTATGCTGGCATCTGCCTGCCACAGAGATGTTATACGATAGTGCATGGAGAGAAAGGCATGCATAAGAAAGACCTTCCCTTCCCTAAGATGTGGTCTGTCATATTGAGAAAGAGAGTAAGAGAGAGACAGGGAAAAAATTGAGAACCTACAAGTTATAAAACATTCCTGAAATTCTAGAAGGGAAAAACTTTTGCAGATGTTCCCCGCTGCTCTTTTTTGTCATGTCTTTTTAAAAGAAGAGGAAAATGGAAACAGGGCATAACAGTGTACCACATTAGCAGTTCAAGCGAGCTGTCTGTTATTTGTTGTTGTCATCATTCACTTTAATTTCAATAAAAGGGTGGAGGAGGGATTTCATGCTTTCCCCAATCACCTCCAAGTCTAAAATAACAACATAGCAAGCATTTATAAGGCCATGTATGAGTACTAGGGTGTGCTCCTGCCTGATAGAACAGGCTGCCATTTTGGAGTTTTCAAGATGCAGGGAATAGTGTGTTATGACAAATTGCAAGAAGCATAGTCCCAAAGGCCCAAAACATACCTATGATGAGCATTGTGACTATGTCTCCACATGACACCACTGAACATGATCTTCTTGAAGCCTCTCCCCCCCCATATACTCCTCTTTTTAAAACACATATGGTTAACACAGAAGGCATATATGGTAGTTTGTGCAAGAGTACTTAATGTTTTCACTCATTTTCAGTTGTGAGTGAAGACAGCTTTTGTGAATATACATGTGAACAGTCAGGTGAACTATCTGATGGGTCAAAAGATGCAGAACCTCTGAAGAAGAGACAACATAAATTTTCTGTTCTTTTATCCAACAGAAGCATGCCATCCAGATATTCTGATTTGGCAGGGACAGTTAGAATCAAAGAATCATAGAATCACAGAAATGTAGAGTTGGAAGAGACCACAAGGGCCATCCAGTCCAACCCCCTGCCATGCACGAAAACCCTCAAAGCACTCCCAACAGATGGCCATCTAGCCTCTGCTTAAAAACCTCCAAAGGAGGAGACTCCACCACACTCCGTGGCAGCACATTCCACTGCCGGACAGCCCTGACCGTCAGGAAATTCTTCCTGAGGTTCAGGTGGAATCTCCCCTCCCACAGCTTGTATCCATTGCTCCTTGTCCTGGTCTCAAGAGCAGGAGAAAACAAGCCCACTCCCTCCTCGACATGACATCCCTTCAAATATTTAAACATGGCTATCATGTCCCCTCTCAACCTTCTCTTCTGCAGACTAAACATACCCAGCTCTCTAAGTCTGTCCTCATAGGGCATGGCTTCCAGGCCCCTCATCATTTTGGTTGCCCTCCTCTGGACCTGCTCCAGCTTATCCATATCTTTCTTGAATTGGGGTGCCCAGAACTGGACACAGTATTCCAGATGAGGTCTAACCAAAGCAGAATAAAGTGGTACCAATACCTCCCTTGATCTAGACACCATACTCCTATTGATGCAACCAAGACTTGCATTGGCTTTCTTGGCTGCCGCATCACACTGCTGACTCATGTTCAGCTTGTAGTCTATTAAGACTCCTAGATCCCTTTCACACGTACTGTTAGCCAGCCATGTGTCCCCCATCCTATATTTCTGCATACCATTTTTTTTGCCTAAGTGTAGGACCTTCCATTTCTCTCTGCTGAAATTCATTTTGTTAGCCTTGGCCCAGCTCTCCAATCTGTCCAGGTCCTTTTGAATTTTGGTCCTGTCATCTGGCGTATTAGCAACCCCTCCCAATTTGGTGTCATCTGCAAATTTGATCAGCGTGCCTTCTATTCCTTCATCCAAGTCATTAATGAAGATATTGAACAGCACCGGGCCCAGGACAGAACCCTGTGGCACCCCGCTAGTCACTTCTCTCCAGGATGAGAATCTGCCATTGGTGACCACCCTTTGGGTACGGTCAGTCAACCAGTTACAAATCCACCTGACAGTAGCCCTGTCCAGTCCACATCTTACTAGCTTCTTTGCAAGAATGTCATGGGGAACTTTGTCAAAGGCCTTACTAAAATCAAGATATACTAGGTCCACAGCATTCCCTTCATCTATCAAGCAAGTAACTCTATCATAAAAAGAGATAAGATTAGTTTGGCATGACTTATTTTTGAGAAATCCATGTTGACTTTTCGTAATTACGGCAGTGTTTTCTAAGTGATTAGAAACTGACTGTTTGATGATCTGCTCCAGGATCTTTCCAGGTACTGAAGTCAGGCTGACTGGGCACTAATTATTTGGGTCCTCTTTTTTTCCCTTCTTGAAGATGGGGACAACATTTGCCCTCCTCCAGTCTGCCGGAACTTCTCCTGTCCGCCAAGAGTTTTCAAGATTGTAGCGAGAGGTTCCGCAATGATCTCTGCTAGTTCTTTTAAAATCCTAGGATGCAATTCATCTGGCTCTGGAGACTTGAATTCATCCAGAGTAGCCAGGTATTCCTGTACTACCTCTCTACCTATTCTGTGCTGCATTTCCCCCACTTCCTCACCTGCTCCCCAACTGCCAGGTTGAGTGTTTTTATCCTTTTGGGAAAAAACTGAGGTGAAGAAGGTGTTGAGGAGTTCTGCCTTTTCTCTTCTTCCTATTATTAATTCACCATCTTCCCTGCGCAGTGACCCTATCGTCTCCTTCTTTTTCCTTTTGCTGCGGACATATTTAAAAAAGCCCTTTTTATTGTTTTTAATGTCTCTGGCCAGCCTAAGTTCGTTCTGTGTCTTAGCCTGTCTGACCTTCTCCCTACATCTCCTGGCTACTTGCTTATAATCTTCTTTGGTGATTTCCCCCTTCTTCCATTTCCTGTACATGTTTTTCTTAACACTTAGCTCAGCTGAGAGTTCTTTAGTCAACCATTCCGGTTTCTTCAGATGCCTTCCATTTTTCCTCCTTAATGGCACAGTTTTAGCCTGTGCCTTCAGTATCTCCCTTTTAAAGAACTCCCATGCATCCTGAACTCCTTTCTCATTCACTATTCTTGACCACGGGATTTCAGCCAGCAGCTCCTTCAGTTTACAGAAGTCTGCCTTTTTAAAATCTAAGACGAGTGCCTGGCTACACTTGTCTTCTCCTCCCCACTGAATGCCAAATTCTAATAGGGCATGGTCACTCTCTCCTAAAGTTCCAACCAGTTCTACGTCATTAACAAGGTCTTCCCTGTTGGTCAGGATCAGATCCAGAATATTTGATCCCCTTGTCGCCTCTTCCACCTTCTGGACCATGAAATTGTCTGCAAGACAAGCAAGAAACTTGCTGGACCTTGCCGTCTTTGCAGAGTTTGACTGCCAACATATATCCGGGTAGTTGAAATCTCCCATTATTACTGTATCTCTCCTTTTTGAATGTGCAGTCATTTGGTCTAGGAAAGCGCCATAGAGGTCCTCAGTCTGGTTTGGAGGTCTGTAGTAAACCCCCACTATAATATCCCTATTGTTTCTCGCTCCCTTAATTCTTACCCAGATGCTGTCGACCTGGCTTCCGGTGTTCAAGTCATGGATCTCTTCACAGATGAAAACATCCTTGACATATAAGGCTACTCCTCCTCCTTTCTTATTTGGTCTATTTCTACAAAATAGGCTATACCCCTCTAATCCTACATTCTAATCATGAGACTCATCCCACCAGGTCTCAGTGATGCCTATCAAATCGTATTCATTTTGTTGTACTAGGAGTTCAAATTCATCTTGTTTGTTTCCCATACTCCGTGCATTAGTGTAGAGACACTTAAGTCCCCGTGCCCTTCCTGCAAGTCCCATAGCATTGTTTCTATCCCTCCCACGATTGGATGCTATTCCTACTTGGCCAATATCATTTGGGCCTTTCCCCCTGCACTTGCTGAGTCCTTGTCCCGAATAATCTTGTCTCCCTCCCCAGCTGTACTTAGTTTAAAGACCTCCTAATCCTCCTTGTGAGACTGTTTGCAAAAACGTTCCTGCCAAGTTTCGTGAGGTACAGCCCATCCCTTGCCAGAAGCCCACGTTCATGGAATTTCAAGCCATGATCCAAAAGCCAAACTGTTGCCGGTGGCAAAATGTGCGGAGCCAGTTGTTGACCTCTACTATTGTCCTTTCCCTTCGTGCACCATATCCTTGAACAGGGAGGATTGATGAAATGACCACCTGCATACCAGTTATGAACCAGCAGAAAAAAGGAGAAAACAGAGTGGGCTTTTTGAAGAATAAACCTGGACCATCCATAAGCATGTGGAGTCTGGTCTCTTTTTTCTGCTAGTTTATTACACATGCTTTCCAGTACTTTTTCAAGGGACAGTGATGAGCAATCTAGTGTCAACCCCCCCCTTTCAACTGTGTTCAAAATGTCCCAGTTTCTCTTTCATCCCATTTCTTCCTTTGTCTTCAGTTTACTACAGTAGCCACAAATGAAAATCAAAGTGCAAAAGTAGTTTTCACTCAATTCAGCAGGGAGGAGGAGAGGAGAAGGTGGAAACTTGCCTCTTCTAATATATCAAGGTAAAAGAGAAATGCTGCAGTCTCTCTTAGCTTCTGTGTTCTTCCTCATTCCTAATATTTGCTATCTTCGCCACATTCTGATGTTGCTTGGCCACATAGTTTCCGTCTATTAAATTTTGGAGGGTATAGAGAAGCCAAGCTACAAGCCTCTTCTTTCCTTAAAACATGTGCAACTATACACATCAGTAGAAGGAGGAAGAAAGAGGAAAGGGATAGAAAAATTACTTGTTCCCCTAAATGTTGGAGCCTAAAAGAAGGTACCCATATCTGAAAAGAAAAGGCTGAATCAGAAAGGGAGATAAAGAGACAGAGAAAAAAAATGGAACAAAATGAAAAGAAATGACATACAGAAGTTCTTCTCATGGCAACCATCTATGCATTAGCTGTTCCCCTGCCCCCCCCCCAACTTAGCTGAAGATGGATCCGGCTTGTTTTGAATGAAGATATGCAAATAGAATTTATCTACTTTTCTTCCAATATAAAGAGGCCCTCTTATTGGTGAAAAACATCCACAAAGAAAGGGAGGCAATGTAGGTCACCTGCTCCAGAAAAAAAAGTATAAATTATCTTCATATACAATGTTAGAGAGACAGCATGTTGTAGTGGTTTGAGCATTGGAGTATAATTTTAGAGACCATGGTTCAAATCTCCGCTCAACTATGAAACTCACTGGGTAACCTTGGGCAAGTCATACTTTCTCAGCCCCAGAGGGAGGCAAAGGCAAACCCCGTCTGAACAAATCTTGCCAAGAAAACCCCTCTTGCCAAGAAAATCTCCCTAAGTTCACCATAAATTGCAAATGACTTGCAGGCACACAAGAACAACAACAAAAATCTGATGTTAGCAACTCCGGAGCAGTTAATGTTCTCTCTCAGCACCACGAGTTGGTACCCCAAGCATATATTCCTTCTGTTAAAAAGAATTCTGAAGCATAAGAATTTTAGCAGAAAAAAAATGAAAGACATTTTCAAATTCATGCTGGGGGAGAACTACCTTGAAGCAGCACATATGTTGTGTTTTTACTAAATTGTTGCCATTAACCCTGTAGTGCCTGAAATTCTAAGAATGGACAAGATGACATTTGCAGTCATTCCAACTAGCATCACTTCACAGATCAGCTGGCAATGCTGATTGGGGAATTCTGGGAGTTGTTTGATTGGTAGCTTTCCAATTCGGCCTCTAGAACTTTAAATCTTTAAATCTAGGGTCTAAGCCAGAGTTACCAACTTGTTAAAGAGAACCCTATAGTTAGCATCTGGTTGACTGTATATTTTATTTTATGCCATTAAAAACTTCTCCATCTCAGTTGATGAAACATCTCTTAAAACCACAAGAACAGGCCAGGATATTTGGCAATGCTAAAGCTTACGGTAGTTTATAAATGGGCTCACTTTGTAGGAGAGCCAATGCAAGTGTGTTGCATTGGAAGAAAGCAGCTGGTGATAAAATTGATGAGAATATGTCTGCAGAGAAACATCCTGAAACACAGGATCCTTTTAATATACTGAAGTCTGAAAATTCAACATCAAAGGAGGGGAAACACACACTTACAGTATTGTTAACTGCTGCTCTTCCAGTGTTATCAATCGGAAGTAGGATTACCAAATCCAGACCTTGCAAGGGCTCCTGAGTCTTTTAAGTTTCATACAAGTGAAAATCCGCCTGGTATGGAATTATCCATTTAGCGAGACCTGGAAAAAACATGCTGCTGAAGAAGATTTGTCTCCTCTCCAGCAATTAAAGATAAAAGAACTGTTGCATAATGTAAACCAAGGGTGGGGATCCTATGGCCCTCCCATCACCCCTCACCATTGATCAAGTTGCCTGGAGGTGATGGGAATCAGACTTCAGTCTCTTCTCTCACCCTGCTGTCAGTTCCAAAGAGGCTCCTATTTCAAGAACAGACAGGGTTTTTTCAATTTTTTTTTAAAGTCTCCTGCCAGCTTCATTCATTAATATCTGCAAAGCTGCTGTTAAAGGAGGATGAGCAAGTTCTGGGAGTTTCTTTTGGTAATCTTACAACATTTTCCCTGAGATTCAGAAAAGTTCACATTAAAGCAAGAGTGATTACAAAAGAAAAGCAGGGAACCTGCCAATGTTCTTTCACCCTTTGAATCCAAATGCCTTTTCAACTATTACTTAGTGATCCAAAATGCGTTTTGCAAAATTCCGAGTTAAGACACACACAGAGAGAGCTGGGAAATATGGGCATACAAGAAGTCAGAATATAAAAAGAAGAGAAAAGAGGCTGCCTGTTTCACAGAGAGGAACACTCAAAAGAGTTCCTCAAGAAGTTAAAGATTCTCTGATGATGTATGAATGCATCATTGTAAGCAAGCACACATACAAACACCTACATTCAAAATATCTGACTACCCATATATCTCTAAATGGGAAATCTCATGGGGCCAGGGAACAAGTTTTGTTCATGACCCCTTCCACAACTGCTGCATCACAGTATGCCAGAAATGATGTCACGTTACTTTCAGTCACTACTTTGAGCCAATTTATGGCCAAAACTAGGAATTTTGTGGGATTCTGGAGGAAATGGGAAAGTTTGCAAGAAGTTTTCTTGTATCTGTACCCATTTTCAGGTGAAAAATCATTCCCAGATTGGCTGGCAAACAAATTCCAAATGAAATTTGTCAGGGGTCTTTCAGAGAGTGTCAGGGTAGGGACTGCAAAAAATGGGGCTTGAGGCCACAGGTTTCACTTTCCCCACTTCCAATCCATACCCTTCTCATTTAAAAAAACAATAATGGCAGTAGCACAAGGTGGGCTTTTGTTGTTGCCATGTACCTTCAAGTCAACTCTGACTTATGGTTAACCTGTCACAGGATTTTCTTGGCAAGGTTTGTTCAGACTTGGTCTGCCATTGCCTTTCTCTCAGGCTAAGAGAGTGTGAGTTTCCATGGCTGAGTGGGGATTTGATTTGAACCTTGGTCTCCTGGAGTCCTAGCACAACACTCAAACCACTGCATCACCCTCACTCTACAGCAGGAGTTAAATACATTAAACCAAAACAACATTAGAAAGAAAAAGGAACTTAGAATTCAAAGGTGAGAAGATAAGGTAACATGAAATTCGTAGAATCATAGAATCATAGAATAGAAAAGAGACCACAGGGGCTATCCAGTCCAACCTCCTGCCATACAGGAATAAGAAATCAAAGCATTCCCAACAGCCTCTGTTTAAAAGCTTCCAAAGAAGAAGACTCCACCACATTCCAAGGCAGCTTATTCCACTGTCCGACTGCTCTTACCATCAGGAAGTCCTTCCTAATGTTTAGGTAGAATCTCTTTTCCTGAAGTTTGAATCCATTGCTCTGTGTCCTAGTCTCTGGAGCAGTTGAAAACAGGCTTTCTCCATCCTCCATATGACATCTCTTCAAATATTTAAACATAGCTATCATGTTCCCTTTTAACCTTCTCTTCTCTTCTCTTCTCTTCTCTTCTCTTCTCTTCTCTTCTCTTCTCTTAATCTTACCTCTTCTCATTATTCAGGTCTAAGCTAAATGAGCTTCAGTTCACAAGCCAAAAAAGGAAAGAAAGGGCTTCACACTGAAAAGACCAACAGAGATGGAGTAAAATCAGCCTTCAGCTGAGGATGCATAGGCAACCTGTCCTTAAGAATGTAGATTAAGGGTGCAGTGTACCACCCTACTTTGAAAGTTGACATTTAAATTAAGGCCTTTGCATCATAGAAACCAATGTTACAGAAACTTTGTTTTAACATGGTATAAATTGTGTTTGCTTTTGAAGAATCATTCTCATGGTATCCACAACAAAGCCAGCCAAAGTTTAGGAGATACCTCATTTTAATGGACATACATTTGTTGACCATATTGACCTTGGAGGGCATCAAGGTGTTGATTCTCTAGCAAAGACAGATTTTATTTTATTATTTATTTATTATATCTGTATGCAGCCTTTTCTCTCAGAATGGGACCCAAGGCGGTTTCCAAAAATAATGTAACAACATTAAAAACATATAAAATTATAAAAACAGGTTACTAAATAAAAATCTCCCCAGCTCACATACAAGCCTGGTGGGGCAGTGGTTAAATGCCGATACTGCAGCCACAAGGTTGTGAGTTCGATTCTGCCAGGCTCCAGGTTGACTCAGCCTTCCATCTTTCCGCAGGTCGGTAAAATGAGTACCCAGCTTGTTGGGGGCAATCAGCTAACACATTGTAAACTGCTTAGAGAGCACTTAGCTGATAAGCGGTATAGAAATACACATGCTATTGCTATTTTTGCCAGTGAAAGGACTGCAGGGAGTAGGCCTGCCTAGCCTCCTGTGGAAGGGAGTTCCAGAGGGTGAGAGCAGCCACCAAGAGGGCTCTCACTGTGTCCTCACCAGGTGAACCTGGGATGGTGGCGAGACCGAGAGAAAGCTTTGCCCTGCAAACATAAGATTTAAAAAAAAAAAAAATGAAGAGGCCAAATGCATTAAAGACCAATGCTGTTTAAAATGTTTGTTTGCATAGGATGAAGGATTAGAAATACAATGGTTCCCTTACATGCAAATAAAAGAGAGATTTAAAAAGGATATGCAAGAAGAAGGTATGGATTTCAGACAAAATGAGTTGGAAGATTTAATGATGAAAGGTGAAAAAAAATTGCTTTCAAGATTGTATAAGAAGTTGCTATCCTTTAAGGTGGAGGAAGGAACGATTAAGGACTGTGTGATAACCTGGGCCAAAGACTTTAACCATAATATTCTTCTAGAAGATTGGGAAAGAATATGGAAAAGCAATATGGTATATTCAAGATCTTATACCCTCCAAGAAAATGTGTTGAAGATGCTTTACCGTTGGTACCTTACTCCCAGCAAAGTGGCAAATATGAACAAAAAGATGAGTAACAAATGCTGGAAGTGTAAGGACCAAGTGGGATCTTTCTATCATATGTGGTGGGGATGTGAAAAGGCAAAGAGATTTTGGTACACAATACGAGCGAATACACAAAAAATATTAGAGAAGAAAATTGAGCTTACTCCAGAATTTTTTTGCTGGGTATTTTTGATGAAGCAATGGATTTTAGCACCAAAAGACTTATGAGGCATCTGATTGTCGCGGCCAGACTGGTCTACGCCAGATATTGGAAATCATTTCACACCCCCACGGTGGAAGAATGGTTAGAAAAAATAACAGAAATAGCACAAATGGACAAATTAACTTATAGATTGGATAATAAGATGAATGGTAAATTTTATAAAGCTTGGCAACCACTCACAAAATTTTTGGAAAAGAAGGGAACTGCTACAACAGGTTTTAATTTTTGAATAGCAAATTACTATTACGAAATATGATGTTATATGACATATGGAAATAGTATCTATTAATCTAGATATGGTAATCACGCGTACTAGGGTGGAGGGAGACGCAATATGAACAGAGAAACTGAAGTAAGTGGTTTAGGTATGGAAGATTAGGGATGTTAAAGGGGAAAAATATATGGGAAGTATATGATAAATATGAGTGCTAATGGATATATTAATTATGCCTAACTAAGAAAAAGTTTGTGTAAGTAGATATATAATTTGTTCCCTTTCTGACTTACGGAGATTGATTTGCTATATAGCGATTTATATAAATATTTTTTAAGCTGTAGCCAATGAAAAAGGGGGGAAGCATTTTATGTTTGTGTGAAGTTGCAAGTAATGTGAGTAATATTGTAATGTAAGTTTTTTATGTTAGATGTAGTATGTAGGGAGGATGTAGATCTACAATGTATGTCCTGTTTTTTAGTTTGTGTGAATATCGTGTGAATATGTGCTTGTTTTTTTGTCTTATATTTTCTTTTTAATTTTTAATAAAAATATTATAAAAAAATAAAATAAAATGTTTGCATTAAGAACTTATCTGCATAAGTCTTGATGCATAGCTTTTTTGTATTATTATTAAAATGTGAAAATGATAGATAGAATCCTATAGGAGCGTATATTTATTTATTTAACTAAATAACTTCTCCTGGCTGAACCCCCCAAAACCTGATGAAAACAACATTCTGATTGTTGACAAAATAGCCTTCCTTTTCCCCATGGAGCTGATGGCTGGTAAGGTAGGTTGGGGTGTGTGTGAGTGATCATCATGGCAGTAGTGTTAAAACTGTGACTAAGGCCATTTCCACACTAGACTGTTATAGTGCTTTATTATTCCACATTCAGCACTCTATGGAACCACAGGGTTTGCAGTTTAGGGAGGGGCAATTTGAATTTTCTACCGGAGAGCTCTTTGGCCTCAGTAAACCAGAATTCCACAGGATGTTGAAAGTGGAATAATAGCCCTGTAACAGTGTAATGAGGAAATGGCCTAAGTAGTGATCATGGATATGACACAGTTACCTACCTCAGCTGCATGGGGAGAAGGAGGGCTATTTTCCTGAGGATCAGAGCGTAGTTGATATCCGTTTCCATCAGGTATTGGGAGATCTGTCCAGAAGAAGTTGCCTAGTTAAGTACTTAGTAAAGTAGTTCAGTAGTTCAGTATAAGCTGATACAGGATTCCAGCCATCATCTTTAAAGAAATAAATGAAACCTTCCCAAATACATGCGGAAATGTAGAATTCCTCAGGGATGCAAGAAAGCATGTTTCAGATCATCCGCCTGTTTACAAGACATGAAATTCCATGGCTCTCTTCTCTCTTGCTTGCCTATGCACACATATGCATACGTGAATGAGAGAATTTGCTAGTTCTGTAACAGCATGTGCTGCTACCATGAGCAGCCGGTGTGCACTTTTGCCCTCTGCTGGTTGAAATCAAATCTGCTCAAATGTTTCTGATTAAAGTAGTCTGAAGCTGACCCCATCCCACCTAATGGCGTGGCCCAGATACTTGGAATCTTTGCTGAGACTGACTCCACCCACCTTACAAAAACAATTGGCTAAATTATTTTTTCAGAGCCTCTCTCAGAAGCAACTGCCTTTTGTTAGAAGAATAAAACAGAGTTTCTATCTGTATGAAAATAAAATAATGTAAAACTAATACAGACATACTTTAAAACAGATTTAAAGGAACAAATAGATTTAAAGAAACAAAGGGAACTGCAGAGAAAAGGTATTTGGCAGTGCAAATATAAATCAGAAGTTACTGATTGGGGATTTGACTTGTTTGTGTTTTGCCTTTGGTTAACATTGTTAAAAATAAGTGTTCTCACTACTGTTTATTGATCTCTTTGTTTCTCTAACTCAAAAAAAAAGTGACCATGTGAGGATAATGAATCTTGGGGGTTATTGATTTGAATAAAAAGTCAGATAAATCTTAATTTGGAACCCCTTTGCAGAAACTATCTACAGACGTATCCAAGTCATAAAAAGAAAACTGTTCCAAATATGGGAGGTTTCACTCAGAGGTGAAAAATGAGGAACTCCTTTCCCATCCTGAACCGTACAAGTCTTTTTATCTGGTGAGGTAAGGAGTCATCCAATTCAGAAAATGCAGGTAAAGAGAAGTGCCATTTATTTTTGCAGAATTAGTTCAAGATGTCCCAAGACTGAACATAGAATTTTCAGTTTATTCTCTATTGATCTTTGCGACATGGCAACCTCTGGCTAGAATTCTGTTAATGAATCATTTTGATGGAATTACACAAAACTTTCTGCTTTATATTTTATAATCACACTATTTCATCTTCTGGGTGTGAAATTTTGCAGACTGTAACCCAAATCAGGGCTCAACCTGTATCAACATGCTAACAGTTGCACTTTTTCCAGTGTCACACAGTGGTGCTGAGAGAAAGCAGGCACAAACTGCCAGTTTTGAGCAGACTATTTTTCCAGTGCCTTTATGGCTACTACAAATAATTGGTTTTACTATCCCATTGCTCTCGCTTCATCACCTACACTGGCAAAGTGCAACTGGATTCTGAGCAATATCTTTTCTGCATCTGACAACGAAGGTTGTTCTCTATACACAATCTTCTGCCATAACAAAGTGCAGACTGATCTTATACATTTAGTTCAAAGCAATTCCCACTGAGTTTGATGGGATTTCCTCTCCAAGTTGTGCCCACTGGAGTGAGAGCCCCTGGCTAGTATCATCTTTATGCAAAAAAGTCCTGTATAAATGTTTGTCATGATCTGATATGATTCTAAAATTTTCAGTGGTAACTGAAGGGTATTGTAAGGAAGGAACTGGCAAAACCACTCTGAATGTTCCTTTTCTAAGAAAACCCTATGAAATTCATGGGGTCACCATAACCCAATTGGTAGCTTCAAGGGACATACACACATATATTGCGAGGCACCTGTGAATTCCTGTACCAAAGTGTGGAGCAGAAGCATTCTACATAAATAACACCAAATATTTGAAAGTCAGTATATTGTAGTGGTTTGAGTGTTGGACTAAGACTCTGGGAGACCAGGATTCAAACCTCTGCTCAGCTTTGGAAACCCGCTGGGTGATTTTGAGTAAACCCCATTCTTTCTGCTTAGAAGGAAGGCAATACATCTGGCCAAGGAAACCCTAGGGTATAGTTGTCAAAAGCTGGAGTCCACTTCTAGTCACATAAGAACAAAAATAACAAACCAAATATTTTACATTTAATGCTACTGTTTCCCTTGCCCCTGAACAGTGCTTAAGGGAATAAACAAACATCACTAAAAGGAAACTGAAAACAAAAGGGTTAAATCTGAGCTCAGTCCTTGCTAGAGTCTCATGTTCTGGATAACTTGCACTCACAAAGAGCACTCAGAGATAGACCAGAAGCATTGATTTGGCGCAAACAAGCAACACAGCAACTTTCCCTAAAAGTTGCTGAGACTACAGCATATCGGATAATTACAGGTTTTATACGTTGTCATACAAATTTAAGTGCACATTGCAATGATTGGTGAAAGTCATAAATGTCACGTCATTCCCCCAGTACTAGATTTTCCCAGACCCTTTTATTGTTTACAGATATTTTATCTTGAGAGCCAAAAAAAGTTATTGTCTCCTTATCTTTGCCATGCCTGTTCCCGTAACATCTTCCCACTAGTTTCACATTCCCCCCTTCTGATCTTTCCCCTCCTTGTCGGATGCGAAGTGCCATCCAACACTACAGCACTTACCCATTTTGTGCCTTGATATGCTTTCAGATGGAGACATAGTTGCAAACAGCAATTGGCAATTCAAACATTGCAGCCTATAGCTCCCCTATCATCTATTAGCCTATATTAAAGCAGATACTGTTATACAGCCAGCATATTATGTCAGGAGCCATGCACTCTGACACAGGGTAAAAATTGTTAAATCATCACTTGTGCATGTTCCATGGATTTCAATACATTTACTCCACTTGCGACTAAAATTAGATTTAGTCAATTAAAATAATCACAATAATCAGTAAAGAAAAAAAAACAGTTTTGAAAACCATTTTGGGGGATCACCTGGTGGCTAAGATGGTGAGGCCATGAATCTATCTGTATTTTAGTCTGAACATTAATGTGATATCAAAGGTGCTGAACACTCCTCCCAAAATAGGTTCAGGACTTTGGATAGCACTTTTAATATTCAGATCAAAATCCAAATTGGAGTTCCTGCCCTAATGACAGCAAAGCCACCCTTGTCAGTTTGAAGAGACTGACCATGTTGATGAACATGAGTGATACCATCAATGTTAGTGTAATTTGTGTAGACTGTTGTAAGCAAAAGAATCCCTAAGCAATTTACCATGTAAAAGGTGTATCTGCTATTAAACAGATTCTCAGTTATACCTTTCTAGCCAGAGAGCCTGGGTGAATTTTGGAGGGCTCATGGGATTTCAGAACTGAATACATGATAGGCCCAACCATTTAGGTTAAAAAATATTGTCCTGTCCAGCTGTTGGGAAACAGTTAGAGAAGCTGAAGGAATCTGCTCTGGTGGACTTTTTATGTGAACTTTCTCCAGTTCTCCTTGCAGGAACTGGATGTGGACCGCACATACTTTACATTTAGGAATCTGCACATCACCAGGCAGTTGTGGGTATCTCGAACAAAATGTGCACATTTGAAAAACGTGCACAGGAAGATGTGCCTATGTCAAATATGTACAAATACAAGCACACTTTAGCACAAGAGGGGAGAAATGTGTGTTAGCAATACTGACATTTTGAAAAATGTACATTAAAATGTACACAGTTTTTCCAAATACGAAAAAAGTGGGCAGGAAAGATTTCTGCTCATTAATAAAAGAGGGGGAAAGCCCAACAGATTTGGGCATTGACTCATTCTGAAGACAGGAAAAGGGAAAGTTTGTGAATATGGACGTGCTAAATTTGCACACCTGTTTGTTGTTGTGTGCCTTCAAGCTGTTTCTGACTTTTGGTGACCTATTATTGGGTTTTCTGTGGCTGAGAGTGTGTGAAGTGCCCAAAGTAGACCAGCACCTTTTCTCATAGTTGAGTGGGGAACTGAACTCTGGACTTCAGGGCCATAGTCCAGTGCTCAAACCACTCTGCCACACTGGCTCTCTGCATACTTGTAGACACAGTTAAAAGCTGAACAGGAAAATAATTAGAACTTTGGGGCAATTCACAATATGGAATTATAGTACTATTATTGCATGTTAACTGCCACCATTCTGCCATATGGAGTCCTGGGATTTATAGTTTAGGCCAGTGGTTCTCAACCTGTGGGTCCCCAGATGTTTGTGGACTTCAGCTTCCAGAAGTCCCAGCCACTATGGTCAATGCTCAGGGCTTCTGGGAGCTGAAGTCCACAAACATCTGGGGACCCACAGGTTGAGAACCACTGGTTTAGGCCTTTAGAATTCTCAGCCAGAGAACTCTTGTTCCTCACTGATCTACAAATCCCAGGATTCCAAAGAAGGCACTATGGCAGTTAAAGTGGAATACAACTGTGTAGTGTGAATGGACCCCTGGTCATGAATGGTCACTGGCCCCCTTGTCATGGGGTGGAGTTTTAGTTTAAATTTCAAAGGAATTATCCTTTGATTAGACTTCAAATTATTCCTTTTGTTTTTTTCACTGACAAAGATCTCTTTCACATAACACCATTACAACACTTTGATATCACTTTAACTGCCACAGTTCTGTCCTATGGCATCCTAGGATTTGTAGTTTAGGGAGAGATGTTTAGAATTTTTGAACAGAGAGTTCTAGTGCCTTTCCAAACTACAAACCCCAGGATTCCAAAATATATAGCTACAGCAGTAAAAGTGAAAATATAGTCTTATAATTGTCTAGTGTGAAAGAGTCTTAAAACCCAGAGTGAGTCTTTCTACTAGCAATCAGGCCACCATCTGTCAGTGGATCTGTCTGTGAGGCTACACAGTCCAGTCATATCCACCATTTAATGGGGTTGAAAAGAAAATCTTCATGTTAGTCTCATAGCAGAAGAGGAGACAAATCAGCTTGTTTTTATTTTTATAAATACTCTTCATTAAATATGATTCTGAAGAATAGTTATGGAGTCTTGGGGATTTGGAGCAGTAGAATTTGGTGCTCTTCTTTATTATTGTTATTAGATGCTATGAGAAAAGGGAACAATCTGATAAGCAATCACATAGTGTGCCAGATCAATGTGTCTTAAGAAAGTACCTGTTTACAAAAGATGATCAGATGACTCTGCCTGTCTCAAACATGCCACAACTTGATAGATTAATGCTGGCAATGCATCATGTACTGCCAGAATTAGAGAGCTGAATATGAATATTTTTATAGCTTCTGGTAATAATGTGCTCAGCTCCCCACTTTCCCTTTCCATCCATCTTTCCTCTCATAGTTCACTTTTAGCTTTTTGTGGCATGCAAAGTTCAAATGTAAGTTAAAAACACAACTTTTTTTTTAAAAAAGGCAACTCTTGGCTTGTAGTTCAAGAAAGAAGAAAGCCTGCACAGCAGAACCTGAATTGTTCAAAATCACAACATATTTCCATTTGGGGGCTTCGACTTCCTTTTCAGCTCACTGGATCTTGCTCTTCCTTAAGTAGTAAAACAAGAATCTCAGAAGGACATGAACCCTGGAGATGAAAGCTAAATAGGGGGAGAAAGACAGCCTCATACCCTCACTCTTGTGCTTTCAGTGAACAGCATTTCCTGCTCTGCAGGCAATACTCTGAATTTTTTAAAAATTATATTTATAACATGTGATTCTCAGCCAACTAATGCAGGGCACAATCCGGTACATCCCTTTTCCTCTTACTTTATCCTTCCAACTAACTAGTGAGGAAAGTTAGGTCCAAGCAGAAACGTAAACCTTCATCTCTTCAGCCCATCACCAAAACTGCTACCTGCCACGCCATACTACTCAAACTGTTTGGTTCAAAATAAATTTACAAATCACACTGTGACTACGTAGGATCCACTGCATTATCCCTCCTGGTTCCTGCTTCTACCTTTACTGAGTTGGGTGACCTAGCTTTGTGCCATCCAACACCTGGGGCTTCCTGGCCAGGGCTGTACTCCTCAATATAAACTAGAAGCTTGATTTAGTACTTTATTTTCTTTCTAAAAGGTGCATACTCACTCTTCTTCTTCTTCTTTGTTGCTGCTGTTATTTGCTGCAAAACTGGGTTTGATTCATGGCAACCCTAGAGATGAGAGACCTCTAAGAAACTCAAGCCATTTCTGCCCCACACTGTTATAATGCTGTTAATTCCACTTTCAACATCCTGTGGGATTCTGGGGTTTGTAGTTTACTGAGGACAAAGAGCTCTCTGGCTGAGAATTCTAAAGGCCCCTCCCTAAACTGCAAAGCCCAAGATGCCACAGGACATTGAAAGTGGAAATATAGTACTATAACAGAGTAGTACGGAAATTGCCTGAGTCAATCCACTTCTAAGGCAGTTTTCCTCCTTTTCTTTTCTTCTTCTTCTCTCCCAGTTTACCCCTTTTATACTGAAAAAAGAAAAAAGAAAGAAAAGAAAAAAGGTTAACCTTATCTGATTGCATTCCTGCCCACTGTGTGGCTTCATATCAATCTTAAGAGTTAACTTTTCCTCCGTAGACTGATGCTGAATTTCAGTGCCAGAACGTCAATTTTTCTCAAAGCATAGAACCTTTTTAGGAAGTCTTTGGTCACGGTATTTTTGTTTCAGGAGACTGACTGTATTATTTGGGTCTGTTGTTTGCACTCATGAATTGTTTCCCAGAGTTAAATTTTTCTTTTAATAATGAGGATTTCAATAAACCAGAGCCTGTAACACAAGCATTCCTCATGTACATCTCACACACCTTATCATGCCCAGGCTGTCTAAGTGGTAAATATGCTCAGTGTCTGGGATTTCTTGGTACCAAGCCCTATGCAATTTTCACATGTGTCTTTTGGTCTTGGTCTTGTCCAAGCTAAAGTCTGGCTTCACTGCTACTCTGGAGAAGGAAGCTTCTGCATCATTGAGGATGTCTCTGCATACTTCAATAGGGTGAGGATGCTCTGAACATGCAAAGAGATTTTGTTGGTTGGTTTCTGCTGCTGAACTTGAGAAAAATGGGAGAAGAAGAAAGGGTTGCTGGAAGAAGAAGAGAGGAAGAAAATGTCCTTCTACAAACTTCCTCAGCAAAATTCAGAGATATAGCTTTACTTGTTCATTTCAGCAATAAAAAGATATAAACCTCTGAGACTGAAAAAAAGACAGTTTTGTGTGATCTGTAGCCCATTTCACCAGATGCAATCAGATTACTGTTCAGACAAATGAGGTTACATAATCTTTTTCAGATTGTCACTTTACTTCTGGGTTCTCAGAGGTGTTAAGAGTAGGTCTATATGCTTCCCACATCTCTGCCCCACTGTAGACCAAATAGGGTGATATTCTTGGAGAATTAGGCTATTAGTGGCTCCCATGATGCCTCATGGATCAGAGGCATTATGACACAGTAAATAAGGTAATGGAGAACAAGAAGTGAAGAGTTTATTGAGGTAGAATTCAAGGACATAGCTGTGTTAGTCTGGATCAGTATACAAAGGGATCTTGTAGCATTTTTGAGATGGATTCAGAAACAGAAGTTGGTAGCTTATGCTACCATAGAGTGCTATTGAGTTCATATGCTACTTATGGGTTTCCTGTGGGAATCCACTTTGACGCTGTGGGAAACAGGATGTTGATAGGCCTTTGGTCTTATTCATGATGGTTCTTCCCACATTATTATGTCTAATGAAGTAGCTTAGATCTCAAAATTTGAATGTGGCCCATTGGGCATCTGGAGTCAACTCTTGTTTTGGTTCTGAACCTTATCAAAGGCTAGAACCACCCATATAGGGAATTCTGTTCTAAAATCCATGCATGTAGTTTGGAGTCTAGCTTTATTAATGCAACTAACTTCCCCATCACGCTGTTATTAAAGGTCATTTCCCCAGAAATTTATAGTAATGGAGAGAGCAGTGAGCTATACTTTGACAGTAATGTTATTTCCTCATTACCATTTATAATGCCACTAGCAGGAAAGAGACACATACATTTCTCCATGTTGTCAGAAATGAGTTCAGGGGAATGAACATAGTTCAGAGAGTTTCTTGAAAGGGAGATGACAGAACTTGGAAAATAGTTCTCTGCAGTCATATATTCACAGCTATTTAAACAGGCCAATGTACCAGTTCGCATATAATTTTGACAGCTATACTTCAGGAGACTCCGAAACACCATACACTGCTCTTAGCTGCAGCCCAAGACATTTTGCTGCCAGACGAAAGGACAGAATGCCACCCCCTACATACAGAAGCCAACTGGATTAGCAGTTGAATTTTACTGTGACACTGGGAAAGAAAGAAGGGAGCACGCAGGTGAGATTAAGTGGTACACTATGGGCTGTGTGGCATACTGACCTCTGTTCTGCAATGGAGGAAATTGGCTGGAAGGACTTTGTGCCCCTGATCACACCCCACCCAAAGCATCTACCACCTAAGGTAGTTTTCTCATTCTGCCTAATGATAGGGCCAAGCTTTAACTGCATTCCTGCACAACCTATGTTATCATAGTTTACTGGGACAGCAGGAGAAGCAGATGTTCTAGTGCCAAAAAAAAGGAAGAATAGGCAATCAGTCAATCTCTTTGCTCCCCTACATATTTCTCCATTCTCCCCTCCACATTGCAAATAAGTGCTGAATATTCACTACCCAATATGAAGTCAAATACTAACAGAATGTTGTATCTGACATCTAGTATGTAACAGAAGGAGAGGAGATAGGCCTAAATCCAATTGTTAGTGCCAAGTAGAGTTAAAATCATTAAATCAGTGGAACATACATAAGCACTGATGTACCAATTCCTTATTGATTCACAGCCTTCCAGCTGCTGAACTGCAACTGCCAGCAGCCCTATTCATAGAATCATACAATTGTAGAACTGGAAGAGACCACAAGGGCCATCCAGTCCAACCCCCTGCCATGCAGGAATGTATCATCAAAGCATTCACAAGAGATGGCATCCAACCTGTGTTTAAAAACTTCCAAAGAAGGAGACTTCACCACATTCTAAGACAGTACATTCCATTGCTGAACTGCTCTTACCATTAGGAAGTTCTTCCTAATGTTTAGGTGGAATCTCTTTTCTTGAAGTGTGAAGCCATTGCTCTGTGTCCTAGTCTCTGAAGCAGCAGAAAATAGGCTTGTTCCATCTTCCAGATGACATTGCTTCATTTAGCATTGCCCATAGGGAGAAATGCTGAGAGCTGTACTTCAACAACATCTAAAGGACTGCACAGTTCCCACCCTGACTTACAGTAGGACAGGAGAAAAGTCATGGCTTCTGAAATTCCTTCTTTATGAAACTATTAATGGCACAGGAACCCTGTTCTCTTTCCAGGGAGGACAGGGAGCCATACTTGTTCTCTCCCTCCCCCCGCCATCCACTTTATACTAACACCAATGTGATGTCATAACCAAGGTCACCTAGTGATGGAGCATTTGAACCCAGGTCTCTATGGTTTTAATCAAACTATGTCAGTCTGATTTTTACATTGGTGTTTCTGTTCAGTTGCATTCTGAACCAAGTCTATACTTGATACCCGTAGAGAACACATTCTTTAAATATCAGTCCGTATGTAGCCAAAGTAGCACCATCCATGAATAAGAAGGAATATTTGTAGTCTGAGGCAAGCCCAATGTTTATGGAACAGAAAAAAAAACCCTTTAGAAATAGCATTCCATCATGAGGGAAGCTTTCATTCCAATGGGAACTGAACATGTTTAGCAACCACAGAATTCTGCCTCTTGGATGAAAAAAAAAATCAAAATGGAGTAGAGAAAATGATGTGGAATGGTTGAAGAAATACGGCTGGCTGGTTGGTAGCCTGAACAAAAATATTCCACAACAGCACATCATTCCCTCCAACATTCATGGAGGAAAACTGGGACACATGTGGCCAAGCAACGTCAGATCCAGATGGCAAAAGTTATTAATAAGGAAGAACACAAAAGCTAGGAGGCTGCAGCAGTTTGCTTTTGCCAGAGCCTACTGGAAAGGGCAAGTCTCCATCCCCTCCTCTGCTCTGTCTCCCCTGCAGAGTTAATTGAGTGCAAGCTACTTTTGCACTTTGAACTCTGTTTGCAGCAGTTGACAAAAGCTGAGGATAAAGGCAGAAAGTGGGACGAGGAAAGAGAAACTGGGACATTTTAAAAGTAGCTGAAACAGTGGGACAACAGAGGACTGATTGGGACTGTCCTTCCCAAACTGGGATGGCTGCACAGTATGCAGTACGGTCTCGCCTGTTTAGCTTTAGCACACTGCTTGCTTTGCTTAATGGCGTCCTATATTATACTCTGCCAGTTTTGCATGCCAAAGTGACTGAAACCAGACAGTGAAAATAAAGTCCTATACAGCCCCCACCAGTTTGGTGATATTTCATACTGATTGTGAATGCTGGGATGAGAATGAAAGATGAAACACAGAAATGAATTCTCTTTCATTTTAATAGCAAGACTGGAGCATGGCATATTTATCTGTCCTCATGATGAAGATTAGCATGAGAATGGCAACGCACTGGGATAGCATCTCATTTCAGTCCTGAAGCTGTAATTTCAAGTTCCTCTTGGCAGTTGGCAGGCAAGCCGTCTGCAAAGAAGGGTATTTAAAATTCATGGTCTTTGCTCCAAGCATTTACAGCATTGTCGAGAGATCACCTTGATGAACCTTCAGGCCTGCAGCACTGTGCAAAAGGCCTTTACAACTAATTCTGCATAGCTAGTTTTTGAATGTATGACAACCAGCCAGGGTGCCCTCTTCCTTTCTCTTCCCCTTCATAGAATTCTTCCTGGGGTATGAACCTGTTGCAAGTACCCCTCAGTAACCAGTGGCCAGTAAGGCTTTAAAATGTCTATGAACATAATCATATTTTAGTCTAGCAGGGAGGAATGTGTCAGCAATGCCTATATTTGAAAAAAGTACTTTAAAATGCACACAGTTTTTAAAAAATATGACAAAAGTGGGGAGGAAATATTTCTGCTCATTTAAAAACGGGGAAGGAAGTCCAGCAGATTTGGGCGAGGGCTCATTTTGAGGACAGGAAAAGGAGGAATTTTTTAGATTTGGAATGATAAATATATATACCTGTAGACATAATTAAAAGCTGAAAAGGAAAACAATAACAACAGCAGAGATCTAAGGCCCATTCGCACTACCCAGTTGTAGGCCTATTATTCCAGTTTAATTTGCCATGATTCTGTCCTATGGAATCCTGGGATTGGCAGTTGAGGAAGGGGCTTTAAGATTCTCAGCCAGAGAGTCCTGGTGCCTCACCAAACTACAAGTCCCAGGATTCTATGGGGTAGAGCCATGGCAGTCAAAGTGGAATAATAACACTATAGTTGTGTTGCAGTGGTCCTTCAGAACCGATAAGGCTCTAAGATTCCAAACTCAGTCTAATCATAGATAACTAGGACTCTACCATGTTCGGTTATGTATTTGTTATCCATATCTTCCATTTTAAAAATTGTTTATGGTCAGTATTGTTAAATCCAAGCGCAGACAGCTATTTTAAAAAGGAATTAGTTATAGATATAATGCAAAGGCAAAGTAGTTAGTTACCATCACGTTTTTTTAAAAAAAGTAAAGTTTTTATTTATTTTTCACGAAAGTAATTGAAATAAATAAAGTAACTGCATGTTCAGTTACTTAAACACTGCAATGTTACAAGCCACTGACCTGTCGTGCAAAGTCACATCACCAGCTGTTCAACCTGCACAACCGAACATGAAGCAACAACCAGTTGAACCATGTGAGGTCACACCACCATAACTCTAGAAGTAAAAGAAACACTACACTTACACTGCAGATAGAGTGAAGTTATATCTCATAAAGTTACAGTCATAATCTAGTTTGGTTGGACCATCATTACTGGAAAAGGAATTCATTACAAATAACTGGTTAGTCCCAAACAGTTGCTGCATTAAGTGAGATGGAATATGGAGTCTGAAGGGCCAAAGTGGCAACCACAGAAGCTTTAGGAGCAATAGTTGTAGTGGGCGATGGGTCAGGCTTATTTGATATGTAATCAGAGAGAGTCTGAAGAGATGCTGGAAAGAATGGGTAACTGGCATGAAAATCAGCTGTTTTCTCTGCATGTGGGATGGGACATGAAAGGATAAGTTTGGGAAACATCCGCAGGGAACTCAGTAATGTTTCAGCTCAGTCAAAGGATGTTGGCATCATCTTCCGACTTGATCTTTTTGCCAAACACCAGATTTCCCACATTGGTCATAGACCACTTTTATATAGTATACAACTGCCATAATGGGAATTATTTTGATGATCTAGATCCCAGAGTGTTACTCTAATTTGGCTCAGTTATGAATAACTTCAGCAAACTTATTATACAGTCATTCTTTTTAAAAGAAGGCTCTAATATTTATCTTTTGTTTTGGCGACCTCGGGACTGAATTTCTTTAATTGCAAGTAGTAGTTCTCATCTGCCTGTGGCTTCTTCAGAATGTACAAAACAATTATTGACCAGTCCAGGCAATAGTGTTTAGATTGTATCCATCTTGTGTCCTTTGTGTGTGTGTATGTGTCTTCAAGTCACCTGTCAATTTGTGCTGAACCCATGAATTTCACAGGGTTTTCTTATGCAAGGAATACTCTGGTGGTTTTGCCAGTCCCTTCCTCTGAAATATTGCCCACAGCCCTTGGCATTTATTGGCAGTCTCTGCTTAGCTTCCAAGATCAGGAGGGATCCGGTGCCTTTAGGGTATTTAGGCTGACCCTGTCTCCTTTACATGAGTTGTAATCTGATTTTAACTATCTACTTATTAACTTTGTAATGCCTGAACAATAAAGTAGTTCCTTTGCTCAAGACCTGCCCTTGAAATATTGGCCCAGTGCAAGGCTGAGACAGTGTGATACAATGGTCTGAGTGCTGGAATGGGATTCTGGAAGACCAAATCCCTTCTCAGCCATGGAAACCCACTGGGTGACCTTGGGCAAGTCATACTGTCTGAGCCTCAGATGAAGGCAAAGGCAACCCCCTTCTGAATAAACATCACCAACAAAACCCTAGTACAGGCTCATCATAAGTGAGAGTTGGCTTGAAGTCACATAACAACCATATCAGGGCTGGGGAACTTCTAGGAGTTGGAATACTCCCTCAGGGACATTCATTGGAGAAGTGATAGTTAAGAGGTGATATAATAGCCATGTTGAAGGGAACAAGCTTGTTTTCTGTTGCTCCAGGGACTAGAAAATGGAGCAGTGCATTCAAACTACAGGAAAAGAGAATCCATCTAAAAATTAGGAACAACTTCCTGATGGCAAGACCAGTTAGACAATGGAATACACTGCCTTGTAGTGTGGTGGAGTTTCTTTCCTTTTAGGTTTTTAAACAGAGGTTGGATGACCATCTGTTGGGAATGGTTCAACAGTGTATTTCTGCATGGCAGGGAGTTGGACTGAATGGCCCTTGTGGTCTCTTCCAAGTGTATGATTCTGTGACCCTGGAGGGCTGTCCCCAGCCTGCATACACAGTTTTTCTTTCAAAAGCAACTCCCTCAAATGGCTGAGGATGGGCAGTCATACCCACAGAAATCTCCAGGAGAGTGCAATTGGCTATTTTGGGTCTAAAACTCATAAGGATCTTTTTTTTTTCTAAACTGAAATGCAGTGGCGTAGCTTGGAGCACACGGAGGAGGGGCGGTGGTGGGCAGAGGAGCAGGTGTGGGGCTATGGCACTCAGGGGTGGGGCTACAGTGTACGGGATGGGGCTACAGCAGATGGGGCAGAGCTGTGGTGCGCGGGAGCAGGTGTTACTACAGTCTAGGCCTAACTGGAGATAGCACCCGATATCATTTTGATATCAAATAATTCGGCTTTCCCCTGCCACCCCGCTCCATGTGTTTGCGAGGCCACCGGACAAGCACGCAAACAGGCACGGCCGATAATTGCTGGACATTCCATTCTCCACCCAGGCAGGCCAGACACAGCTGGTTTGTCACTTCAGGGACCTCTCCGGCAAATACCTCATTACGTATGCGTGATACTAACAAAGGCTTCCTGCCCCGAGCAGGATACTGGACAAGGGCTGTGCTGTCCGCTGGTAAGCGCTGCGCATTTGCATACTGGCCACACTATTGTTAATTTGGCTCTGATTTCATCATGCAAAGTGTGACCTTTCCGAGACACTGTCTCGCGCCCAAAACTCATTGTTTTTTCCGAGTAAGGCATAGCCTGCAGTCCCAATTCACCCTATAAAAACCCCTGATTTTGAGACCTTCCTCGGATCGCTCCTGAGTTTCATCCCGTCTTGCTGCTGCTGTGCTTGGCAAGCTCCCCTCAGCTAATCGAGCTGAGTTTCTTCTCTGCGCCCCTGGCTTCTCCCACAAGGTCCAGGACGACGAGACAGGTGTCGTATCACCCATTTCCCTCTGAAAATCCCTATCTTAATTCAACCTCTAATTTCTTAGTTAGCTGTGTGACTGTGGTGTCTTTAATATTTGTTTGTATTTAATAAAACATCATTTTATTACTTTAAACTCATCTGGCTGCTTGACTGACCTGACCCTGTAGATGCTGGGTTGCAAGATCCCGCTAAGTTACCCTGCCTCTCGCTAGCTTAAGTGAGTGCTCCAGCTAATTTTCCCCAAAATTGTGTTTCATTGTTTGGTTGTTTAGGTGTCCCTCCCAGGATCCCCAGTAAATAGGATAACACAGGGCTACGGTGCATGGGGCAGGGCTACAGTATACGGGGCAGGGCTATGGCGCACGGGGGAGGGCAGATAAGGAAAGGTAGTGCCCCCCCCCAAAAAATTGCCACTGCCCCATCCCTATGCCACTGCTGAAATGTGACCTCAAGCTCAACATTTAAAAAGTAAAACAGAGAAAAAGTTTCCTGGGCTTTAAACATGCAGAACATGATTCCAATTGTGACCTTGGGCATTTTATAGTGATGTGATTGGCCATTTGGGGCCCAAACATTTGGGGATGAGGATGGGGCTGCTAAAGTGACTGTGGGACCCCTGTGATCTTTGGTACTTTGTATTGCAATTATAGATACATAACCTAGAGTTAACGCAATCTGTAACTGCTCCATATTCAATATCCCTGCAGAATCACAATGGTGTCTGTATTGCCACAATCATAAATGCCCTCTTAAACCTATTTGACCAAGTGCCAGTCATATTGGGCAAGGGACGTCTGTACTGCTGGCAATCAGGACACAAGTGGATGATGTTTCTACCTTTCCTTCCTGCCAACAAACAAGGCTGAGACAATCAGAAGCAGGACCTCATTGCAATTCCTTGTTGCAGCCTTGCTACTGGTGGGAGGGGAGTGGAAACATCACCCACCCACATTCCAATCACTAATAGAACAGACCTCCTACACTTGATGTTGCCAACACCTGCTAAATCCAAGGACCTTACTTAGTTAAATATGTATAACCAAGGTGATAATGCAGAATATGGTCCTATCTTTTTAAGGTACTTTTAAATCACTAAACCACTGTGATTATGGAGCAGTCTAAAAATAAAACAAACACATTAATTGTATAGCTTTCATTCCCCCTAGTCTTTCTCCTTTTAAAATTGTTTTTAATATGACTTATTGTGTGTTATTTTTATATATCATGGCTCTAGGGCAAAAAAATCTGATTGATTTAATGGCCCAGGACTGCACTTTTCTATTAATGGGAACACATTTTCTTTCTTCGTTGGCTGTCAACTTTTGGTGGGACATATTTGTCACCTACTGCACCATTTTGAGCTTGATAATGGTGAGTTCCTTCACTAGTCTTCATGCCTAAAAATAAAACTCATATATCAGTTTATTTAGAAAAAAATTAAAATACCTAAGAATTCTCTGCTGTGCCCAAACAAAAGATGGTTCTGGAAATACCCTTGCTAAAGGAAATGCACAAAATATTACATGAGATACAGCAGAATGCCATGCATGATTACTCAGTGGCAAGATTCACTATGTTCAAGGTGATGTGTTACCAGGTAAGTAAGCACAGAACTTCAGTCATGCATCCTATAAAAATGTGCTCGGACAGAGAATTTCTTGATCAAAAGCTTATGAAACTTTAGAATGATTTGGATAGATTAGAAGTAAGGGACCTGTGTCCCTCCAGATTTTGCTGGATTACAGCTCCCATCATCAGTAGCCATTGGCTATTCTAGCTGAAGCTGATAGAGGACTCCCCTGCTGGAACCACAGTTTACTTTAGCCTTCCCCAACCAGAACTGCAAACATTACCCCAAAAGGTGGGTGACTCAGAGGTCCACCTGTGATATCAGTGCCTCTGTGAAACAGTGGGGAATTATTAGCTCAAAGGGGGGCCTGGAAAGGGCAGGGTAACTTTCCACAATCTTTTATACCTATGTATACCAGCACAAATGCAGAGACACCAGTTGGAGATTAAAAGTATGTTTTATTGGGGAAATACCACAATCACATGCAAGATTCAATCAGTCTCACAACCACATAAGGCTAACCAAAGGAAAGGAGGGAAAAATTGGATAGCAAGAAGTTAGGGTGAAGTGGGTGATATTTACCTATCCTGCAGAAAAGAGACAAAGCAGTGTGACTTAGGACTAAGGATCTGAGGGTAGTAAAGAATGGGAATAAAAGCAACAGAGTACCCACAGTACTATGAGTTACTGGCTCAGAGCCAGGGTTTAAATATCCTGTTTGTGCCCTGAGGGGAAAGGTGTTAATGGCTCTCTGGAAGAGCAAACAGTGGAATCCAGAATGGGCTAATGTCTTAAGCTTTAGGTGACAAAGCACTGATGGGAATCATGCTGGCTCCTTAATGGCTGGTCAGATGAGGAAACAAGGGAGAATATCAGCAAGAAGAGGAAATGGATTGAAGACAATTAGTTGCTCTTTTGAGTTAGTTTTGGATGCTATTATTTCTAATATTGTAGCTTATTAACTCTGGAGTGTCCTTGACTATGACCTGGCTGTGCCCTGAGGTCCCATCTGATCTACTTTTGCATGTGTTCAGTCAGTCCTCTTAGCCAACATGGCTATGCAGCCATAGCAGTGTATAATTTATATTTCTTGCCAATTAAATGATATTTGCCAATTATACAATATCATGGAGTGGAGGTATACAACATGGTAACAAGTGTGTTTGATATTTCAGCTATGATCAGTGCCAACCTGCTGGGCCAACATTCAGTAATGGTGGAAGATGTAGGTCCAAAGGCACCAGGAAGGGATGTCTGTTTGGATTGTAAGCTGTTTGAGGCAGGGGCCTCATCTATTCTAACAAATCCCATATACATTAATGGTGCTAATTAAATGAATAATTAAATAAATAAATGGCCTATCATGTACCTTTGGTTCTTAAGAGTGAGGAGTCTAGGAAGTTATAGGCTAGTTACCTGATTAGCTACTAGTGGATAAAGTGATGAAACGTATTATTAGACTTGTGAAACATACATAACAGAGGTGTAAAGCCTGTGGCTCTCCAGATATTGTTGGACTGTAGTTCCCATTATTCCTGATCAGTGGCTAAAAATATATAACTATTTATGATTTATAACATAAGTAATATTATGTATAAGAAATCTGGAGAGAAACAGAGATGTAAGCATTTTGTTCCCTTTTCCTTCACTTTCATGTTTGTTATGTTATGTTATCCTTTCGCTTTTTTTCACAATAAAAATTTTAAAAAATCCTGATCATTGGCCATACTGGCTGCATCTGAGGGAAATTAGAGTCTGACAATGGGAGAAAGGGCAGTTCCTTCTCCCTGATGAAGGGAGAAATTATTTTTTTGGATTGCAGCTCCTGGAGTCCCTCATCCAGCATAGAGCTGGAGTTCAGAAAAGTAACTTTCCTAAGCTCTGCTTATTCTACACAGCAGCCCCAAAGGCCAATGCTTCCTATTTACTACTATCTCTTCCTCCTCCTCCTTATTGTCATTTTTTCCCTTGGAAGGACTCAAAGTGCCTAACAGCACTTTTTGAAAAAAGAAACATAGTTAAAAAAATAACAACATCCTAAAGTTAAAACACAAATTAAACAATCCAGTAATAATTAAAACAGAGTTAAAATACATATTTAAAAATTATAAATAGCCAGCACCTTTCATCACCAGGCAGTGGTCACAGATTAAATGCCTGCAGAAATAAAAATGTCTTTGCTTGTGTATGGAAGGAAGGAAGCCAGTCTGACTTCTCTGGCGAGGGAGTTCTGGAGCCTGGGGGCAGCCACAGAGAAGTCCCTCTCCTGTGCTCCCACCAGATGCACCTGTGAAGGTGGTGGGAGAGAAAGAAGGGCCTCTCCAGCAAATCTCAAAGCAGGGCTGATTCATAGGGGAGTATGTGGTCCTTCAAACAACCTGGACCTGAGTTGTGGAGGGCTTTAAAGGTCATCACTAGCACTTCGAATTGTGCCTGGAAACAGACCTGGAGCTGGTGGAACTGTTGCAACCGGGGAGTTGTGTGATCCCTGTAGCAAGCCCTAGTTAACAATCTATAAGCAGGTGAAATTCTCCCGCGATCTGTGTCTCAGAGGCAGTCAACAGAGTTATTAACACCAATTGCTAGGACATTTATCTCCTGGGTTTATAGAAAGAGAGAAAAATTTGACTGTGAGTTGGCACTGACAGACTGCACTGAGTATTTACTACTGTCTCCCTCCCCGCTGTGTTGAAAGATCTGGCAGAAGTTCAAGTTCCTTCACAAAGATGTCCTCACCTTGCAGCACAAAAGGTGTAAATAATTCCTTCTGCTGTCTTCTTCCAGAAAAATAAAATCATGATAGTTATTAAGCAGGACCAGTGCAAGATATAGTGTTGCCAGGCCAGTATCATCTTAGGCCCTGATTTCTGGTCTCAAACCTGATGCGTAGGGATGACCCCTGATGATATCATGGGGCAGGATCTGGTGACATAATTAAGCATTCTGTATTAAGCAGCAACCCAAGTTGTTTACACCTTGACTTTCAAGCATATGCACACAGACAAAACATATTTTCCTGTTTGGAAATTAAGTGTACTTGCTAATTTACTTTTGCAAAGTATAGGAAACTGAACAGCCAGTTACAAGGCACTCTGCCCATCCAGAGGTTTGCATGTAGCCTCCTGTTGTGCCTACAGCCAATGCCATGAAAACTGGAGACTCTGAACCCATCAACCAGAAGGGATCTACCAAAACTGAGGATTCCAGGTGGAGCCCTGAGATCTGGCAACCCTACAAGGCTGCCTGAGGAAAAGGACCCATTTTCTATCCCATGTGCAGAAGCTGACTTGTTCAATCATACTTCTTTAGTAGCAAAAGGGGAACCTATTCTAGCACCCCTGAGATCAGAGGTCAGTTAATGGCAGCGGATGGCAAAGTATGGCCCCAAGGGACATTTTGTAGTCCTCAGAGGTAAAAACTTTTTTTTTACTCCAAAATGCCCCCAAAATAGCCTGTGGGTGGTGTGAAGAGCACTTCCACCATATTTGGAGGCCCCCTAGCTCCTCCCCAGGACACAAATGCAAAATATACTTGCTGCTGGTATCTCCCAGCATCTAGCACTTGAGGTGGTTGTCTCACTCTGCCAAAGTGTAGGGCCAGCCCTGGGAAAAAATACAGGTTCTCACTGAGCTATCTTGAAACACCTAGACTGATTCTGGGGAACATGTAGACCTCTTGATGTTGCTGGGATATGTTGCCTACCATTCCTGATCCTTGGTCATGCTCCTTGAGGTGCTGGGAAGTGAACCCCAGGAGAGCATCTGGAGGCCTATAAACTTCCCATACCTCTTAGACAAAAAGGCAAAGACTAGAGAGTGGTTGAAACTCAAACCTCCATACTGCTGTTTTTGTTAGAGCACTCTTTGGTTTGTTGTGGCTTTTTTAATCATGAGGGAGAAGCATGGAGAACACCTGGGCCCTCTCATACTATGAAATTACAGTTGTCCCGCCATATCTGCAGATAATGGATCCACAAATTCAACCAATCATGGCTTGAAAATATTCAGCCACAGCTTGAAAATGTTTTTAAAAGATTCAAAAAGCAAACTTTGATTTTGCCACTTTATATGAGGGATGCCATTTTACTACACAATTGTATATAATGGGACTTGAGCATCCCCAAATTTTGGTATCCACACGGGGTCCTGGAACCAAAACCTAGCGAGGGCCCATTCTATAGAGCTACGATTCCACTTTAACTGCCATACTGGGATTGTATGGGATACTGGGGTTTGTAGTTTGGTCAGGTGCTAGAGCTCTTTGGCTGAGAATTCTAAATGCCTCTTCCTAAACTGGTCAGATAAGAACAGATATCCTATTAACAGAGCCAATAAACTTGTTAGCTAGGCCATATTAAGATGGATGGGTCTCTGGTCCAGAAAGAAGGATACCTTCTAAAAGTAACCTTCTAATAAATCATACGCTCCTCAGCTGTCTGGATTTGGCAGGGATACTGCCAATTAATCCCCTTTCATCTCACTTTTTGAACTGATTTTAAAATGTCCCAGTTGCTCTCTCCTCTTTCCAGCTTACTTCAATTAGTGCAAACTGAGGCCATTTCTGCCCTACACTATTATAGTGCTATTATTCCACCTTCAACATCCTATGGAATAATCCTGGGGTTTGCAGTTTAGGGAGGGGCATTTATAGTTCTCAGCCAGAGAGCTCTTTGGCCTGAGTAAACTACAAACCGCAGAATTCCACAAGAGTTGAAAGCAGAATAATAGCACTGTAACAGTGTAGTACAGAAATGGCCTATGATTCTGGAGAGCATGGTTTTGAATTCCCACTCAGCCATGGAAACCCACTGGGTGACCTCAGGTAAGTCACATTCTCTCAGCCTCAGAGAAAGGCAAAGGCGACAATTTTTCCCAGGAAAACCCCCATAACAGGTTTGCCTTAGTCACCCTAAGTCAGTTTTCAAAGGGGAGAGACATGATGGCTAGAAAGAACCTCTTCCTGTTAGTGGCACTTTGTTGTTGTGTGCTTTCCAGTCACTTCTGAGTTATGGCAACCCTAAGATGACCCTATCACAGATATTTTTTTGGCAAGATTTGCTCAGAGGGGATTTGGCTTCCTCTGAGGCTGCAAGAATGTGACTTGCCCAAAGTCAGCTGGTGTCTAAGTGGGGATTTGAATCCTAGGCCATTTGTGCACTGGACTATTATAGCGCGATGATGCCACTTTCGACCTCCTATGGAATCCTGGGGTTTGCAGTTTAAGGAGGGGCGGTCGGCCCCTCCCTAAACTGCAAACCCCAGGATTCCTTAGGAGGTTGAAAGTGGCATCATCACGCTATAACAGTCCGGTGCACAAATGGTCCTAGTCTCCAGAAGCCTTGAATGAATGAATGAATGAATGAATGAATGAATGAATGAATGAATGAATGAATGAATGAATGAATATTTAAATCTTGAGTTAAATCTTGGGGGGGTTCCCAGCAATAAATTATATTGACAAGGGATCTCCGCTAAAGAAAAGGTTAAGAATCTCTGTAATAAGACATGAAGAGCTGTAAAAGGCAACCAGGAGGGGCAGAATGTTCCTTCCGGTCATCAAAATGGTAGCCACAATAATATGGTTGTGTTCTTCTGGGCTCTGGAGCACACCCTCCTCTTCTTTTCAATACTTACTGGACTTCGTACGATGAAGTTTTCAATTATGCTATTATATCCTATGTATTGTTGCTTATTTTTCCAGACCCCTTTTGGGGCTGAAGCCTTTCAAAATGAGCCACTGGAGGATCGTACAGACAAACAGAAAACAGAAACAGCCAGATTTCTGGAGAGTTTTAGAGCTCTCTTCTCTTTTCAGTTTTGACATAAATAAGCTCATGAATGATAGTATGGAAAGTGAACACAAAAATGAACTGGTGAATAAAAATAGCTATTTTAATTTTTTTTTTGCATTTACAATACTGATAAATAATAATCTGAGGACCTGGCTATGGTGTAGATGCATTCAAGAAGTAACTACAATTCCCTACTCTCTCCCTTTCTCAGTCTCTCTTCATATATATATAGTCATTAAAAGGTTCTCCATCTCCTCTTATTATTAGCTATCATTTGGCTGCAAGGAGCTCTAACAGCAGCAAGAAGCATGCAGGTGACCGGATATTGTTGGACGGCAATTCTCAGCATTCTTTACCATTACCTGTGCTGATGAAGGCTGCTGGGAGTTGCAAACCAACAACAGCTAGAAGGCTGTATGATTCCCATGCTAGGTTTATAGCATATTATTTGAGATATGGATGTCTGGAGAATGATGGATTTTTATCCTATTTTTATATGTACAGTCCTCCCTTCACATCAGTGGCTTGATCTTCGCATATTTGATTATTTATGATATGCTGTGTCCCCCCCCGGTTCTCCTCCCCCATCCCCTTACATTTTGCCTCTATGTGAGTTCCTTTTGCCCACTGGAACTCCCTCTTCCCATCTCCTTGCCTCTGGCCCCAGTGCTGAGGACTTGTGCCAAGGCAAAAGGTGAGGGGATACAGGGAGGCGGGGAGGAAGGCAGCCCATGCTTTCTTTCTGCCCTCCATAGCTCTCCCCTCCCATCCCTTTGCCTCTGGCCCTGGTGCAGAGAAGGAAGGCTCACACATCAGGATGAAAGATAAGGAAATGGGAGGAGGGTAGTGAAGGTTCTGTGCCCCAAACCATCACAAATGTGGAGATTCCACTGTATACAATAAAGTGCTGGAGGAAAAATTTTAGTCAGACTCTTTTACCTGCCTTCTTTACAGCTTAAGTAAGTGTAGTTTTTTCTAGCATGGTGGCATGGTAGAGGAAGGATGCCCAAAATGGAATTATTAGAGTGACATTGTGGTATGGTGTTTTAGGATTGGAACTGGCACCCAAATGATCCAGGTTCTGGTTCTTACCCAGCCCCGAGATGCACCCAATAATGCTTGGGCTAGTCATTTTTTCTCATCCTAAGCTGCACCTTAACAGGAATGCTGTGACAATAAAGAGAAAGAAGAGAGTGGCATACAACACTGGGAACGTGTTATTACAAAGGCAGGACATAAAACAATTATCTATTTACTTTTTTTACCCCCCCCCCAAAAAAAAATTAGTTCAGGGCCCCTGATAGTATTCATGTCAAGAAACATTTAAATGCAAAATCATTAGATAAAAGAAGGAAGGAAACAAGCCTGATTGGAGGCTATGGGCACACATCTGCAGTGACATCGGTTTACATCCTGCCTGTGTAGTGCTGGATACATGTTTCCCTGCTATTAGTGCAGGAAATGCAACAACATTCAGCACTTAAGGAGTTAAAAGATGTCTTAAAGAGTACAGCAGTGATAGGTTTAAGTAGTTTTTTAGTGATCCAAAGTTTCCCCATCTCCTATCTATTTAGCTTAACTTCTCTGAGATGTAAACTACGCTCTCAGGCCCTTTCACAACATGGCGGTGTCCTGGCATGGGGACACGACAGTAGTGGGACTGCAATGATGCTTCCACATGATGTTGTCGCAATCCTGCAGGGTTTACCATTGACAGAAAAACTCCGTCAATAACCCCTGATCGCACAAGCCGTGCAGAAGGATTGGAAACATGATCAGATGCTTCCTTCCCCACTGCAGCATTGGAAGAAAGCTGGCTGCAGTGTGGAAGGAAGAGGCATGTCCCTTGGACTCCCTTCCACAGGCAGCCAGTCGGGTGTCGAGGGGAGTACTGGGGACATGCTCCCATCCCAGCAGAGGCATGGCAGAGATTTCGACAGGACAATGCACGAGTGTGTCATTCTGCTGAAAGGGCCTCAGAGACCTTTCCGTCTCTTCCCTTCCCACATCCTTATTGTCACTTCTACTAAAAGCGAAACTACATTAGTTTTGCAAACATATTCAGAGGTAGCCATATTGGCCATGAAGCAATTTTTGTTTTGTACCTTAATTAGAGAGCATGGAATTCTTACCCTAAAGCCTTAGTTTATTTCTTTAGCCATTGCTGTTTTTGCTCTCTAATTAGAATTATTAGTTGTTGCACTCACAATCAGGGAGTTCATTGGCTCCTTCCGCATATAAGTATCCAATATGGGCAGTGTCAGCAACATAATTTCTGATTGGTAGGCATTGGTAGAATTTCCTGAGCTGTTCAACAGGCATATCTATTGTGTTATCTGCTTTTTAAAAGTTTTTATGGGTTTCTAAAAACTTTTGTTTAGATTATGGAATGCATGATATACGTCAGATGTAAATACCACACAGAACTACTGCTGCTGGTTTCAAGAGCAATAACCATTATATTGTGTCGTTCCAAGATTTGTCTGTCTGAATCAGAGGTTCCCACAATGATTTGCACAATGAAGAGGAAATAAGAATAGCATTTTTGCTGCTCTTCTCAGTTTACAGGTTTCTTGGCAAGGGCTATTGTCCAGACTCTGATCACCCATTTTTTGAAGGTGAGCCCCTTAAGAATTTTCCTGTTTGTACACTCTCTTGCAGCCACTAAAAACACTGAGATTAAACCATTATCATACAGGTTTGCATGGTCACTATGAAAAAAGAAGTTTCTTGTCTTCATTCCTTGGCGGAACATACAGTGTATGGCCATTTCTGCACTAGACTGTTATAGCGCTATGATTCCACTTTCAACATCCTATGGAATCCTTGGGTTTGCAGTTTCGGGAGGGGCCAGCTGGATTCCATAGGATGTTGAAAGTGGAATCATAGTGCTATAACAGTCTAGTGTGGAAGTGGCTTATATGGAGACCATTCTATTGCCAAGCAGCAGTGTATCTTTGCTCCTGGCATGTGACTATAGCCCAGCTCCTAGGCCACATGCAGTTCCTTGATTCCACTTTGTGTCCCCTAGAGCACCCTGGGTCTCCCCCCCCCCCAGTTTATAAAAAGCAATGTGATTTTCAGGCCATACTTGCTCCAAAGCCACTCAGAAGCCCCTCTGACATACATGCGAACCATTGGATTTCGGATTTAGTACCTTACAAAAAGTAGCAGTGGAAGTACAGATCTCCCTCCATATTCATGGGTTTGATATTTGCAAATTTGATTATTTGCCAGTTGCATGCCTCCCCCATTCTCCTCCTCCCATTCCTATGCATTTTGGCCAAAGAACTCATGCTGAGGCAAAATGGAAGGGAATGGGTAGAGTGGAGTGGAGTGGAGTGGAGTGGAGTGGAGTGGAGTGGAGTGGAGTGGGGGAAAGCTTGTACAAGCCTTCCTGTCCTTCCTCTGGAGCTCCCTCCTTTCCCTTCCCATGCAAAACAGAAGGGAAATGGGGTGGGGGAAAACTCATGCGAGCCTTTCTTTCCCACCTCCAGAGCTCCCCCTGCCATTCCTATGCATTTTGCCCCTGTGTGGAGAACTTGTGCCAAGGCAAAACAGAAAGGAATGAGGGGAGGTTCTTGTGAGGGCAAAATGCATAAGAATGGCAGGGAGGGGAGCTCTGGAGGGAGAAAGGAAGGCTCATGTGAGCCTTCCCACAACCTGCTTTCCCTTCCCTTTTGCAGGGGAACAGGAAGGGGGAAGCCCCAGAAGGGAATAGGAGGGGAGTTATTCACATTTTTTTCCATTTTTGTTAGGGAGCTGCATCCCGAACCCTTGCAAAAGTGGAGGGACAACTGTATTTGAAAGATATTTGTAATTAGAGAAGTGAAGCAAAGTCTGCACTGGGAACTTTTAAGTGAAGCAAAGTATGCACTGGGAAATCTGGAAACCATCTTTTAAAATATTTGTATTGGTCTTTTTTTAATTAAGTAGCGTTAAACAGTATTTTGCAGGCTATTTGTGTATTTTCTTTTTTCTTATGCTTTCAATTAGATTTTGTGTAAGTTTTTCTTTGATATTGTAATTTGTAATTTGTAGTCTGGTGTCTTTTTTTTCTTTTGTTGTTTAGTTGTGTTGTGTAGTTGTGTAGTAAATTTTAATAAAAGCCCCCACAACATGTGAGGACACTTGAAAATACCCTCACTCACTCTCAAAGTTCTCTTCAAATGCTGCGCTATTGGTACATATCTCGATTTTCCACTGCAGTCCCTCTTAAAATGGTGACAGAAAATCTTATCATGTCACTTCTTATCACCATTTTGAGAGGGGCTGCAGAGGAAAACAGAGGTGTCTGGGCTTGCTATGTGAGGTTGCAGCCCATGTGGAGGACTTGGTGGTGGGGAAATTGTTCCCTGCCCCCCCCCATGCAGTTGCTTAACCCAATTTGTGAAAGACAAGAAAGAGAATGACAAAAATTAATATTGTAAAGGGAGGGGTTCAATATTCAAAAGTATGCAAGGGAGAAACCTTAATTATGCATTGCACTGTTGGGATTCTGAAATAACAGGTGGTGTTTGAACACTGGCAGCTGTCAGGTGAATGTTACATGGGTGGAGCCTGTGTGAAGCCTGGGAATTTAAAAAGAAGACACGTGCCTCTGTGTGTTGGATCAGAAGTAGATTCCTGGGGTGTTAGCCTCTTTTCTGAGAAAGATGAAGACTGGTTCAATTAAGATTCAATCGCCTTTAGCAGGGTTCACAAGTGGAAGTGCTGAATCTCTTGAGCCTCCCTGTGATTGACTGTGCTTCAAATTGCAAGGAGGTCGTCAGTGGAGTCTCCCAGGGTTCTGTCCTGGGACCAACACTCTTTATCATTTTTATCAATGGCTTTGATGTCACAACGGAGGGAATCCTTATCAAGTTTGCAGATGACACAAGCCTAAGAGCATACTGGAAGACCGCAAGAGAATTCAAAAGGACCTTGAAAACTAGAAAATTGGGCAGAAATTAATAAAATGAAATTCAATAAAGACAAATCCAAAATTCTATATTTAGGTCAAAGAAGACAACTATAGCATGTGGGATACATGGCTCAGCAGGACTACATGCAGAAAGGACCTTGGCATTATTGTAAGTTGAACTTGAGCCAGAAGTCTATTACTGCAGCAAAGAAGGCAAATGCTATTTTAGCCTGTATTAATAGAAGCATCATTTCCAAGTCAAAGGAAGTAACAGTCCCACTATATTCTGCCTTAGTCACCTCATCTGGAATACTGTGTTCAGTCCTGGGCATCTCGTTTTAAAAAGGATATAGACAACTTTGAACAGGTTCAGAGAAGGGCAACAAGGAGGTAAGGAGAACAAAGCAAACCAGAAAAGATTGAGGAAGGTGAGGATGTTCAGACTGGTGAAGAGAAGACTGAAGGATGACAGTATTGCACTCTTTTGAATACTTCAAGGGCTGTTACATTGAAGTAAGTACAGGTTTGTTTTCTGCTGGCAGCAGGACCAGGTTGAATGATTTTAAATTAAAACAAGGTTTTGGTTGAACATTAGCAGGAACTTGTTGACAGTAAGAGCAGTTTGGCAGTGAAACCAATTGCCTAGAGGGGTCTTCTTCTCTGGACCTCTTCAAAAAGAGGCTAGACAACTACCTGCTGGGAATGCTTTAGCTGTGGATCCTATACTAAGCAGGGGGTTGGACCTCTATGAAGCCCTTTCCAACACTATGAATCTGTGACTCGATGACTAGCTCAAACAAAATAAGGCAAATAAGCTGTGAGAAAGTTTAATAGCTATAAAAACATTACTAATTACATTTAAAGGCACATTCAAACATGTATACATGCAGTGCCTAAGCCCTGGCTAACTATAGGAAAGTTTTCATGAGATATGTTGTGTTCCCATACATTTTGTTGTTACAATTTGTGTATGTGTCTGTATCTCTTACAAGGGGTTAGTTTAACCTCTGGTTTTCTAGTAAAACTGAATTACTGTCTCGTGAAATGATGCATGTCTAAAAAGTGTGTCACCAACATGAAAAGTTTGTAAAGCTCTGGTGTAGAGGTTTGAACATTTGACTACGACCCTGGAGAATCAGGGGTTTGATTCCTTGTTCAGCCATGAAAATTCACTGGGTGACCTTGGAAATGATTTGAAGGCACATGGCAACAGGGGGTTATGGGGGGTGTAGTCCAATATATCAGGAGGGTGCTGGTTTTATACACTGAGCTCAAGAGTCAATTCAGTTCGGTCCAAATTTAGTTGCTTATAACCATGGCTTGTCACAATGTAAAAACAAAGAGGTTACACAAATACCAAATAATAAAGTTGAAATATAAAATATAACATAGAATTTCCAACACCATTTCTAACGTTGCTAAGCTTACCTGTGAGAATTAAAATAAACAAAATGAAGCCATAGGAACAGTAAAACTTCAGACTTTTGGGAATGCAGTATAATAACTTGCACAGGCTTTTGCTAATGCTAATAAGAAATTGCAGCTCTTCCAATGATATCAACATCTTTATTAAAAAGCAAAAATACTATTTTTTTTTTTGGCAGACAGACCAATTGCAAGGTATTTTTCTCTAATTCCCTTTGACAAAGGACAACTAGACAAATAAAACAGCTCAAGAGCCATACGAGTAAATCAAAATGTTACTTCAGATCTGTCTAGACTGAAAAGTGCAGGATCAAAATTCAAAATGACCTGGATAGATTGGAGAGCTGGGCCAAGGCTAACAAAATGAAATTCAACAGAGAGAAGTGTAAGGTCCTACACTTAGGTAGAAAAAATGGAATACAGAAATATAGGATGGGGGACACGTGGCTGATAGCAGTACGTGTTAAAGGGATCTAGGAGTCTTCATAGACCACAAGCTGAACATGAGTCAGCAGTGTGATGCGGCAGCCAAGAAAGCCAACGCAATTCTTGGCTGCATCAACAGGAGTATGGCGTCTAGATCGAGGAAGGTACTGGTACCACTCTACTCTGCTTTGGTTAGACCTCATCTTGAATACTGTGTCCAGTTCTGGGCGCCCCAATTCAAGAAGGACATGGTGAAGCTGGAGCAAGTCCAGAGGAGGGTGATCAAAATGGTGAGGGGCCTGGAAGCCATGCCCTATGAGGATATAGTTAGAGAGCTGGGTATGTTTAGTCTGCAGAAGAGAAGGTTAAGAGGGGACATGATAGCCGTGTTTTAATATTTGAAAGGATGCCATGTAGAGGAAGGAGAGGCCTTGTTTTCTGCTGTTCCAGAGACCAGGACAAGGAGCAATGGATTCAAGCTGCAGGAAAGGAGATTCCACCTGGACCTCAGGAAGAACTTCCTGACAGTCAGGGCTGTCTGGAGTGGAATATGCTGCCTTGCAGTGTAGTGGAATCTCTTCCTTTGGAGGTTTTTAAGCAGAGGCTGGATGGCCATCTGTCAGGAGTGCTTTGAGGGTGTTCCTGCATAGCAGGGGGTTGGACTGGATGGCCCCTGTGGTCTCTTCCAACTCTACATTTCTATGATTCTATGATTCTGTGATTCAAGCAGAGGTAGAGCTCAGCAGAGCCTGTCTTCATCATCTTGAGGAAGAGAAAGAGAGGAAGAGAAGGAGGAACCCTTTATGTGTTTGCAAACACACCTGGAAGGTCTTTCGATATTTCCTCACAATGGGTGACTGAGAAAATGGGGGAAGTTTTAGAGAGAGCATGTCTAGGGGAGAGACAGGAAACCTTTACTGTTTAAAGCTCCATTGCTCTAATAGCAAATGGGTGAAGGGAATGGGTTAAAGAGAATGCTTGGTCGGGATGCTTTCTCCAACAGTGTGTGTGCATGAACAAGAGTTGCCTGTTTTGTTTAAATAATACTTTCCAAGTAACATAAAGCAACCCAAAGAGGTGGGCACATTTATGGGAACTTTGCAGGGTCTTTGGTAGGGATGGGATGAATCCAGAATTTTCCGAATCCACATCCAGACCCAAAACCCTGGAAGGTTCTGGTGATCCACGAATCTCACAAATCTCGAATCTTTCGAATCCTTTTTTAAAAAAGAGTTTAAAAAGCAAGGGAAAGAAGGATAATCTTGGGCAAGACACACTTTCTCAGCCTTAGCAAAAGCCTAGGCAAAGGCAAACCTCCCTTGGAAGAAATCTGGCCAAGACAACTGTCATAGTTTTGCCTCAGGATCTCCCCAGATTGAAAATGCCATGAAGGCCCTTTCTACACAGGCAGGAAAATGTGGCTTAATCCCATGTTTTCCTGCCTGTGTAAACAGAGCCACATACTAGAGTACAGAGCTAATCCAGGTCAAACTGGCTTTTCTTTGCATAGCTCCTTTTGGCATCCTGGGGTTTGTAGTTTGATGATGCACGAGCACACTTTGGCAGAGAAGGCTGTTACCCTGATTTCTGGGGTCCCGTGAGGGATACCTCAATGTGCTCCAATTACTGTGGAATGGGAATTAGCAAGAGCACAAGCTAAGCAATGCAAGAGGCAGGGCAACCTAGTGAGATCTTGGACCCAATGTTTACGGGGTCAGGCCGAGTCAATAATCAAACAGAAGTAAATTAAAATTGTTTTCCTTTATTTTGAAACACAGCCAAAACATATGTATGCAAACACTCACATAGACCTAATGAAAGAAAGGTAGGAGTTGGATAGAGGGTTTTTGAGAGGGATTTTTCAGGGGAAATACTGCACCTGATCCTGAAGCCTGGTTTCTCAGAAGAAAGTCAGTTGGGAGCGGAAATTCTCAGCACGTGGAAGCTGAGGGGAGGGCTTGTCGAAGGGACAGCAAGGTGAGATGGAAGTCAGAGCGATCCAAAGAGATGCTCAAAATCAGGGGGTCTTATAGGGGAAAATGTGCCTGTAGGCTAGTCCGTTCCCGGGGAAAACAATGGGTTTCGGGCTGGAGACAAAGCCTCCGAAAGGTCAGTATTTTGCATGATTGAGCTATGACAGCATTGTCAATAGAGTGGCCGGTGTGCAAATGCGGAGTGCTTGAGAGTTGAGTATTCAGCTCGTCAAGCTGCCTGCTTGGGGCAGGGGATCTTTTGTAAACAGCGTGCATACATAATGTGATCTTAAGAAGGTACTTGCCTGGAGGTCTCCTGAAGCTGCAGTCTGGCAAATACTGGCCTGCCTGGATTTGTTTTGAATGGTTCAGCTAGAAACTACAGTAACAAGGCTGTGACACCTTGTAAAACTGCAAAGCCCAGAATTGTGTCTGAAAGAGGTTTGCAAGGGAGCTATGCAAAGGAATGTTTCAGCTGTCCTTGAAATCTCAAGCCTGTAGTTTCCAGTCAAGTACTGAATCTTCCCTTGTATGTATGATCTCCCAGGTTTTCAGGCATCCTGGTCTTCCTAGTTTTCAGGTGTCCCAGTCTCCCTAGTTTTCAGGTGTCCCAGTCGCCCTAGTTTTCAGGCATCCCGGTCTCCAACAATCTATTTAGTTGGCGGATTCGAAAGATTTGGTTTGCCTATTTTGGCACAGGGATTTGAATTTGGGAATCTTGAATCCTGACCCAGGATTTGAGGATTCGAGGATTCCGTTGGCCCATCTCTAGTCTTTGGTTTCTACCTCAGAAGGATCTGGATGGCAGATGGAGCTCCAGGGTGCAGAAGAGTCCCTGATAACAATGGGAGACCTCACTTGCATGAAAGGAACCGCTGTGCTGAACTGTGCCTTGAGGAATCTTTCCCACTTCAGAGAGACACAAAAACATTTGTGCTAGGAAATGATTCGTTATCTGTGGAAAAGGAAGTGAGTTCTGTTTTGAGGGAAATGTGGGTGTTTAACGTAGTCCATTTACAATCCGAATTCTTCAAACATAGCCATTATCATTGTTGTGGTTGTTGTTTGGCTTTTGCAAAAGAGAAAGATATAAGGTTCATATTGGCATGAGGAACCTCTCTAAGGACAAGTGAACAGTTGTGAAGAGAGGTATGTACCCTTTCTGCAGACTTCTTTTTCTAGACATGCATTGAGAACAACAGGCTAGAGTACAGTGAAGCAGCTTCCTCAAGTAGATGATATGGAATATTGTGGAAAGGCAGCAAATTGTCAGCTATTTCATTTGTTTTTATTGCATTTTTTTACTACAAGGAGGATGGAAAATGCTTGTGGAATTTTCTGCCTCATGTGCCAAAGTAACTTGGCTGGCTTTTTAATATCATGCCTTGACTTAGATGGTTGAGGGCACCAGCTGCTACTCAGTTTCACGCAGCAAAATTTCATGAGTTGGCTCTTGTTTTGGGTACATCTTAACTGGACCATAAGCCTGAGTGTGTCATTCATTTGCCATAGTATCTTGATTAACAATATTTGATGTCAGTACTGATATGTCCTTAGAATCCGTGAGTTCCAACCTGTGGGACGTTGAAGACCATCCTCTTTTTTCTTTGATTTTTTTCTCCTTTCAACACTATTTGTGTGCATTTGAAGCTCAAATAAGTCTTCTGGTTTTGACTTCAAAAAAGAGAAATTGAATCCTTTCTGACCAAAATTGGCTATGTGGAGATATATTGCCAGGCTACTATGAGGCTACAGTCTCTGAACACTTACCTGGGAATAAATTCCATTGAGCTCAGTGAGGCTTGCTTCTGAGTAGACTTGTACAGTATGGCTCTGCAAGGCCTTGAGCAGGGGTGGCGAAGGTACAGCCCACAGGTCATAATATGGTTTTTATGGCCCCTTTGGGGAGTGGGGGGACAACACATTTTGTGAAGATTTTTTTGAAATCTTAATTTTTTTCTGAAAAAATTCTCCCCCACCCCATGATCCCACACACCCTTGAGGATGAGGGGGAAATTAATCCACGTTATTCACCCTTCAGTCAGATTTAGGCCCAACAGAAAATGACTTCTAGATCATTTCCCTTTTTGGGGAAAAAAGGCTTCTTCTTGCTATAAAATGACCTAGAAGTAGAGTTGCCAGAGTAGATTTGAGATGGGACTGCTGTAACTTTAATCCTTAAAAAATCTTGGAGCAGGACAAGGTTCCAAAAAACACTGCCAAGTGGGCCAAATACCTGCCCTCCATTACTATCCAAATCTCAGTTTTTCAGCAGCAGCCATTCCCTCTCAACACAGCTATTGCTTTACAGGGAGAAGCAGGAGGAGGCAGTGCTGAGATGAGAAGAGAAGAGCAGAGCTGGTTAACAAAAACAAAACTGGGGCCCTTTCTGCACCTTACCATTTTCTAGCGCTTGGGTCCAGGGATAGTACAAGCAGCCTCTGGTGAGAGACTCTCACGTCCCTGCTGCTTCAGCTCTGCACGAGCTACGTGCTCGTGCAAGAGCCCCGCCTCTTCCTTCCGCAGTGCAGCCTCGGACTTTCCGCAGTGCAGCCTGGGGCAGGAAGAGAGACCGGCGCGGCTCCGGAGGCTCCACACGCCAGGTAAGTGCGCACGGGGCCTGGGAGCAATGCACAATCGCACACCATTTTCGGCTTCTAGCCAAAAATGAAAAGGTGTGCGATCGGCACCTGCCGACCCCTGGAACGTCGCGCGATTGTGAGTGCATCGTGCAGATCACTCCTCATAATCACATGATGCTCCAGGCACCCTTTCGCATGGCAAATGCCATGTGGAAAGGGCCTGGGTCTTAATGACATTTGCTTTCTTCTTGCCTGGCCCTTTTGACCATGCTTTGATCTTGCTCAGCTACCCACATCCCAGTTTTCATCTGTGAAATGATGAAGAGTATATGGTTACTAGAGTTGCCAAGGTGAAAATTGGAGAAGACTCCTGTACCTGTAATGGTTAAGTAGAAGAGGGAATTTCAGCAAGTGTTGTTTATTACTTGGTTGCATGACAAGCAAAACCTACTAAAATTTCCCTCTTCTACACAGAGATTAGAGGTACGGGGGCTATTTCATTTTTTCACTGGCAGCCATGGGCACAGGCATCACACAGGGAGATAAGTGTTTTGCTTGCTAATGAGCAACACAATGCCTCATCTGGAGCCTCTGCCGGGAGGGTTTCTAACACCGGGCCTTTTAAATGGGAGATTGCAGCAGTTTAAAACCGGGAATCACGGCTGAAGTTCACAAAGTCTGTCCAGTTTTTCTTCTAACAGTTTCCCTCCCTGGCCCTTTTTCTTTGTTCCTTTTGCTTTCTGATTTTTCTTCTATGCCTTAAGCTGGACTAGCCTGTAAAACAAAAGGGGGAATGCACTCTCTGAAATGGGACTTTGTGGGTTTAGTGGCTTTTGAGACTTTGGTTGTTGCTTTAATCTGCTCTGTGTTGCTATTGTTTTCGTTGTTCCTGCACTCTTTAAAAAGTTATTTTGGGAAAAGTTTCCTTTGGGGAAATCTTCTCGGGGAAAAAATAAAGTGGACATTAAAAAGAAAAAAGAACCCAATCAACAAGACCCTTTTCCAGACCTGCCCTTGAGACAAATTTTGGGCCAAAACAGATACAGTGTTATGTCTATTCTGAGACTCCATTAGCCCTGTTGATTGTTTCCCCCTGATGATGCAAGGAGCAACCTCCATGGCATGGACCAATATTCTAATTTTCTTCCCCAGTTACTGTTCCCTTTAACCTAAATTAGGGACCCTCCGGCTGCTCATTCTTTTTTTGAAGTTATTAATTGTATAGATACCATCACACTTCCAGTTTCAGCCCCCCTGGGAGCCTCTCTTTGCAGACTGAGCACCCTTTCCTTCTGAACTGAAATATATTTTCCCCAGCATTTTCCCCAGAATTAACCCCTACCTAATATTTTGCCAATTTTTTTTCACCAGCAGGCAATTACCTTTTTATTCAGGTGGGTTGTAGGCAACTGACATGCTGTCGAAAAAGGGTTTTAGTGTTTCTGGAGGTGTGGTCCCTTTTTGTTTAGATTTTCTCCTGAAGAGTTTTTACCCCACCCCGCTTTGCATTCTCATATGATAGCCCAATTCGGGTTGGAATTCTGTTGGTGACATTGGTGACCTCTTGTTACACTTCTCATGTATCTTTTAGCTTATTGTGCCAGGAGAAATCCAGTCTTTCCTTGTGTACTGACGAGCAGTGGAGGGATCAGGGTCCCCTTGGGGGCCCCCCGGGATGGGACCCGAACCCCCCAGCACAGTTGACTATGCTCACTGATTATCAAGCTCTACTAGTGGAAGCTATGAGAGAAGGAATGAAGAACCTTTAATTGTCCAAATTTCGGGAGATATTTCAGGGCCCCACTGAACCCCCAGGAGCATATTTGGAAAGATTACTTGATGCTTGTAGGCATTTTATACTCCTGTGAACCCAGAAGACCCGGGGCAACCAACAGATGGTAAAGGCCTTTGTGACCCAAAGTTATCCAGATATAAGGAAGAAACCCCCAAGAAAACAAGAGGGATTTGCAGGTATGAACTTGAGCCAATTTTGGGAAAATTTCCCCAGAGAGCATATGTGAATAGAGACAGGAGGAAAAATGGGAAAAGGACAGGCGGATGCATAAAAAAAGGGGAAATTATTGGCTGCAGCTTTGGCGACAAAGGAAGGGGAGGGGAAAAATTTGGGAAAAAGGGAAAAAGGGACCTCCATTGAGTGTGCTTTCTGCCGACAGGTTGGGCTTTTTAAAAAATCCCCCCCAGACAGAGGGATGGCGAATAAGGAAGGGGATGGATCGAGGAAGAGGAAGAGGAGCAAATCGAGGAAGAGGAAGAGGAAGGTTAAAGGGAGTTGACCCAAGAGATGGATGAAGGGTTCGAGGACTTCATTGGATGGCTGAAATGGAACATTAATTAAACAGCCCGGGGCCCCCCTTGCTCTCGGCCCCGGGGAGCCTATGGTCTACACAAATGGGGGCCCAAAGCCATCCCTATGATGGTGGATCCGGGAGCCACCCCTTCAGTATTAAATTTTGCAATAGCCCCAAAAACTGAGAATGTCATAAGAATTGTGGGGGCCATGGGGAAATTGGAGAAACACCCTTTTTTTAAAAAAAAGGATTGGGGGATTGGAAAACCCTCAAGTCACTCACCAGTTTTTGTATTTGCCAAGTTGCCCTGTGCCCTTTTGGGTCGGATTTGTTGGCTAAATTGGGGGCTCAAATTTCTTAAAGAAGTGGGATAAGGGAAAATTTAAATTTTCAGAGGACCAAAGAGTATCTCAGTGACTTATCCAATGGAGGAAGAGTGGCGAAGGTACCAGATCATGGTTTGTCAAGAGCAACCCACTATATTTAACCCCAGGCGTGTGGGCTGAAGACAACCCACCTGGGTTAGCCCAGTTCATGGCCCCCATATGGTAGAATTAAAGCCAAATGCTATGCCTATTCGTGTAAGGCAGTAGGGGTTTTTTTTGCCCAGAAAACCCCTGGAAGGGATCCAGAAGCATTTGGAATGGCTAAAGGGTACAATATAATTGGAGAATGCCGCTCTCCCTGGAATACTCCATTACTCCCAGTATTGAAACCTGGGACGAAGGAATTTTTTCCAGTACGGGAAAGGATGGTAAATAAACCCCAAAAGTAACCCTACACCCAGTGGTACCAAACCCATATGTTCTGATGGGACTAGTTCCATCTGCACCTCACTTCACTGTTTTGGATCTCAAGGATGCCTTTTCTGTATTCGAGTGGTCCCTCAAAGCCAGGAAATATTTGCCTTCCAGGTGGAAGACAGCATTACGGGCCAGAAGACCCAGTTCACGTGGTGTCGCTTGCCTCAGGGGTGGAAAGAACTCGCCAACGTTTTTTGGGACATATTGGGTTTGGGGGTTTGAGAAGTTTCCCGATCTGAACCCGAAAAGAGAGTTTTGCTGCAATATGTGGATGATCTGCTGTTGGCAGCCACCAGTGAGGAGGAGTGTAAGGAAGCCACAATGGAGTTGCTCCAGTTTTTGTGGGAAGCGGGCAAAAGTATCTAAGAAGAAGGCCCAGTTGTGCCAGACAGAGGTGCGATATTTTGGGTTTCCAAAAGTGACTCAAGGGAAACGGCGCTTAGGCCGAGAAAAGGAAGGAGGCTGTGGGGCTCTGCCTGACCCCCAAAAGGGGAAAAGGTGGGGGTGGAGAATTCTTGGGTGCAGCTGGGTTTTCCCAAATCTGGATTCCTAACTTTGCATAATGGAAACCATTATATGAAGCTACCAAAGGTCCGGAGAAGTCTGAATTTGTGTGGGGAAAAGAACAAAAGAACACCTGGGAGCAGAAAAAAGGCGCTGATGGAAGCCCGGCCTGGTCTCCCAGACGTAACAAAGAGGTTCACCTTATATGTTGATGTGAAGAAGGGAAATGCAGTGGGAGTACTGACACAGATGTTGGGATCCTGGCATTGCCCAGTGGCTTTCTCTCTAAGCAATTAGATCCAGTGGCTAGAGGGGGGGGCCGGGGGTCCTCAGAGCTATAGCGGCAACAGCCTTTTTTGGTAAAAGAAGCAGATAATTTAAACCCTTTTAGGCCAAAACTTGATGGTAAAGGTTCAACATTCTGTACTGGCCCTCATGGAGTACAAAGGTAACTATTGGTTCACGAATAGCCGAATGTCCAAGTATAGGGAATGTTGTATGAAAACCCTAGAGTGAAGTTGGAATTGTGCACCACCTTGAACCCTGCAACACTGCCCCCAGCAGAATCGGGAAATTTACACCACAATTATTCAAACTATGGATGAAGTGTACTCAAGTAGACCAGACTTGTGGGATACCCCATGGCCCCATCCTGATGTCACTTACTATACAGATGGAAGCAGCTTTGTGCGAGAAAGGGAAGCGGAAGGCTGGCTATGCAGTGGTCATGGCAGATAAAATAATAGAAGCCAAAGCGCTACCTGTTGGTACTTCGGCCCAGAAGGCGGAACTTATTGCTTTGATCAGAGCTTTAGAGCTGGCCGAAGGACTTCCCCCGTAAACATATACACAGATTCAAAGTATCCCTTTTCCTCCCCTTTCCACGCGCATGGAGCACTGTACAAAGAAAAAGGACTGATCAAATTTTTGGGGGACAAGAGATCAAATATGGAAAAAAAATGGGGCACCCATTAGAAGCGGTGTGGGCCCCTAGTAAAGGTTCTGTGATGCACTGTAAAGGACACCAAAAGGGGGGGTCCAGTGGTCCGGGGAAACCGGAAGGCAGATGCTGCTGCAAAGGAGGCCGCCAGAGTGAACTAGAGAGTGGGGAAAAGGGAAACCCCTTCCAGACAATTGGTAACACCACTTTTCCAAATCTCCTTGAGTAACCAGACCCCTTTGATACACCCAGCAGGAGGGAAAGAGAGGGCTGAAAAAAGGGCCTGAAAGCTATAAGCGATAAAGATGGTTGGTGGGTCCTACCAGATGGGAAACGGTACATACCCCCCAAACTATGGGATGGCCAATCGTTCAGAAGGCACATGAAGCCACGCATCTGGGAAAGACAGCGTTGGCCAGTTTTAGCAAAGGATGTGTTTATAGATGGAATGAGGCAGTACACCATGCTGGCGTCTTCACGGTGTCAAATTGGCTCGGAACAACCCCGGGAAAGGGGGCCAAAATTGGAAGAGGGGGTTAAAAATAAGGTCTCTCCCTTTGAATCCCTAGTGGTGGACTTCCCGGTGCCAGGACGGGACAATACCGGTATATGTTGGGAAAAGGTTTTTCACTAACCCCTTTGGGGGGGTTGAAGCATATCCTCCCAGAACCGAGAAGGCGAAGGAAGTAGTATGAGCTCTATTTCCCAGACATCGTACCTAAATACATTTTCCCCTTCACATCGGATCTGAAATGGCCCAGCCTTTGTGCATGGAGTAGTTAAGAGTCTAGCAGAGGTCTTAGGAATTACTTGGAAATTACATTGTGCATACAGACCCCAAAGTTCTGGGAAGGTGGAAAGGATGAACAGAACATTGAAGACTCAGCTTGTAAAATTGTGTCAAGAAACTAAGCTCAAATGGTTGGATGTACTCCCAATAGCTCTTTTTTAGAATAAGATGCACTCCTCATTGGACGACTGGGCTGACTCCTTTGAGATGCTGTTTGGGAAAACCACCGGCCATCCTGGAAAAAGGGGTTGGGGGGGACATTCGAGAACTGGGGAATTAAACCCCCCAAAAAGAAGTGCAGGCATTAGGGAAAGCCCAGAGAAGGTAAACGCCCATGCTTTGGAGGTTAGACGAGTTTTCCTTTTTTTCCCCACAAAGGCCCTTCCTTCCAACCTGGGGATGAGGTGTGGGTTAAAGATTGGAAAGGGGAGCCTATCACCAGGATGGAGGGGGCCGTACCAAGTGCTGTTAGTTACCCCCCTGATAAAAGTGGCCCGGGGTGAAACCTTTGGGTACACTACACCAGGGGAAAAAAGGGGATTTACTGATTGGGCTGTAAATTTTATCACAAGAAAAAACCCCTTTTAAACTGAAATTGCCCGGGCGAAAAGGGGGGGGAAAGATTCGGACTAGATTCTGCTGTGGTAAAACCAGGGAATTGACCACTCTATGCACAGTCAGATCCGCAACAGGTGAATGAAGACTCTAGGCTAGACCCTACTGCTGCCACCCGCTGGACGCTGGTAGCTCTAGGGCCCCTAAAACCTTCAAACCCAAGGAGGAAGATTGGGACTGAGGCCTGCTATAGTCACTCCCCGGGGGCTGACTATTCTGCAAAAAGGCCAGATCCTCTACAGTGGGTGAGGGAGAGAAGCAATGAATATTAGTGATCTAATAACAATAGTAGTGTGTATATTCCTTGGTATTTTGGTATTCTTGGGATATGTACAGAAGGAATTTGTGTGGATTAAGCAGATTTTGGGGCCCTAGAAAGGGCCCCAAAATGAAGTGGATAATGTTAAAAAGGGATGTGGAGCGTGATGGGTGGAGTAGTCAAGGCTAACTGGTTAAAAAAAGGCATGCTGCACACATGTTCCAACAACATAGACCAAATGTTACCCTGATCTAGGGAAAATCCCCCAGACTGTAGCAGATTTGGGTTTTTGCCCCCTTATTAGTGAACCGGGACTGGTTGTAGGACCCTACAGTCAGCATTGAGAAGGAATCCCTTTTTTCCAAAGTTGATAGTAATATAAACAAGACTCGATTTAGGCGGTTTAAGTTTTATACTTTTTCCCCCCGGGAAAGTGTTTTTGCTGTCCCATAGTGGGTCTTGGAATTCTAAGTGGAAAGGATATATAAAATACTCCTATTTTATGGTAAACTGGGAAATTATTCAGCATGTAGTGATAGATTCTATTTGTATGGCACCCTTGGTAAATTTTTATCAACCCAAGGGGGACTTAAATGAAACCAACTTTAAAAATCCTTCCCGGGGTTCCATGTTCACTCCTAATTATACAGGGTCAGGTAGCATATGCTCTGGATTGATGGCTAGAGACCCCCCATCTATGGTTTTACTTTAATGGGTGGGCCACCAACTACCACCCAGGGACTTACCAGTGTATAGGAATAGGATATATGACTATACCTGTCCAAATTTTCCCCACCAGGACAGATCAAACGGGTTTGGGAGGAAGAAATGGCACTCAGTGGGACCACTGGGAAGTCAATGTGAGGATCTGGTCATCGTGAGGCCACAGTTGTCTGAGAGTGAGGGTAATAGAGTAGGAGGAGGACTAATCACAGGGGTCCTCACTTTGGGATCCTACCCAGGAATTGTGGCTCAAGAAAATCGTTAGGAGCATAATAGGATTGACTTGTAATTGGAGAAAACTTTTAAATGCAACTGGGAAATTGGGGACAAGCCCTCCAACAAGAAATTGAAGAGTTAAATCAGCTATTGTTACAACATGGATGGCCTTGGATTACTTGTTGGCCAGAAAAAGGGGGGTTTTTACCATGGGGAAAAAGGGGGTGCAAGGTTGGGTTTCCCCTGATTTGAACAAGACTATAGAGGATGAGATACAGCAGTTCCCAAGGGAATACAAAATAATGACAGCGGCATTAGCAATCCTTGGGATTGGTTAACTTCCTGGCTCCCAGATCTTAGTTGGTTAAAGACCTTGTTTCTAGGTATTGTACTTTTAATTGTAATAGGGTTCTTAATAATGGTATGTATTTCTTGTGCTATGAAATGTGTACATGCCTCTCTCTCCCAAGCTATGGAGGGGGAAAGGGAGCTATTTTGCTGTTATGGCCCAAAAGCAAGCTTAAGTAATGTATGTCAAATTGCATGGGAATTTTGGGATAAAAAGGGGGGGAAAGAAAGGGTTAAATTGAAGAAGCTATTGCTAAGGGGGAAAAAAAAGAGAAAAATAAGGTGAGCAGGATTTCGCCCCCTTTTTCTTATCAGGAGGCTTAGGTATGTGCTTAGCTGTGCCAAATAGGGAGTTTTGATGTTGGAGAAAATCCCCTTTACCCAAAAAATATGGTTTTTGAAAGCTGTAACCTAAATTTGGGATAACCCCTTTAAAAACTTCATATATGGTCATATGTAATCATTTCCTTTTTAACCTGTTTACAAGAGGGTTTAAAAAAAGAGCTGAAACCTGGATCGGGGCTCTAGGCTTTGGAAATTCATTCCACTGAGATCCCTGCAGTAAAAAAAACTTTTTTTTTCTTTGCTTTCTAATCTGGTGGTCTCAATTCTTGGCGAGCTACTTCAACAGGACACTCTTCCCTGTTTCGTTTAGGCAAAAAGTAACTGCTACAGTGTCTCCTAGTTTGTGTGTTCTTCCTTGTTCATAACATTAGCCATCTTGACCACACTCTTATTTCCCTTTGCCACACATGTCCTCATTTTCATCTGTGAAAAGCTGGAGGGTATGCTCATAACTATTTAAACTCCCCAGTAGTTAAAATACTCAGATGAGTCCTTATATTGTTTATGCGACCTAATTTGCATCTGGTTAAAAACTTTTAACGGTTTTTTTCAGGGCTTGCAAAAGGGGGGAAAGGAGGACTACACAGAGAACAGTCTTGACCTAAAAGGGCCCTTTCCACACTAGACTGTTATAGTGCTACTATTCCACTTTCAACATCCCCCTTTGGGAAACCTGGGGTTTTCAGTTTAGGGGGGGGCACTTACAATTCTAGCCCCAAAAGCCTTTCCCCCCAGGGAAACTACAAACCCCAGGAAACCCACAGAAGGTGGAAAGTGGAATAATAGCAGTATAACAATGTATGCGGAAATGGCCTAAGTCAGGCACTCTGTCTTCAAACCTAAATTTCTTCATATGTTTAAGAAGTAGCTTTTTCTGATTTATCATGGATTGCAGGGCTTGGCTGGCTTCTCATTAGGTCCTGAAACATCTTATTAAAGAAAAAAAAAGACAAACTGAGGCTAGCCATAGCCTGGGGCTGATTTTACTCCCCATATCTTGGCAGACCTGAACACCACCAGAATAACAAGGGCTGCTAAGTTAACAAGTGAATAAGATATTGTGGGGAAAGGGATAGTGCTTAGAAACTGTTTGATAATTGCTCCAACTTCAATTTCTCACCATTGTTTCACCATTTTGTCCCCCTGTCCAAGAGAATTCAGCAGCAAACCAAAGGATTTACAGTTTTAATTAGAAAGTTCAGGAAAAGCAACCCTTCCATAAATAGACTTACTAGATCAAAGGGGCTTTGGATGGCAATGTACGCATTGATGCATATAAGTATATCTTCAGTTTGTTCTATCTTGTCCTGGCCATTCGTTAAGTTTGTTTTGCATGGAGGATGTTTCTTCCCACCTAGCATGAATGACAACTATAAAAGGAAATAATTCTCCAACTCTCGTTCAGTGTGTTATCTCTGAAACAGCAGAGATTAGCTGCCTTTCCAGTGCACCCACTTTAATTAAGCATGCCATGGTGGGTTTTTTTTTTCCCCTGGCAGTAAAGTCTTGAAATATCTGATAGGTGGAAAGAAATGTTCATTTTGTATTATTAACTATTCTTCTTCTTTTATTCTTGGTCCTGTGTAAAATAGAACAGAACCTCATTGATTCTAGGCAGCGGGGTAAGTACTGAAAACAAGGAAGTATGGAGGAAAAAATTCAAAATGAGTTTACTCAGGGAAAAGCAATCACATAATACTTTGAAGGAGGGAGATTTTGGTGCAACAGATGCTTCATAAGAAAGGAGTACAGTGAATTCCACATATACCTACATTAAACTTCATGAACATAGCCAGTAGAGATTTTATTTGAAAGTTAAACACATGGACAGGCAGTGCTAATTTTAGGATTCTGGGAACTGTAGTCCAAATAGTAACTTGCATATACACTAACTTGCATATACATATAGATCATATGTGTCCCTCTATTCCATGCTAATTTTACAGAGGCAACTGATCCCCTACGTACTTGCTGGTGATATGAATAGCAGTACGAGTCCAACTACATGCATGAGTTAGACTCAAAGCCGGGGTGGGATACTCGTGCCTTTTCAAATGTTGTTGAATCATGCTATCCCATCATCCTTCATCATTAGGCTTTGTTGGCAACTAGAGTTGTTGGGAGTTGCTGTCTGACAAGATTGGGAGAGAGCCACAATTTCCCCAGCTTCGCTTTAACTCATGCATGGGCCTCTCACTTACAAATTGTCAGAGTTAGGATTACAATTCCTAGGAGGCAGTAGGATAAGGCAGGTGAACCTGGCTCAGTCTGCAAAAACTGGCAACTGGTGGTTGTGCTCCAGCTTTTTAGTTAAAGGAGCTATTCAAGGTACTGAACCTTATCCCCCAAACTAAGTTCAGCACCTTGCATAACTGCTTTAAAACTCAGACTAAAACCCAGATCCACCACTGCAAGTGGGGTGTTGTGCCTCCTTTGGAGATACAGGCAGGACTGGAGTGTTTGGAGAGAGGCTCAGTACATCTGCAGCTCAGTTAGTGCAGCTCCAGCTGTTTACATTATATAATCAGCCTCTGTAGGTAAGGCAGGTGGCAAATGCTCTATGGCTGCTGGAAATAATGACATTTATGCACTTTGTGAGAGACATACAAACCAGTTCTACCCTGTTCGTACTGCTCTGTGGTGTGCAAGCCTGTCATTTTTCATTTGCAAGCTTCTAACTGATACCTTGGCTCTCCACCTCCAGACTGCTGATCAAACACATGACTCCTTCAATTCTCCAAGTGAATTACAACACTGGGAGAGAAATAAGGCTGGGCCTTGCCTTGTTTGCATATGTGTAACAGGCTTATCAGAGGTAGTGAGCTTGAGGGTGGTAGGCAGCAATGGTCAATGGTACAGTTAGGCCATTTGGAATGCTGGACTTAACTGCCATTCCATATCTCCTGTTTGTCAAATCCAGATTTGTACCAGGCAGGCCAACAACCAGAGGAGAAGCAATTTGAGCAGGTGCTTTAAACTCACTTAAATCCCAGCATAGTTTTGATTACAGGAGCAACAGAAACCCATGTTGGCTTGTGCGGTTCTGGTGCTCAGCATATTTCCTTATGAATAAGCACCATATTGTCTCAGAGGGGAAAATATATTTTCACAGCAATGATAAAAGTAATGAAAGGAGCATCGGTATGCATAGCCAGTCACCCCTTCACTGGCAAATGGTTGGGTTGTTTTTAAATAAGGAAGACAAGAAAAGCAGTCCTGTCGTCCCCCTCCATCCACTGCTGCATTCCAGGTGATCATCTGGGGGTCCTGGGTCTTCAACCAAGTCTTCAGACCTGAGGTCCAGTCCTGACTGCTTCATTGGCAACACATCAGTCTGAAGAGAGGTGCTCTGAGCTCTCCACCATTGCCCACTATGTCCTATGTGGGGCATTGTGAGATATTTAAAATGGCAAGTGACAAGTCAGGCTCAGGCACTGCTGTCCAAAAAGCCTATGGCGAAGAGCTGGGGAGACCAAAAAGGGGTTGGCAAGAAGGACAGTAAGAAAGTAATATCCTTATCACTTCAAATATTAGTCTGGATTCTGGGCTAACTGTTTGAGTACAAATCATGATACCAGAAAAAGGCATTTCCAAAAAGAATCTTATCTTTTTCGTGTTGGTGGCAGCAATTGAGAGGAACTGGAAAAAGAATTCAGCAATGTGTAGAGAGAACTGGCATAACAGAGTTTGGAAATGAGTTCTCTGAGAGAAATTGACACATTGAATTAGACAAGCAGAGGAGGAGACACACACTACCTCTTTTGAGAAACTGTGGTTGTCTTATTGACCATGTGAACCTTAAGATACAGGATCAGAGAGCTACATCGATATCTAATACTCACATCTAATTTTTTTAATCCGTTCACTGATGTAACAGATGTTTGCAATTCTGTAGTAGTTTTTACAATTATAAGATTATAAATTTGACTATTGATACCTTTCTGCTTAAATTATTCTCTTTATTTATTTAGGAAAAGTTCTACTGGCAAGGAAGGAGCCCTCAAAGAATATGTCACCCAGAATCCCCTCTTTCTAGCCCTGGTTCTGGTAATACACAATGTAGTAATTTTTTTAAAAAAATTATATCCTGTCTTTCTCCCAATATGGAACTGGAAGTGGCTCGTAAGAAGTTAAAGCAAAATACAGTTGAAACAGTGGCCATTTCCACACTACACTGTTATAGTGCTATTATTCCACTTTCAACACCCTGTGGAATATGAGGTTTGTGTGGCGGAGACAGTTTTGGATCCGACTAGACGACCACTAGGTGTGGGAAAAACAGTAAATTGTCTTTGCAGGTGAAGTCTCTCTCTCTTTGTGTTTGAGGGGAATACAATGGAGCTCTGTAAGATAAAATGTTAGGGAGGATGAAATGTGGCACGCTACGCTTATGCTTCCCTTACTTTGCAACATTTGTAAGATTACGCTAGAGAATGGTGGGAACTTATGTACAACAGATCTGTTTCCGTTTCTTGAACATGTGATGATTGTACTGGAAATGTATAAATTGCTGTGAATATGAAGAGGCAGGGCTCAGTCTTTTGGGGATGATCCCACTGAGACAAATAAACGATTTTCCTTAATCCGTGGGTCTCTATCTCTGTTCTGCAACACTTTGTAGTTTAGAGAGGGGCATTTAGATTTCTCAGCCAGAGAGCTCTTTGGCCTCAGTAAACTACAAACCCCAGAATTCCACAGGATGTTGAAAGTGGAATAATAGCACTGTAACAGTATAGGGCAGAAATGGCCAGTGGATAATATGAAAGTTAAAAAAAATAAACAATCAGTTATATTGAAAACATTAATTTAAAACATTTTTAAAAGGCCATACTACTAATATTACTTTGTTATTGTGTGCCTTTGAGTCATTTCCAACTTATGATGACTCTATAACTGGCTTTTCTTGGCAAGATTTGTTCAGAGGAGGTCTGCTTTTACATTCTTCTAAGGCTGAGAGAGTGTGGAATGCCCAAAGTCCCCCAGTGGGTTTTCATAGCCAAGTGACATTTGAACCCTTGCCTCCAGAGTTGTAGTCCAAAGCTCAAACCACTCCACCACTCTAGTTCTCACTAATATTACTACTAATAATGTAATAAACACACCCCAATTAAAAGACCTCCTGCCACAGACAGTTAACACCCAAGGGTCTGGGTAAAAAGGTCTTTGGCTGCTAGCAGAAAGAGTGCAGAGAGAAGGCCGGCCTAGCTCAGGACCTTTCCACACTACACAGTTATAGTGCTATGATTCCACTTTCAAAATCCTATGGAATTCTGGGGTTTGTAGTTTACTGAGGCCAAAGAGCTCTTTGGCTGAGAATTCTAAACGCACCTCCCTAAACTGCAAACACCGGGATTCCATATGATGTTGAAAGTGGAATAATAGCGCTATAACAGTGTACTGCAGAAAGGCCCTCAGTGTGAGAGGGAATTCCACAGTCTGTGGTTAGCCACTGAGCTGGCCCTCTCCCATGTCCTTACCTAAGATGCCCCAGATGGTAGTGGGACTAAGAGAAAACCACCTCCTGAGGCACTTAAGACTCAGGCAGGCACATACTGGAAGATGTGGTCTTCCAGATAAAGAAGAGAGTGTCTCTGAGCAAAAGAAGAAAATATTTCCATCACTTCTGAATATTCACAGGTTAGTCTATATGGCTGCTGTTAAGAGGCTGGGCTTCTAGGTGCAGGTTACAAATATTAGCTCTGTGATCTGTATTTTTAGAAAGCATCCCTTCAGTAAACTAAATTCACCTCTGGCCTAACAGGATATCAGTGCAATTCTTCTTTCTTATACTGAAAGTGAACTTGGCTCCTACGGAGATTGCTGCTAGATATGTAGTGCAGGCAGAGATAGATAGGAAAGTGCGCGAAGGCAAGAATGTTATCTAAAATGAACTTCTTAGCTTTATCATTTCTCACAATGCTTAATTATCTTTCACACACACACTGAGACAGAGGTGAAACTTCTTCACCTTTCTTCATAGAGCTGGTACATACTCATTTTCTAAGAATAAAATATTGGTTGGAAGGAATATTTCACTAACTAGACCTTGCCGGTGCTGAACCAATACTTGTTGCTAAGTGATACATCTTTCATCAAAGTTGAAGTTAAATCCTATAAAATCAATTTCTTCAGGAAGAAATTTGCCCATGGAATTGCTCCATGGAAATAGTTCACTTATATCTCAGTTGGACTGCTCAGTTACAACAAAGAAAAGGTAGGTTTGTTTGTTTTTTTTTTTGATGGAGTTCATTCAGAGAGATTAATACAGACTGTGTTGGACTCCATCTCCCATCAGCAGCATCCAGGATGGTCAGTGGTCCAGGATGACTGTAGTTGTTGTTAAGGCACATCAGGTAGGCCATATATTTCCCACTCCAACTATAGAAGCTTGACAGGTGCTATAGTTGCTATTATTTTGAAATCAAGTTAAAATGTATTTGCACAGACATTTAAAAGTTTTAAAGCTAGTCTACGTTTAGTCTACTCTGCAGTTTTTATGCTTCTGACTTAGAATGTTCAAGTGTTTTATTCAGAGTTTATTTAATCTTTCTAAATTTGTTTTTGTATACTTCCTGGAATCTGTTAGGCTGAATGGTTTTAAAATACAGTCAGCTCTTCACATTTTCTAGCATTAGAGGCACAGGATTCCTGCAAAAGAGCAAAAATCACAAATATCAAAATGTGTGGGTATCTGTGGGAAGGGAGCCAAGGCAGGCATGGTGGGGAGGACAGGCACCCAAGGTCCAAACCAGGGCCATTTCCGCACTAGATTGTTATAGCGCTACTATTCCACTTTCAACATCCTATGGAATCCTTGGGTTTGCAGTTTCGGAAGGGGCCAGCTGGCCCAGGTCAGGGGTGGGTTGACATAGTTAGTGGCCGTATACTTCCTCTTTCTCACCCCATCTCCTTTCTTGGGTGTGTGGGGGCATCAGGAGAGGGTTTCTAAAGGGCTGCATGGCTTAACTGGAGCTGCCAAGATGGAAGGTTCCCCAGAAAAGAAGAGCCTGAAATGGGGGATAGAAGGGTTGGAGAAACTCAAAAATAAATCCGTGAAAGTCAAACCTGCAGATGTGGAGGGCTGACTGTACAATGGATGGATGGGCACACTTAGCACCTTGATGACAGGGCAACCTATTTTCACACATGTAGACAATCTTAAGAAGCTTATAGAAACCAATGTGGAGCTGCATTCCTAGAAGCCTGCATGAGTACGCAGCTTCCCCTGTGTATCCTAGAAAGGATATGGTCCTGGAGTCAACTGATAGTCAGCAAAATACCCACCTATACTTCTGAAGGGGTTAAACCCAGGGAATTGCTACTTGAATAGGAAAATAAGCGAATTGAATTGAGTTTCTGAGTGAAACAGCAGATGTCTTTGTCTTATCTCAATTTTAGGAATGGCCTTGCAACATTCACTCAGGCGTTTGAGAACTAAAAGGGAGTCAAGCATACTCCCTGCTATCTCATTTTGGCCATATGCATCATTTTGTGTCAATTAGTAACTGAAGTCTTTGTTCTCCTGTTCTGGGTTGGGCTAAGCTCTAGATGTGATTGATTGCTGACGTTGTTGACCAAAGGTATAAAGTCAAGGTGTTTTAATCAGTCGGCACGACAGACCTGGAAATAGCTGTCGTCCTTGCGCAAGTAAATTGTTAACAATAAAAGGCTTTTTGATTTTTCCCTGAAAACCTGGTCTTCGTCTCTTTTCTGGCCACAACACTTCAAAGCTAAAAAATAAAACAAAAACCCAATCTACAGCTTTACTTTAAATACAGCTAGGCTAGGTAATGCGGAACTACAGTCAGCCTTCCATATTTGTGGCTTTAACTTTCACAGATTTATTTGCAAGTTTCTCCAACCCCTGCCTTCCCAACTCAGGTGCTTTTTTCTCTGGAGGAACCTTCCCTCTCAGCATCTCCAATCCGGCCACACAGCCCTTTAAAAACATTCTTCCTTCTCCACCAGCTGCTATCTGGCCCGCTAAGGATGGATCGCAGCCCAGTTTCTCAGCACCACAAATCCTCTCCCAGTGCCACCCCCAAACAAGGAAGTGAAGGGGTTAAATCCAATGCCACTTGAACAGGAAAAATAAGCGAATTGAATTGTGCCTCTGAGTAAATTGCAGATGTCTTTGTCTTATCTCAAATTTTAGGAATGGCCTTGCAACACTCAAAGGTCTGGGAACTAAATGGGAGTAGGCATACTCCCTCATTTTGACTACATGCATCATTTTGTATCATTTTCTAACTAACTCTTTGTTCATCTCTGTGCCAGTCAATGATGTAATGGAAAAGTTAACTAAAGATCTTTTTCTCCAGTGATGGGCGGGCTAAATAAATGATTGATTGCTGACATAGAAGGCAAAAGGTATATAGTGATGCTACCTCAATTAATTGACACAACAGTTCTGGGATAACTGTTGTCCTTGCGCAAGTGATTGTTAAACAATAAAATGGCTTTTTGATTTTTCCCTGGAAACCTGGTCTTCGTCTCTTTCCTGGCCACAACAGAAGAACATGGGTGAAGAAGGAAGTATGGGACCCACCCCCTATCCCTCTCCTTCCCCTTTGGACCACTCTCCCCACATGCCTTGGCTTTCTTCCCACAGATACGTGTGTGTGCACACACGTGGATATTCATGATTTTTCCACTGTTGCTGGGACCTTGCATCCTTAATCCTAGCAAATGTGGAGGACTGACTGTACATAGTTAGATGAGTGCTGCACAAAGTGGTCCCTGGATTGGTGCTAGTCCCTGAGCCATTAGCTGCTAATCCATGGAGAGTTTGCAGGAAAAAAAGAAACAGTTGTAGCCAATGAGCACAAATATGGTACTAGTCCCTGGCACCTTTGAACAAAATAGTAGCCAGCCCCTCCTGACATCATATAGCCTGAAAGGCACTGGTTTAGGCTTGTATTGCAGGTAAGATCCCATGACAACCCAAGTCTTATACTTTGGAAAAAAAATATTATAAAGTGTTCTCTTCCTAGGTAATGGACTAGCTGCAATCTGCTATGATACACATTTGCTGATTCTGAATGAAGATATCTCCCTAGGTGATGTGAAGAATGAGTTTCCATGTGAATAGGTGCTGTTTTGAGAAATTAAGAGAGACAACACAGTTTGCATCCTTGGTTCAGTTTTGTTCACAAAAGGACCATTTGCCTTGCTAGTTTTAGACAGAACTTGGCAAGTTTACTTGCTTTTCTTTGGAATATGGCTGCCAAAATTTCCCAGCCAGTTGGCCATGGGCATTCTGGAAGTTATATTCCAAAACCCCCTAATTTTTCCAAAGCTCTGGTTTTGTTATATGCCACAAATATCTTGGCTGTAACACTGTCATTTTTGTCTCAGAAGGTTGGCTAAGCAGGGGTTGAGGATCAGAGTGAGCAGTGGGGCTACAACTTGCATGCACTGACCTCTTTTCTAATTAAATACATCAAAAGCAATGGCATGCAAAGAATGCAGTCTGGGGCACTTGCAAATGTTTTGCTGACTGCTGAGTCATTATTTTAATCAAACTATTGAAGATGAATTTCAAAGCAGCCCCAGAGCCCTGGCAGGGGAAAAACACCTGCATGAAATGCTGCCAATACCATCAGTGGTAAACCCATTAGAAGTCATTAATAGACAATTTTTAAAAGGCAAAGGGAGCTGTGTTAGCCTTAAGAAAAATTCCAAAACTCATATTATTTTAATACTTTTATTAGGTCAACTGAAAAGGTGGAAGAGAAAAATGATACAGGCCTTCTGGAGTAATTCAGAGTAACAATGTTATAAACAGCAGATGGCTGGGTAGCAGGAAGTAAGGCAGAGGTTGAAACCATGATGATGTCCTGAGTTGGAATGAGGAACCCCAGCACATTCTCCCAGCTGTCCTGGTTTAGCAGGGACAGTCCTGGTTAATCTCACATGTCCCACTTTCTTATTGCTTTTACAATGTCCCAGTTTCTGTCTCCTCTTTTCACTTTCCTCCTTCATCCCACGCTTGCTTCAGTTTCTGCAAAGTGAAAAATTAGTTTTTCCCCTCAGTTAATCTTTATAATGTTTCCCCTCAGTTAATCTTTATAATCTTTATAACATGGAATAGGGAGACCCAAATTAACATTGCTGCTTGGCCAGATAATTTACCTTGTGATCATTGTGACCATTTGACCACAGGCTACAGCTATCTATCAGCAAACCTACTTTACAGGGTTCCTGTGCAGGTTAAAAGGAGGGAAACTATATAAAGTGGGCATGTACATTTGTAGCATATTGCAAAAGCTGGAAAATAAAGAGGGGAAAAAAGAGCATATATTTATCCTGATGACTGGGATCTTTTCCTTCTTCCTTGAAATTATGTCCTGAGTGAATCAGTGATTATTCTCTTTACAGGGCCATTCAGGCTCTCTCCATAGCCTTCTAGAGATTAGCCATGGTGCAGGGATCAGAGAAGAGTTTTTCAAGGGTTGTGAGTTTATTATGCTATCTGACTTCATCCAACTCCTATTTAATTTAAGATCTGTTCCTCACTATGCCTAATCACAGTTTAGTTGTTGCAAATTCCTTGCTAGTATATATTAGTGTCTGAATAATTTGCTTCCTCATGGGACTATATCTTCAGTCTCAAGGTCAAAGCACACTATTAAGAAGCTTCTCTTTCTTTTCAGGCCTCCTTTAGTAGACTTCCTTACCACCACCACCCCCAACACTCACAGCGTCTGACTTGCAGAAAGCAGCAGCCCTTTCTAAATTATCTACAGCTTCTTTCTGGCTGGAAGACAGATTATTCGTCTTTTCCCTCTTGGTCTCCATTTTTAAAAAGCCAGGTTTTGATGCCAGATCTTTAATTAAGACTTGATCTACAGTATTTATAAATGTCTTCCCATCCTACCCTCAACACATTCTTCATCTCTTTTTCAAAGGGGAAAACTTTCCAGTATTTCATTTTTGTTGTAAAACAACACTCCGGTTTTTTCTTTGATTCACCCTGGGCCTTTTTCTGGTTAGACATCCAGGATTAGAATGTGTAACCCCTGGGCCACATGAACCCCCCTTTTTTTTACCCCAGCCTTGCAAGCCTCTCATTTCTACAGAGCCCCTGGACCAGATTTCCCTTATTGTAAGGAATGTCCCTTAGTTAAGGGTGGGAGAGCTTGTCATGTGGGAGCATTAAACAGGATGGCAAAGGTCCTGTATTCTGGGGGTACAGAGTCAACATCCAGCTTTCAAATTACATACCAGATGCTTGGAGAAGGGCCTGTTGCAAGTACGGCTGATGCCATTCTTCCTACTGCAGGTTGAAAAGCACACTCAGCCTGGTGGAAGTTAAATTCCTTCCTTCACAATGGCTGGTGGCTTGGGGCTCCAATGGGATCTGAGATCTGTGGGAACCTGGAATTCTCCCAAGACTTGAAGTGAGCCTTATATAGACCTGCCATCTCATGCTGGCAGGTGATAAGGTTGCAAGTTTTCTAAATTAGCTTTTCTCTATGTTGTCCAGCTACCTCTTTAATAATTACTAGGTGAAGTTCATAAAGAAGGAGGAAAATGTATGCAGTAATACTGATAGCCTGTTTTGCAACTTGATGAGCAACTTCAGAGAATCATACAGGTGTAAGGGATGAGTAAGGTCATCTAGTTCAATCCTCTACCATACAGGAAGACACAACTAAAGCACTCCTGAAAGAGGGATATCCAGTCTCTGCTTAAAGACCTCCAAAGATTTTGACTTCACAACCATCTGAGGCAATCTATTCCACTGGCCAATAGTTCTTGGAATAAAAAGGTTCTTACTTGTGTTAAGGTGGAATCTCTTTTCTCCTTGTTGTTAACTGCCATCGGTTGAGTCCCTCTGGCTAGCACTTTTGCCACGAAAGTTCTCCTCACGGCAGAACTATATTGCAGAGCTTCTACCACTAGCCTACCAGAAGTCAAGTCCCCACTTTCAACATATTCTTCTCAACAGACGTGAGCTCTGTTCATTTGTTACTGAAGCATACTTAGCTACAAGGAATGCATTAGCCCTCTTCCCTCCATCATCACTCCCCTTGCCCTCCTATGCATAGAAGACATCTTAAGTGAAAGTTCTCCACTAACCATAGAGGCTTTCTTCTGCAGACAGCAGAGGCCATTGCCTCAGACATTTATATTCTCCACACTTAGGACAGTGATGGAAATGGGGACAAAGGTGGGCAGACCTGGCTCATTCCTCTCCTCTAGTGTTGAGCCAGCATACTTAAATAACAGCAGAATAGGGACTGAGAGTTACCATTTTCCAGTATAGGCTCCCCTATACTCTGGCTTATTTGTTTACTTGAAAAAACCCAACACCCTCATCTTCTCTGTCTCCATAGTATGTTATCATCAATGGACACAATGTGCGTGCCTGTCATGTCCTTTTACAATAATGGGACACGAAGCTTTGCATGACCTTGCATTTGGGTGTGTTACCGCCGTGAACTGGCCTGGCCTTTGGTAACCTTTAGATATCATTTTGATATCACAATTCGGCCCTGTTCTGCCACCAGCCAAGTGTTTGTGAAGCCGCCGAACAAGTACGACGCTAGGCATGGCTATTATATGCTGACTCAGACTTGTTTACACCAAGGCAAGCCAGAAACTGCCAGATCTGCTTTAGGAGACCTCCCGAATCAAACACCTTCATTACAAATGCGTGTTAAAACAAAGAAACCTCTGCCCTGAGCGGGCATCTTGGTGAACTGAGTGCTTAACTGCCAAGCTAGCTGCATTTACATACTGGCCATACTATTGTCAATTTGGACCTTAACTCAATCATGTAAATTCTGACCTTTCGGAGACATTACCTCAAGCCCAAAACTCATTGTTTTCGCCCAAGACCAGACTAGCCCACGGTCATTCTTTCCCTGATAAAAACCCCCAGTTCTGAAAGTTCCTTGGATCTCTCGCTGGACCACCCGTTCGGACTACCTTGCCGCCGCTTCATTCTGCGAGCTCCCGTTGGCCGCCACGCCGAGTTTCCTTCTCTTCAATTGGACCTCTTCAGGACTACAAGAAAGGTGTCATATCACCCATTTTCCCCCAAACTCTCTTTTCCATTTCTTAGTTAGCTGTGAGGTTGTGTTTTCTTGTTAATCTGCCTGCTTGTTACTAAATATTATTGTTACTATTTCAACTATCTGACTTCTCACTGACCTGACACTGTATACATTAGGTAAAAGATTCCCGCTAAGTTACCCTGCCTCTCGTTAGCCTAAGAGAGTGCTCCAGCTAATTTCCCCATCTTTGCTTGATTTGTTTGGTCATCTGGGCGCCCCTCACGGGACCCCCAGTTCTCAGGGTAACAGGTGCACAGGGATTGTGCCAGCAGAGAGTGCACTACATATGTTTCATGTTTTCTTTGTGTTCCTCTCTCCCCTTTTCTTCTTATGTATTTGTAGAATTTTAGTGTTTTTGGAAATTATTAATAAAGATATTTTCAAAAAAGACAGAGGCCATTTCTGCACTAGCCTGTTATAGTGCTATAATTCTACTTTCAACATCCTATGGAATCCTGGGGTTTGCAGTTTAGGGAGGGGCCTTTGAGGCCCCTCCCCAAAACTGCAAACCCCAGGTCCATAGGATGTTGAAAGTGGAATCACAGCACTTTAACAGTCTAGGGTGGAAATGGTCAGAGACTATATCAAAGGGGGTACAAATTTCACAGAACAGCAAGCATATTCATAGGCAGTGAACATACAGAAGGAACACGACATTCTTATGTCCTTCCTGGAGGCAATCTTCCCAAATGAGGAGGGGAAGGAGTGCATCTCAGTAACAGGCTCCAGTCAGAACCAGAGGAGACTGGAAACCATAACCTAGAAGCAGAGTCTGAACTATCACATGATGTCGCTCAGGAGAAGGTTAGGGTTAGGGTTAGAGTTAGGGTGAACTATTTCATCCTGTAGAGTGTTGTAGACTTTGAAAGAAACAGCGACAAAAGCACAAGGAAGAAGGTAGCCTGCCTTAAAAGGGAAATGATGGGATAAAATGAGGCCAGTTGCTGCCAACTTACAGCTGGTCATTTCTGTGGCAACAGCATTTCCACTATTTCTGGTGTTGTGACATTATTTGCCCTCTATTTCCTGAATTTTGGCTTGCTCTTTGGCCTTTTCAGTAATTCCCTGACTGGCATTTTACCCTGCATGGATCGTTTTTCTTGCTCATACCCCAGAGTGCTTTTGCCATTCTTCTGCTCTTATGGATCTCCAGTGTATGTTCCTGAACTGGCCTGGGTTTCTCAGTTGTTTGTTTCTTGAACTAGAGGTGCACTCTCCTGGGTAGTTATCGCCCTAAAACAGGATGGTCATGCACAGTTCAGAGCCTGGAAATATTACTTCAAGAGTACATTACTTGTCTCTCATTAAATTTTTTGACTGCTATGCCACTTCTTGTTTTCAATTAACATAATGTGTCTCTGTCAATGTTTTCAAACCTCTCAAAAATGTCTAAAAATGGTCACTGCCACCCTAAATCCTCTCACAAATAATGTTTTGCAATAGCAATTAAATATTGCTCATTTTATTAACAAGTCAATAGCATTCATGTTTTAAAAAGTTGCTTTGGCACATTAAGTTATGTTTTAAAAAATGATGAATATTGGAAGGAATAGAGGATGTAATCCGGTGTCCCCTCTACACTTTTGAATGCATAGAACTGAACCATCCTGGGGCTGAAATTCTTCCATGGCCATATATATATCATGTAAATCCCTACAAGGCCATACATATCTTGCAAGTCTATGAATGGTAATTTGTTCACCTATTTAATTAGCAGAACATCTTTCAACTAAACTGATCTTCCAGATGGCTTGCAATAATAGGATAAATGAATGCAGCGGTTAAAGTCAATGAGAAATAAAACCAGGAAGACACTGTTAAAGCAGGCCATATAAAAACACAATTAAAATAAAGCTAATTACTAATTCTAGAATTAAGAGCATCTACTGATTTAATACACGGATTGTTTGGAATGCAAATGTACCAGCTAGATTCAGGTTGGTGTAATGGTTTGTTTCAGTGGAGTAAGGTACTTTTTCAAGTGGTTTATAGCAGCAGCGGGGGTAAAAGGCTGAAAAAAAATCATATCCAATGTCAAATAGTTCAGAAGCAGCTGCGCAGTTCCCTCTCCTGATGCAACAACCTCAGCCATCTTACCCCTCCCATCGTGCCATCACTTGGATTGCCACCTCTTCTGCAATAGTTACACAAGCTGACAGGATGGTGGCTTTTTGCTTGCTGTGCTAACCTCACAATGAGAATTGGACTGAGCGTCTGCCTGGGAGAGGAGTTTCCATAACAAAACAAAAGCAAAACAGCAAAAAAACTAAATGAACCTTCCCCACCAGGACAGAGAGAGCCTCATTCCTAATGACCTTCATCATCAATGGTCATTAGGAAGAACATAAGCATAAGAATAAAAAAAGCCCTGTGCATTGGTAACAGAACTTACAAGCTTTGCTATTGCTGTTGTTGTTAGTGGTCAGGGTGAGTATGAACATGTTCAGTTCCATGACTCTGATTGCTGTGCCCAATTAGAGTAAACGTGTTTGGTCAATGGGACTAGTATAAATGCTGACTTCATCCAGCAGTTGAATCAAGGGGTCTATTTTGATTAGGACCAGCAAGTGGATTTGGGTCCATATCTTTAGAAACAGTCTATCAGATCCTCAAACTGTCATTGCATTGTGTATATTTGCCTGCTTCAAACCAAAACAGTGTGCTCTCTTATTCAAAGTGACAGAAAACAACTGAGCTGGTGGACCTTTCCTCATCATTATGCTAATATCATAAGACTAGCCTTCCACAACTTTACAGCTTTTCTCTAAAGGAACCCTTTAGAGCTGTTGGACTACAATCCCCATTATTCCTAGCCAGCATACCCAGCAGCCATGCTGGTATTGATGATGTGGATTGTAATCCAGCAACTCTGGAGCACTGAAACAACTCAAGAATTTTTCTGGAGTGGGGAGCTTGCATACATTTTAATTATTCTTCCAGAGTTTGGTAAGGAAAAAATAGCAGTTCCATGCCCCCAATGAAGCTGCCATCAAAATTTGGACAGTGTGACAAACAATAGATGAAAGATATGCAGAGACAAGGGCCATTCCTGCGTGGCGTCGCAGTCCTGCCATGGGGATGGGATGGCAGCAGTCCACAGGTCGTGCTTTTGCCTGATGTCATCATGGTCCTGCTGCCATTGCGCCCCATCTGTCGCAATCACTAGATATTGTTAGAAGTGCAAGAACGCTTAGCATGGAATAATCCAGAATGCCTCATGGTGGGTAGGAATGGAGTTAGCTTGTTTGAGTGACCCAAAGTGTCCTCCCTTCTGTGCTCTACCTATCCTAACCCCTCTGTGATGTAAATTGATACTCTTAGGCAGTGGTTCTCAACCTGTGGGTCCCCAGATGGTTGTGGACTTCAGCTCCCAGAAGCCCTGAGCATTGACCATAGTGGCTGGGGCTTCTGGGAGCTGAAGTCCACGAACATCTGGGGACCCACAGGTTGAGAACCACTGCTCTTAGGGATGTTTCTCTGCCTCTTCTCATTGATCTCTCCTCTTTCCCAGGTTTCTTCCTTAGAATGCAGATAGGCTAGATAGCTCCCAGTAACTTTCCTATGTTACAATGAAGTTCCTATATTAAAGTTTTACTTTGTTTTTTCCTTAAGCCATGGTGTCCTGCTCCTGAATCAGTGCTGCTGCTCCACTGTAGATAGGCATTAACAGATATTCACTTAACAGAATAAATCCATGAAGCGCTCACAATCGTGCAATGCTCCCATTCTTCTCGGCCACATGGAAGGACAGGAAGCGCGATGGAGGCACTTCCTTCCTCAGCACAGCATGGGAAAGAGCCTGACTACACTGCAGAAGGCAGAGGAGTGTCTCTCACACTGCCTTCCACAGGGAGCTGTTCCTGTTGCGCTCCCTTCCTGGCAAAGCTGCTGACGGGATTGCAACAGGAGGACAATGGGAGCAGGTAAGCTGCAGAAATGGCCAAGGACAAAGAACATGAACAGACCCAGTTAAATATCCGGTAGCCTGTTTTCCAGTGATGTAGACTTGAGTCGACGGACTCAGACTGAAGTCGGACTTAAGTTGCTTCAGTGACTCAACTCAGAGTCAACTCAGCAATAAATGATGCACTGACTCAACTCGACTCGACTTGAGACTTGCATATTTTTAGTGACTGACTTGCTTTCCTTGGTTCAGTAACATAACACATTCATCCAGAAACCTTATGACTTTGAACAGTGCCTCCATCTCTTCTTGCCTACTGGTCACATGCCAATCTGTCTCAAGCCCAAAGTGTGGGAGCATTTCTCATAGGCAAACAGCAAACAGGTAAGGCAGTGGGCTTGAGGTAGGTTTGAGGTCTGCTCAGCAGCCTGACCCTGCTGCATATCGGAAGTGCCTTCTAAAACTCTTCCTAAGAGCAGAAGGTAGGACTCATCCCCAGATTGCAGGGGGCATATTTCAGAGAGGAACAGCAAATGTGTTAGGCAACAGACTTGAGGAGGAAGGATCCTTCCTTCTAAAGCTTTTGAAGCTTCAGTAATGGGGAGTAAGGAGGACCCTATTTCCTCACTTCTGAAAAATCCTCCAGCTTCAGGAAGGAGGAGTAAGAAGGATTCTATTCCCCACTTCCAAAGCTGCGGAAGACAAATCGCAAATGTGGAGGGCTGACTCTGCTTAAATTGTTAAAACTGACTTTATTCAACTCTGTCCAGAAATTCTGGAATATAGGTTGGGGTATAAAGTTGGCTTCTAGACTTTAGACTTGACTTGAAAGTATCTTCAAGGACTTGAGACTTGGAGTAAAAGACTTAAATACATCACTGTTGTTTTCCCAATATTGGATGCAAACTCAAGAGTTACACAAAGTTTTTGGCAAGAAATGTCCAGCAAACCTCCAGAGAAAATGCAATCCCTTGCCTCAGATTCACAGTCTATGCACAATGCCACCCATCTCCCCATGCTATCAGAGCTTAATAAAAGTTATCTTTGGCTTACAGTGCCCAGAGAATTCACAGCTGTAGTTCATCAAAGTAACTTTTCCAAGCTCTGCATTTACTTCTGTATCAGAGAACTGAAGCTGCAGGCAGGCACAGCAGCAATCACCAAATTCAGAATAATGAATCAAATTCCCAATCCAGGTGTTACCAAGGCATTCTGGTCTGGTTTTTGGTGAATTAAGATATCATTTTGATATCGTAATTCGGCCCTTTTCCCGCCATCGGCTGAGTGTTTGTTGGGCGCCACCGGACAAGCGCGACGCTAGGCATTGGCGATAGCTGTAAAGTACCAGAGATAGCCAGTTCCGCTTCAGGGGTAGCCACCCGAAAACAAACACCTTGACTGGTAGACAAAGAGGACTCTTTGCCTGTGAAAGCACCCTGGCAAGCCAGGCACGTAACGGCCGAGCTAGACACATCTGCATCTCAGCCATACCATTGTCAATTCGGTTCATAACTCAATCATGTAAATGCCGACCTTTCGGAGCCTCTGTCCTTAGACCAAAACTCATTGTTCTCTTGCGAAAACCGGACTAGCCTGTGGTCGTTCTGTCCCTATAAAAGTTGCCCCGTTTTGAGAGCTCATCGGAACTCTCACTGGACTGAGCTGAAATCACTTAAACTCTTGCTGAAATCACTCGAAGCTTCTCTTGGATCTTCACCCTCGCCTCGCTGCCGCTCGGCTCCACAGATTCCCCTCGGTCTCCACACCGGGTTTTCTTCCTTCCCTCCAATTGGTGTCTACAGGACTTCGGACAGGTGACGTATTGCTTATTTCTCTAAAACTCTCTTTTCTTTCCTCTCTAGTTAGGAGTGTTTTAGTTTTATTATTTTCTTTGCTTAATAAAAACTGTTAGTATTTTAACTGCTTGACTCCTCACTGACCTGAACCGGTATACATAGGATAAAAGGTCTCGCTGCGTTGCCCTGCCTCTCGTTAGCCAAGAGAGTGCTCCAGCTAATTTCCCCCATTTTTGCTTGTTTGGTTTGGTTATTTGGGCGTCTCTCTTGGGACCCCCAGCTTACAGGGTAACACAGGGCCAAAATGGGTGGGGAATGGCAACACACTCCCTGTTTCATATCAATTAGATGTTAGTGCAGAGGACCAGTACTTGAGGAGAAATGGAGCCCCTGCTGCAGGAACAAAAAAAGTGTCCAGAAAAGGATAGCCGACTCTTGAACTGAAAGGTGTCTTTCCTGTTCTGTTCCCAGAGGCAAACACAAATACATCCATCTATTAATTTTATTACTTTTTTTTTTACAGTGGAATTTTTCTTCAAGTTAAATTCACTGCCTCAGATCTTAATGTGAGGTGACCTGCAAAACAACTCAATAAATTATGTGATCTGGAAGCTCCAGCCCAATATTGTTGTTCAGGCATTAAACAGGAAAGGTGTGAAATTTGGGGAAGGTGTCATTTTTAATGTCTCAGTCAACGATGTACTAAAATACCAGTGAACTCTGGCTTCACAGGCAGCTGCATTGCTCAGTGCTGAACACCTGAAGCAAGAAAGAAGATGAAAGTAAACCCAGGGCAATTCGGCTGTTAAAATGTTTAGAAGTTTATCCATCTACCAACGACTAATGTTTCTGAAAGAAGAGGTGGAAAGGAAATTGATTTGAGATAATTCCCACCAGCTTTGCAGGCTACAGGAGGTGTATGTTATCGCTATGTTAAGCTTTATTTCTTCATGATGAATGCAAGTCAATAATGAAGCACAGCATTTAGTCAATAGCCATAAATTTTTTAAAAAGTCCTCCTTAACCCAAACAGAAAAAGAGGAACTGTCTGCTAAGACAATGGGTCTGTATTTTATCCAATTCAGAAGGTCACCAAAAGTGCTAAGGCTTCAGTGGTGATACATTTAGGAGGATGTTAAGACACTTGGAAGTTAAGTTCCCTCAGTTACTGTTAAAGAACTTAGTACTAATGGGCTGTGTGTTTCTTTGTGTACACTCATCCGCACATAGATTTTTCCCACAGTGCCTAGCAGTGATGTAGACTTGAGTCGATTGACTCGGACTCAAGTCAGACGTAAGTCGCTTCAGTAACTCGACCTGGACTCGACTCGGCAATAAATAATGCATTGAATTGACTCGACTCGACTCGAGACTTGTATATTTTTAGTGAATGACTTGCTGCCCTTGGTTCAGTAACATAACACATTCATCCAGAAACCTTACAATTTTGAACAATGCTTCCCTCTCTTTTTGCTTACTGGTCACATAACAATCTGTCTTGAGCTCAAAATGTGGGTACATTTCCCAAAAAGGAACAGCAAATGGATTAGTCAATGGGCTTGGGGGGGGGGCCGTCACTGCTACATATTGGAGGAGCCTTCTAAAATTTTTCTTATCAGCCGAAGACAAGACTCACTCCCAGAGCACAGGGAGAATTTTTCAGAGGGGAACAACAAATGTGTTAGGCAACAGGCTTGAGGAGGAAGGATTCTTCATTCTTAAGCTTTTGAAACTTCAGTAATGCAGAATGAGAAGGATCCTGTTCCCCACTTCTGAAAAATCCTCCAGCTTCAGAAATGGGAAGTGAAAAGGATCCTATTCCTCACTTCTGAATACACCCATTGGCACAAAAGCCTCAAGCTTCAGGAAGGAGGAGTAGAAGGATCCCATTACCCACTTCCGAAGCTGCAGATGGCAAAATCACAAAGGCTGACTCTGTTTAAGTTATTAAAACTGACTTTATTTGACTCTGTCCGGAAATTCTGGAATATAGGTTGGGATTATAAAGTTGGCTCCCAGGTTTGAGACTTGACTTGAGACTTGACTTGAAAGTATCTTCAAGGACTTGAGACTTGACCTGAAACTTGAAGGTAGAGACTTAAGACTTGACTTGAGACTTGGAGTAAAAGACTTAAATACATCACTGGTGCCTAGGACAAACATCTGAATGCAGGCAGTGAATCAGAATCATGACGATGCTCTTATCCTGCGACTGACTCCAGTCCCAAGATCTGTTTTCAAAGAGGAATATCATTAGAGACTATGTACACATTCCAGAATTAATATTTGCCCTTGAAAGGCTGGCTTCAGATAAAAGACTTTTATTTTCATTTTTTCTCAGTTTCAGTTCTCCAATTTTAGCACGTTTACAATATGAAGGTGGTGATAAAGCACAGTAGGAGTACAGCTAAAGAAGAAGCTGAAGAACTGCAAGAGGAAGTAGTGAAGCTAGTTTTCTAAGGTCAACAGTGTTTATAAGGGAGACTTTCTCCTTTCACCACTGGTACACATATAATTGATCAATCATTTAGTTAATAAAGAAAAGAGGCTTCTCATTGTGTCCATGTGTTTGCTGGATAACTAGCTTCTTCCAGTGGCACCCTTCCAGTCAAACGGAGTGCTGCTACTTTAGAAGGGGAATTTCTAAGGGGAATTTTTGGCTGGGACACAAAGAGAATACTCCCCAAAAAACAGGGCTGAAAAACACCTTTGGTGCGTGTGCTAAATATCACAGCCCAAATTAATGGTTCTCACAGTTTTATCTGCCAGATATTTTGGACATCAGATGCCCACATCACTGATCACCCGGTAGGGTGGCTTGGGCTTCTGGGCACTGAAGTACAAAATACCTGAAGGCCCAAAGCCTGAGAATCACTGGCCAAAATCACTTGGATGTCCTAACTAAAGAAGACCCGTTGACTGAACAGGAACTTGGCAAGTGAACACTTATTCAGGTTTCATGTGTTTGGCCACTCTAGATGGGACTAATAGTTGGAATTAGACTTCTGTGTGGCTTTTTGAAGCCTAGCCCTCATGAATATCTCCATAATTCCCATATTTTTATCCAGATGCACTTATGCTTCAGCTTACCTACTTTTAGCTGACTTATACTTTCTGGTCCATCGCTGCATTTCAGATACCACCAAGTTCTTTAGTTGGAAGTTGTTGGGACTGGGAAAAAAGGAAGACTTTAAACATCAACTTTGAAAGCAGACTCTAAAAAAGACAGAAAACAATACTGACTTTCCTTAAATATGCCTTGTGTGAAGTGTGTGAACATATGGAGCTTCTTCAAGCCAAGGTATCAGTTCAAGGTCAGCATTCCTTAACATTTGCCATGTTTTCTATGTTCTGTCTGGTTAACAGTGTGCATTCTGCTAGGCACAGCTGGGCAAGGTTCCCACCCTGCAGTGGGGCCAGTGCACTGAGCTCGTTCTGTTTGGTTGCCAAGAAGATTCCAAAGATCCTGCAAATATATTGAGAACCAGTGTCAAAAAAGAAGAGAAGACAAGAATACTCATGAGTTGGGAACAATTTCTCTCTTTCAGGGTAACAGTTTCTAAACACCCTGGCAGTGCACAGGCTTTTGATAAGTATATAATAGCTGGTTGTAGTTGAACTGGTGGTTATTGACAATAACCCCCAATCATCACTTGGCCACGTTATTTAGTTGGAATCCACTAAATAAATCTGGTTCCCTTGCTGGCCCTGTCTTTCCAGAGTAAGCCTTTCCAAAGTTTGAAAAACTGCAGACAGCGTTAATCATTTCTCCTTACTGTGCACTCCATATTTCATTGGAAGTGCATCTTGGCATGTTGATAAACAGTTATCTTGCAAACATGTAGGACACATGGTAATTTACAATATTCTTGAATTGCCTAATAGCAGCAGGTCATTGTTTTTATCTGAGGAAACAACATCAATCAGAAAAACATGTGGGTTGGAAGTTTAAGTGCTAGAACATTGGTGAGAAGGAGCTGAGAGAGAGATAAGGGCTGGGAATATCAGGTTTATTTCCCCAGTAGGAGCCATTAACCGAAGTTTGTCCACTGGGCAACTCCAGCACCTTGGGCAGAGAAGCTGCTTTCCACGGAGAATTCTATTCTCCTTTTAGGTCACTTTCCATGGGAAGGAATGGGAGGGAAAAGTTATCAAGAGTTATGGCCTAAGTCCAGATGTTGAGCCAGCTAGAGAAGATCTTTTGATTCAATGGTTAAATGGTAAGTCAAAATGTACAGTAGAGTCTCAGTTATCCGACCCAAACGGGCGGCCGCAGGGTCACATAACCGAAAGGGTCGAATTACCCGGACGCCCGTGGCGGCCGCCATTTTGGGGGCGTGTCGGGGCAGGCCTAGGGGCGTGTCAGGGCATGTCGGGGCATGTCTGGGGGCGTGGAAACGCCCACAGCCACTCCTCCAGGCCGTCGCGACATCAGTTTATCCGGATGGTCGGATAACCGAGCTTCGGATAAATGGGACTCTACTGTATGTAAATCTCATTGGTTCAGTGGTCTTTCATAAAGATTTACACTGTTTTTGTTATTGTTAACTCACTAGTGTAGCTTGGAGTGCGTGGAGGAGGAGCGGGGCGGGGACAGACGGAGGAGCAGGGGCGGGGTTATGTCACACTGGCGATGTGGCTACATCGTGCGAGGGCATGGCTACCTCACATGGGACGGGCAAGCAAGAAGCAGTGGTGCCCTCAAAAAATTGCTGCTGGGGCGCACAGCCCCCATTGCCTCCCCATCTCTATGCCACTGTGTTAACTGTCATCAAGTCAACTTCGACTTACAGTGACCCTGTCGATGAGAGACCCCCAAGTCACCCTATGCTCAATGACTCTGCTTGGGTCTTACAGATTCAGGGATGCGTCTTCCTTGATTGAGTCTACCCATCCATCAGTAATGCAGTCTTTTTATTTTCCTAGTGCCTTCCACCTTACCAAACATTATTGTTTTTTCTAGTGAGTCATGTCTTATGATATGTTCAAAGTATGACAGCCTTATTTTAGTCATCTTGGCTTCTAGGGAGAGTTCAGGTTTGATTTGCTCTAGGACCCATTCATTTGTCTTTTTAATAGTCCAGATTATCTGTAGAACTCTCCTCCAGCACCATGTTTCAAAGGAGTTGATTTTCTTCCTATCAACTTTCTTCGCTTTCTAGCTTTCACAACCACACATAGAAATTGGAAATATGACAGCATGGACAATACTTATAGATCTTTATTTCAGGATCTTATCTATTGTCTTTATCACTGCCTTTCCAAGTCCTAGCCTTCTTCTGATTTCTTGACTACAGTCTTTATTCTGATTAAACAATGGCCATTTCCTCACTACACTGCTATAGTGCTATTATTCCACTTTCAACGTCCTGTGGAATTCTGGGGTTTATAGTCTACTGAGGCCAAAGAGCTCTCTGGCTGAGAATCCTGAATGCCCCTCCCTAAGCTACAAACCCTAGGATTCCATAGGATGTTGAAAGTGGAATAATAGCACTATAACAGTGTAGTGTGGAAAAGACCATTGTTTAATGAGCAACCTTTGACAAGGAGCTTTGCAAAAGAGTTTTGCAAGTACAAGTGTACAAGGCAAGGCTGGAGGAAATTGGTAATGAAATAATGTCACATCACAATATGTTATACAAGACTTTCCCAAGAAGAGAATCGAAGTGGGGAGTAAAGACACAAAACAATGTGTGTGTGTTTGTGTGTGTGTCATCCAGTCCATTGTGGACTTATGGTGACCCCATGAATTTTGTAGTGTTTCTTAGGCCATTTCTACATGACAGGTCTCTCTGAAGTTTTTCCGTTGCAGCCCCAGCAGGAGGGGAACGCGCCAGGAACGCTTCCCTCTGCACCTCGCTGGGTTGCTGCGAAAGGGTGTGTGCCGGACCTGCCTCCTCCCTTTCACAGCACAGCTGGGCACTTGCCATTGCTGCACTGAGGATGGAGGCATTGCCAGTGCTTCTGCCCTTTTGCACAGCCGGGAAGGGCGGCAGCACTGCGTGATGGTAGGTGTAAAATGGATTTTTTTTTCCATTTTGCAAATACTGCGCGTGCACAGTGCTTGGGGACAAGATGGTGGCAGACCGGTTATGACGTCACGGAGAAGCACGACCAGCTGACTGCTGCCATCCTGGCCCATCAGCGGCACAGCCCCCTTGTGTGGAAAGGGCCTTAGGCAAAGAATACTCAGTAACACTTTTTTTAAAAAAAATCTCTTGCAATGTCTAATTCTGTGTTCATGCAGAATAATTTCAACTATATGATAGGTAGATCTTGGAAAGCTTTTTTTCTTTAAAAAATGCAATTACACAATGTATTTTTTTAGAAAAAAACTTTAAAAAATTACAGACAGTAACTTGTTACTGTTAATATCAGAAATGCTGATTCACTACATTATTTATAATTTTTCATTACCTTTGAGTTCTGTTTTGGGAGAAAAATCCATTTTAAAAGTAAAGAGTTACAAGTTAGTCATACAGACTAACATGTGGGGGGAAATGACCTCAGAATGTCCCTATGTGTATTTTGTGATCCAAAGTATGCCAAAAAGAAGAAAAGAAACGAAGAGAAAGGAAAGGGGAAGGGGAAGGGGAAGGGAATGGGAAAGGGAAAGGGAAAGAGAAAGAGGAAGGAAGGAAGAAAGGAAGGAAGGAAGGAAAGAAAGAAGGAAGGAAGGAAGACTTCTAAATTATAAAAGGTTATATCTAAAAGCAAAAAATGGGCAAAAGGACTTTCATTGTGGCCTTGTTGCTCCAAAAAGTAAGATATTACTGGTGACATAACATGTTAGGTCAAAGCTCAGGTGATATGTGAATTGATATTCACTATAATATAAATACTACAGCATATACATGCAAAGTATAACTGATCTACATTGCAGATACAGTCTCAGGAATCATGCTTCAAATTCCCCTAGGAAAGTGGATTCTTTAATAAAGCTATTCCATAATCTTTCCTGTAATACACTCTCCTTCACTCTCAGTCTGAATGTCAGGCATTTATGGGAAAGGGAGAAAGAGGCTTTCGACCTCCCAGACCACCAAGCATGTGTTTTCAGTTAAACCTTTTAATGCAGGCTTCAGTCCAAGGGATGCACTAGTTCAACTCCCTAATGAAGTGTGGGATTTGGTCTTCAGAAGGATAGTGGTATGGTTTGCAAGTACTGTTATAGAGTTCAGCTTGCCAAGTCCCCAAACCTCTATACTTTTTAAACGTGAACAACATGTCCAATGATTTCTGAATTCAGTGCTTCATCTCTTACCTAGCAGAAGTGTTTTATGTTGTACGCAGGAGGGGAGGAAAATAAAGAATAACCACATAAATTGCCACTGGAAGCAATTTCTTCCCTGGCTGTCTTTTTCTGTCTTATCTATTCCTAAAGGGACAGTATATATAGATTCTAATCAGGCCTGCCTGTTCGTGTGAGGCATTTCAACAAGGCCAGTGAGAAAAGAGGTGCTGCCTTTTTGCATCCAGAACCTTGCATTCATGTTCAGAGCATTTCCTGAAGGGAAATCTTACTTTACTTCCCTAGATAGGGGTGGGATGTGGGATGATTTTTATATATGTGGTCTAGCCCCCTGGCCTGCATTTAAGACAGGAACCATGTGAGGTGTGTGGGTGTGTGTATCTGTGGGAAGGAGAGAGGGAAGAAGGGAAAATAAGTAGGTGAGTATTGAGGAAGAAGGATAGCCCAAAGTTCACACTTCCAAATGTTTTCAACTGTCTTTAAAAATAATGTTTTAAAATTGCAAATATTGGGATAATGTTAACAGTACATCTCCCAATAATTCATACATAGAGTTCATTTATGCAGGAGGTCCCCCTAGGATAAGAAAATATCAAGCTGTTTTAAATATTCAGTGTTGAGGTCAGCTGCTCAATAAGCATATGCAGAGGTAAAGTAGACACTGTGCCCTTGGGCTTTCGCAAACATTCAGCCAAGTTCCTGGACTAATACAGTTGACATTCCACATTTGCTAGGGTTAGGGGTGCAGGACCCTCACAAAAGTGGAAAAATCACAAATATCAAAATGTGTGTTTGTGTGTGTGTGTTTGTGTGTGGAAGGGGGCTGAGGCATGGCAGGGAGAGGGGGCACCCAGGGTCTAAACCAGGCCAAAGAAAGGGGGAGTTGGCATGGTGGCCCTCTCTCCTGCCCATCTCCTTTCTTGGGTGTGGGGAACATCAGGAGAGGGTTTGTGGTGCTGAGAAATCACACTAAGATGTCCTTAGCTGGCCAGGCAGCAGCTCGTGGAGGAAGACCAGAGACAGTTTTTTAAAGACAGTGCATGGCCCAATTGAAGCTGCTGAGAGAAAAGGTTCCCCCAGAAAAGAGGCACCTCAGGTGGGGGGCAGGGGTTAAAGAAACACAAAGTAATGAGATCCATGGAAGTCACATCTGCAAATGTGGAGAGCTGATTGTATTTTGGTCCAGCTGTTGCTGCCCATTCACACTGGAGGAAGGTCTAAAAACTGTTCTGAAAGTTAGGAACAGCAGGTGAATGTGGCGGCCAGGGGCCTTTCTTTTCTTTTTGTTTTAACCCTTTCTATAAAAAGTCCCACCTTGCCTGCAGCCTCTTGAATTTGCCTACCTGTGCTGGATCATGAAGATGGACTAGCTGTGATAATGAAGTTCTCTGTAGTAGAATCAGCAGGATCTTGGCAAGCTATTTGGATAGTTTTAGTAAGCCTGATATGAACCATCATTGTTTGTACTTTATTTATTTGTTGGTCTCTATTCAACTATTTCATAACACTCTGGCTGTATTACTGAAGTATGGCATATAAAGAAAAGAAGGAAGGTGGTCCTAGAAGAAAATTGGGTCCCTACATGTTTTGTGTGCATGTGCCTTCAATCATCTGTCAACTTATGGTGACCGCACCAATTTCATAGGATTTTCTTAGGCAAGGAATGCTCAAAGTGTTCCTTCCTCTAAAACAGAACCTATAGCATTTGGTATTCATTGGTGGGCTTCCATTCAAGTACTGACCAGAGCTGTCCCTGCTTAGCTTCCAAGATCAGAGAGGCTCTGGTGCCTTTACGGTATATGTTAGTGGCCTGCAGTTCCCAGAATTTCTGACCATTGGCCATGCCAATGGCTTCTGGCATCTGAAGCCTTACAACACTCAGGAACCCAAGTCTCGGAATCACTTTCATAGAGGAGATGCCTAGGTTGTCAATGCCACCAGCCTCACAGTGAGAAGCCTGCAGTAAATACAGATTTCCCTCACTGTTTTTTCTGTTCTTCTTTGTCCATAATCAGTTGACTTCAGTTTAGTCATGGAGATCTTCTAGCAGACATTATGGCTGCTGTGATAAGGAAGAGAAGTCCAAGAATGTTTGCTTATGTAACACAAGGAAGGACACCAACTGTTGTAATCTCTTAAAGTGTTTGGCTGTGTTTACAGATGGATGATTAGACATTAATTAGCACATAGATGAGGAATCAGATGGGCTGCCTGTTCCCAGTTTTCTGTCCTTGTGTCAGTCTGTCACCTTGGACGAGTCATTTTACTTTCCTGGGCCTGTCCCCCCCCACAGATTCACCGGCTGGTATTTTCCATTCTAATTTTATCTACCTTATCAAGCAAAATTAATTAACTGGAAAGGAATATAAAAAAGGTGCTGTGGGATTATAGAAAAGAGATTATTTCCCATCTGCTTCATGCTGAGTCCTGGTGGTTTCTTGAAGCATCTGAAGCTGTAGGCTAGCAATGCTGGGTTAGATGACAGATCAAATATTCTCAAGCACAGCTCAGAGAAGTTAGAATAATAGAATCACAGAGTTAGAAGCAACCATAAGGGCCATCCAGTCCAAAACCCTTCCATGCAGGAATATACTAATAGAACATTCCTGAAAGATATCCCCCTAGCCTCCAAAGACAAAGAACCTTCCTAGGCAGTTTATTCCACAATCAAATAGCTCTTGAAGTCAAGAAGCTCCTCTTAATCTTTATGTGGAATCTAAAGTTGAGGAGGGGCTTGAACTACAATGGCCAGAATTCCTCAGCCAGCATGACACAGTGGCTGGAGATTCCTGGAGTCAAAGTTTTGAAAAATAAGCTTTCCAAGTTCAGTTTTCAAGCACAGCTACAGCACTGAGGCACCAGAGCAAAACTGCTTCTTGCTCACTTATCAACCCAGAGAAAATTTTAATTGTTGTTATCCCCAACCATCCAGACCTTATAGTCAACTGTCATGAATGTCAGTTAAAAATAACTTAATTTCATCTCAAATTCTGATTTTAGCAAGAATAATTACAAGCATCTATTATAAGGATCTATTATACTAAGATGCAAGCATAACTACGTATCTGCAAGTATAACATTCAAAACCACTTTTGTGATTGTTATTAATCTAGGCAATAGATCACACAGGCCCTTCTTTCATTTCAGAAATGAGAGGGAGGATCAGGCTCAGTATATAAAGCTAGGGGCATCTTAGTACTGGAGCCAATTTCAATTTCTTGCTCTGGAACCATATAGAAAACTTTGAGAGAACCACAGTATTTCCAGTCAAGGTTTTCACTGTACAAACAGCCAGGACTCATTAGGATACTTCCTGGAGGGAAAGTGTGTGTCCACACAACAATGTCTGGTACTTCTCTATATTTCTCACCACTACATTAGTCTTTTTCATTATGAGAATAATGACCACTAAGTAAAAGTACAATCAGTGCTCCACATTTGTGGGTTTCACTTTCATGGATTTGATTATTTGTGTGTTTCTCCAGTCTCTGCCCTCCACCTCATGCTCCCATTTTTTCCTGGGGGAGCTTTCCCTCTTGGTGGCTCCAGTCAGGCCACCTAGCCCTTTAAAAGCTTTCCTCTGGTCCTTTTCCTCCACCAGCTGCTGCCTGGCCAGCTGAGGACAGCTCACAGCCTAATTTCTCAGCACCATAAACTCTCTCCCTCTGCCCCCCTCCACCTACATCCAAGGATGGAGAAGATCGATGAAGTTTAGGGCTACCACGCTGACCCACTTCCTTTCTCTCTCCCTTCCCTGACCTGGGTTGGACTCTGGGTGCCTTCTCTCCCCACTGTACTCATACTTTGGCCTCCTTCCCACAGACACACACACATTTTGATATTAGCAATTTTTTCCCTCCATTTTTGAGGAGTTCCTGTACCCCTAAACCTTGGGAATGTGGAGAGCCACCTGTACCTTCACAGTGTTACAAAACCTCCATCTAAAAGTGCCACTCTTACTGGCCCATAAAGAGACATGCTAGAAGATGCTTAAAAACCATATTGTGTTAGACTATGGTCCAAAAAAATGCTCACAACAGGACAACTGGAACAAATTCAGAATGACATGTCAAATCCTTTGAACAGACGTGCCTCATTTAATAATGCCTCTGACAGTGGAACTTCTTTTTACAAAGTCTTTTTATGCCTGCCTAATTCCGCTTTCTACCTCATCCTCTGTTTAGCTGGAAGCTTTTTTATAACCAGCATTTGCAGCTGGAGAAAAGCTGGAGGAACACAGACTTTAGGGCTGCAGCAGCCTTGCCTGTAGTAAACAATGTAATAAAAGTTGAGCTGGGGAAGAACATTAGTTGGCTCTATTTGATTCTACTCTAGCTGTGTGTGCCTGCTTACAACAGGCAAGGTAAACAGTAGTTGCCTCCAGAATCTCTTACTGAGTATGTGTGGAAAGCAAAACAGGGAAAAGTGGAGAGAACAGAAAAGACTGCCCTACCTGTTACACCAAGCATGTAAAAAAAAAAGAAAAAAAAAAGAACAGATCTAGATGCCTAGCTACCAAAACAGAAATCATGAGAAAAGTAGAGGCTGGTAAAAGAAAAAGTCATCCCAGGTTTCTTTTTGAGGAAGCTGTTAAATGGAATAGAAGGTTCAAAATGTTTTTGTTCATTTATGCAAGGCTTAGCTGACCTGGTTGCTTCATTTCATGTCATATTGTGAGTTTTCAATAAAAGGTTTGTTGAAGCATGTTCAGCAATTGAGAGTGTAGTGGTTTGAACATTGGACTATGGCTCTGGAGATCAGGGTTGAATCCCCTCTTGGCCACCGCTAGGTGACCTTGGGCAAGTCACATTCTCTCAGCCTCAGAAGAAGACAAAGGCAAACCTACTCTGAACAAATCTTGTCAAGAAAACTTCACGACAGGTTTGCCTTAGGGTCTCTGTAAGATGGAAATAACTTGAAGGCACACAACAACAACAACAACAACAACAACAACAAGCCCTATTTTTTCCCATGTTATTTCTGCCTCTGATACCAAATTTGCTGTTAAAAAAGTAATACCAAGGAACAAATCTTTGTTAACTGAGATATACCTGTACTCATTGTGAGATATGGGATTTTAAATGGTGGAATTTAAAGTACAAGTGCTTTAGCAAGTAACCTTCTCTCTCTCTCTCTTTCTCTGTGTATGTGTGTGTGTGGGGGAGAGAGAGATGAGAGTTATAGGCCATTTCCGCACTACACTGTTATAGTGTTACTATTCCATTTTCAACATCCTGTGGAATCGTGGGGTTTGCAGTTTAGGGAGGGGCATCTAGAATTCTTTCCCAGAGACTTTTTTGGCCTCTGTAAACTACAAACCCCAGAATTCCACAGGATTTTGAAGGTGGAATAATAGCACTAGAACAGTGTGGCAGAAATGGCCACAGACAGATAAACTGCCAGGTGGGTCAGAACATCTCCCCTGCCACACATTTTTCTAGATTCATGTGTTGATTGCTACTCTCAGGTTTCTTTCTTTCCTCTTTTCTCTGAGGCCATGCTTCTATCTACAGAGAGAAGAAGTAATGCATGATGTCTCCATAGGGGCCATCTAAGCCGACCCGCACAACTAGCATCAAGAGAGGTTGCAAATTTAGAAATCTTTTTTTCTATACCATCCCTGAATGGATTTCCTGACACAAGAAATGTAAGGGTGATTTTTTTCTTACTTTTTTATCTGATGATAACCTTCCAAAGTAGTGGTTCTTATTTCACATCAACCACTAGCCTACTGTAGTCTGCAAGCATAACATAATATATTCTTTCCAGAATTAAGAAGCCAAGGAGCAGTATAATATATTAAGCCCTTGCTCTGACTAATCAACTTGGAGGAATAGTGCAACATCTCAGGTAGAGAACTCTTGAAGCTATGCTATCAAAGAAACCAGCAAGCTGAACTCTGACTTTCTATATATAAACCATAGTCAGAATCCTCTCAGTGGCTTAGACTGGTGCAACTGAGGTTCTATGAGTGTTAAGTTATTCGGGAGGCATTCTGCACGGATAGGGTTACCAAAAACACAAAAAAGAGGACACAATTACTGACTGACTACTTTAAACAACTGTTTGCTGTGACAAATCTCACCTTAAATACTCCTACTATATAAGCTGGGATAATTCCTCCTAGAAATATTATTAAAGTTAAAAAAAAACCCTTTAAAATAATGATTGCTATGACAGCTCTCACTTTAACTATTCTGACTAATATAAGCTGTGATAATTGCTCCTAGAAATATTCCTAACTTCCATTGTATTAAAATAACAACGGTGTTGTCTTCTCTTTCCCCTTTCCCTCCCTTTTCTTACAGCTGCCTTATCCACTCCACCAAGTCAGCCTTTTCCATTGTGGCCATGGCTGGGGGCTCAGCTGCATCACCTTCCCCCTCTGGGTCTGCCTGCCTTCTCCCCCCACACCACCCCCAAGTTGTTCTCTCCTCTCACTTTCTCTCTCTCTCTCTCTCTCCCTCTCTTTTTCTCTGAGTGTCCGCTGGACCGGCTTCCATCCCTTCTCTTCGATGAGCTGGTGAGCTGCATCAGCAAGCAGGATGCAAAACAGTAGCAAACATTTTAGAAATCCCCACACATTTTAAAAATCTGCTCAAACAGAAATTTTAGTTCTGAAATGTCTGGAAAAAGGAAGTATGCTAACCCTATGGAAGGATGTATCTAATACTTTCAGTGCCTTTTCCCTAGCTGTGCAGTGTCAGTCACACGTTACCCAGAAGAAAGTTCACCCACCCCAACCACAGACTGGCTACAGGGATTGCAATCTGGGTGCCGTTGTATAGCTTTGGGAAAAGGAGCAAAAAGACATCTACCAGAAGTATCTAATAAGATTTTGGCTCGTGTGCCCAGTTAACAAGCTACAGCACTTTAAACAAAACCAATCTGATCACTTTTGAGGAAACCAGTACGGGCCAGTCTTGATGATAGGCAATGGAATAGTGGCCCATGAATATTATTGTTCACTGATTCTAAGTTTTCTTTTGAGGGCTTCGCTGCCAGATGTGTGCACAACTCCCAACCGTGTTGTGTTCTCCAGTAAAACAATCCAAGCTGTCCCCACTTTGCTGTATTATAAAATGGCTTCCATCGCACATTATATTGGTCTGTAACTGTCAAAATATTTCTGAAGGCACATGAAGACACTCAAAATTTGCATGAAACTGATCATTGCAAAATCACAGAGAAGTTAAACTTGACGATTGAGAAACATGAATGTTTATCTGGTAAAGAAATGATTGATATTTGCAATATAGGCTTGGAAAGTAATCTCCCTGGCAATAAAATAAAGAAAAGAAGGAGGGAAGGAGGTAAAGAACCTAAACATCATTTACCTTGTAGGAGGCTACATACTCCTCAGTAAACATACACAGGATTACATTGTAAACTCTTAAATGGAGATATTATTTCTACTTAAGGTGGGTTTTGCAAGCAGTCTTCTGGCACCTTTCAGAAATGAGAGCATGATAAGAACTATCATGTGAAGTTAGGGTTCCCAGATTTCTCATTTTGCACTCCATATTTGGGATCTGGTCCCATATTGTAGCTGTACAAGATGCCCCAAATTCCATGCTTTTTGACTTGATGAGAGCAGGCACCATCCATGTTTTCAACAGATCAACCCCAAAACATTTGGTACAGAGCAAAAATCTTTACACTTGAAATGCTAAGGTCCGTCAGCTGGGATTGCAGGTAATGTGGCACAGCTCTTTTGCCTCCTCTTCAGCTGGCCAGGCCAGCTAGGCAAAGGTGAGTGCCAGCTGTACTCACAGTGGACTGATCCTGGAACCTTTGGTTCACAGGAAAATGGTCACAGGCAGGGCCCACTGCTTTCCGTTCTACAAGTGACTGAGAGAGAGAAACCCAGGAGGTCCTCCTCTTGTGAGACTTGAAGCAGCCTTTATATGGACCTGTTTCATATGTACCAACCAGACTTGAGCTGGTGGGCAACAGGGCTGATTGTCCTATATTAGTGTCTGAAAAGGGGAAAGAAGATTAGGGATCAATTGGACTGTATTGCTTAAAGAAGGATCTAAAGATTCACTTGTTTCTCTTGGACAGTAATTGAATTAGGATTCAGCTTGGACTGTTCTTTACAGTTATTGTTTGATTATTTGATTATTTTCTTTGATAAAAGTATTTATAAATTGCTTTTCTGTCTATTTGTTTTATTGATTTGGTTTTTTCCACCCCTGAGGGCATCCAATCTGAATCGTAATTATTCAGTTTATTTGAGGTTTCAACTTTTGTTAGGGTAGCTTGTTAATCTTTGTTTAAAAAAATTCTTTATTGGTTTGTTTCTAGGATATATGTGGTCAGCCTGTTTGTACATGATATTTGGGCAAGAAAAAAATTAACATCAAAATAAAGATTAAAATTAAAGGATCCACAGGCTTTCCTTTAGTTGAAATTATCGGCTTGGTTGTCTATGTTATTATGGTTTCCATCAGGAAGAAAGTCCTATAATTATTGCTCTTTCAGTTTCATTCATGGAAGATGTGTTGGCACACTGATTTTTCCAAAATTGCAGAATCTTTTAAAGAAATAGAACTAAAGGTATTGAATGAGTCTACACTCCTTTGAAAGCATGACCTGAATTAATGCAAATTATACAATATCTGATCAAAATATAGATAAATGATGATAGATAAATGGATAGACAGCTAGATGGGTAGACAGATAGATTTCAAAATGAACTTGGCTTGAAATGTGTGTGGCGGACTAAGGATGTTCCTGGTCAGTGTACAAGTCTTCTGAGTCAAGAAAAAACTTTCTTGGTCTGTTTTTCAGATGGTACAAACCATGTTCCTCCAATTCACTAGAACTTAAAACCTAAATATCTGAGCCATAGTTTGATGCTCCAACCACTACACAACCCTATCCTCTAACATTTCACAGATTAAAAGGAGGACACATGTGCCCAAGGAACATCAGGGTGTGATCAAGGTGACAAAAGTTATGAATGAGGAACAACAGACAAAACTGCGGCAGTTTGCTTTTGCCTGAGGCTACTGTGGACAAGACTCTGCCCCCCCTTCTCTCCTCTCCCCCACTGTGTTAATGAGTGCAAATTACTTTTGCACTATGAACTCAGTTTGAGCAACTGAGGTAAGCTGCAGATAAAAGGGAAAAGTGGGAGGAGGAGAGGAGACAGAGAAAAACTGGGACATTTTAAAAGCAGCTAAAAAGTGGGATGGCAGAGGATTAATCTGGACTGTCCCTGCCAAATGGAGACAGACGCCACACTGGCTACTATGCAGGCCACCGCTGACAGAAAAGGTCCTGTTTGAGAGAGACCTAGCTTTCTTGAGTTAAGCTACTGGCCAGATGTATTTCTGTGGCCTTTCAGTTGCTTGGTAATATCACTATTTACTTAAAATCCTTCCTGGCTTGAGTTTGCTACCTGGTGCCCGTGGGAAACCAAGGAGCTTTGCGATGACCTATGGACATGTCAGTTTGTAATCCTGAATCCTTTCTGACTTTCTACTTTTATTTTTGGTGGTCTCTTATCTAAGAGGTAGATTAGTGCAGACAGTGACAAATCTTTTGCTCCTTCTCTTTTGTGTTATGCAGTCTTCCTCCTCTGATAAAGTTGCTCTGGGGAAATGGGGGAAGGATTGAGAGAGTGAGAGAGAGAGCGCACATAAAGAACTTTTGGCTGACTCACCATGGGTAAATGATGTCTTTGAGGCATAATGATTTTTGCATGACTCAACTGCTTGCTGCACATTAGGTGAGAGGACAAAATTAAATAGCTCCTGTTTTTTGACTTGAGCATCACCTGCTGGCTTGTAATTGAATTAGCACCATTAGTTAGGTATTGAAATCTCTGCAGTCCATGAGAATGTGCCAGACTCTTGCTCAGAGATGCCTGAATAAGGATGGGGAAGGACTACACACAGGAAGTGCATTCTCTACATGAGTTCTTGCTGTTCTTGATAATGTCCTTTGTGTTTCAGAATAACGAGATTGAAAAGACACACTGGAATGTAAAACCAAATGAGGAAGATTCAAAGCAAACAACATGGAAGGACACACGTCCTTAATTTTCACAGATTTGATTACTGGCGAGTTTCTCCAGTCTCTACCTACCCCACTTCAAGTGCTTCTTTTTCAGGGGAACCTTCCCTCTCGAATGCTCTGATCAGGTCACACAGCCCTTTAAAAACCCATTTCTGGTACTCTTCTTCCTCCACCAGTCGCTCCCTGGCCAATTTCTCGGCACCACAAACCCTCTCCCAATGCCCCCCCCCCAAGGAAAGAGATTGGCAAGAGAGGGGAAATGTAGGGCAACCGGACCAGCCCACCCTCTTTCCCTCTCCTTTCTCTGAGCTGTGTGCCTGCTCTCCCCACTGTGCCTTGGTCCCCTTCCCCGCCCCCCACATTTTGATATTGTGATTTTTTTCCATTTTGCAAAAGTCCTGGACCCCAACCCTAGTGAATGTGGAGGGCCAACTGTACTTCTTTACATGGCACACACTTAAACCAAAGAATTCACTGCCGCAGAGTGTGGCAATATTCACCAACTTAGATAGCATTAAATGGCACTTAGACATATTCATGGAAAATAAGGCTATCAGTGACTCTCAGCTGTGATAGCAACACGCTGCCTTCAAGATTAGAGGTGTCATGTCCTTGAACATGCAAGCAAGAGAAAACTATGGTCTTCACATCCTGCTTGTAGGCTTCCCATAAATGTATGGTTGACTATTGAGGGGAAGAAGATGCTATAGGTAGACTGTACAACTGTACTTTAGGTGTGGCACACTAGGGCTCTTTGTTCTGTGCTTACAACATCATGTACAGCCCGAGGATGTGGACAGGATTCTTGGAGATATGAGAGCCACCACATGTGTGTTAGATCCTTGCCCTTCCTGGCTTATTAAAAAAGCCAGAGGGGGACGGGCCGAGTGGGTAGAGGGTGTGGTTAATGCCTCCTTGAGACAAGGTAAAGTTCCAACTTGCCTCAAGGAGGCTGTTATAAAACCACTACTAAAAAAGCCATCTCTTGATCCCACTATTTTGGATAAATATTCTATTTCTGGGCAAGGTTCTGGAGCATGCGGTGTCCTCTCAGCTCCAGGGGTTTCTGGATGAAACGAGTTATCTAGATCCATTTCAATCTGGTTTCAGGCCTGGCTATGGGACTGAGATGGCTTTGGTCGCCTTGGTGGATGACCTACGCCGGGAACTAGATAGGGGGAGTGTGTCCCTGTTGGTCCTGCTGGACCTCTCAGCGGCTTTCGATACCATCAACCGTGGTATCCTTCTGGGTTGCCTTGTGGGGATATGACCTGGGGGCACTGTTTTACAGTGGCTCCATTCTTTCCTGGAAGGCCAAACCCAGAAGGTGGTGCTAGGGGACTTCTGTTCAATCTCCTACCCTCTGGCCTGCAGGGTCCCTCAGGGTTCGGTCTTGTCCACCATGCTATTTAAGATCTATATGAAACTGCTGGGAGAGGTTGTCTGGAGTTTTGGGGTTCGGTGTCATCAGTAAGTGGATGACACCCAACTTTATTACTCCTTTCCACCACAAGCCAAGGATGCTGTCTTGGTCCTAAACCAGTGCTTGACATCAGTAATGGACTGGATGAGCGCAAACAAATTGAAACTTAATCCAGACAAGACAGAGGTGCTCCTGGTCAGTAGAAAGGCAGATCAGGGAACAGGGATTCAGCCTGTGCTAGATGGGGTCACATTCCCTCTGAAGACGCAGGTCTGCAGCCTGGGAGTATTCCTGGATTCAACTCTGAGCCTGGAAGCCAAGATCTCAGCAGTAGCCACGAGTGCATTTGCACAATTAAGGCCCTTTTTGCACAGCATTTGCCATACGAAAGGGCCTCCAGAGTGTTGCACAATTGCGAGGAGCATTTCAGATGACATCCTCACAATCGCATGATGCTTCTGGGGCCGGCAGGCGCCAATTGCGCACTATTTTATTTTCGGCTTGTAGCCAAAAATGGTGCACGATTGTGCATATCTCCAGGGCCCCACATGCACTTACCATGCATGTGGAGCTTCCGGAGATGTGGCCCTCACGCTTTGTCCTCCAGCGCAGCCTGGGAAAATGCCTGGCTGCGCTGCAGAAGGAAGAGCCAGAGCCCTCATGCTGCCTGCCGGCTAGCAGGCAGCAGCTGTGAAGCCGAAGCAGCGGGGACACGAGAGCCTCTTGCAAGAGGCTGCTTGTGTGATGCCTGCACCCACATGCCAGAAAGAGGCAAGGTGTGGAAAGGGCGTAAGACTTGTGCGCCAGCTGCGCCCATTCCTTAAGATGTCAGACCTGGCCATGGTGACACATGCCTTGGTTACATCTCGGCTGGATTACTGTAAGGGGCTCTACGTGGGGCTGCCTTTGAAGAGTGCTTGGAAACTCCAGCTGGTCCAAAGAGCTGCAGCCAGGTTGTTAACTGGAGCTGGTTACAGGGAGCATACAACACCCCTGCTGCAACAGCAGCACTGGCTACCGATCTGTTTCCGGGCACAATTCAAAGTGCTGGTGATGACCTTTAAAGCCCTACATGGCTCAGGTCCAGGTTATTTGAAGACTTGAAGAAGATTTGACTTGAAGACTTGAAGAAGATTTCATTAATGACTTGGATGAAGGAATAGAGGGCACGCTGATCAAATTTGCAGATGACACCAAATCGGGAGGGGTTGCTAATACGCCTGATGATAGGATCAAAATTCAAAAGGACCTGGACAGATTGAAGAGCTGGGCCAAGGCTAACAAAATGAATTTCAACAGAGAGAAATGTAAGGTCCTACACTTAGGCAGAAAAAATGGTATGCAGAAATATAGGATGGGGGACACGTGGCTGGCTAACGGTATGTGTGAAAGGGATCTAGGAGTCTTAATAGACTACAAGTTGAACATGAGTCAGCAGTGTGATGCGGCAGCCAAGAAGGCCAACGCAATTCTTGGTTGCATCAATAGGAGTATGGTGTCTAGATCGAGGGAGGTATTGGTACCACTTTATTCTGCATTGGTTAGACCTCATCTTGAATACTGTGTCCAGTTCTGGGCACCCCAATTCAAGAAGGATATGGATAAGCTGGAGCAGGTCCAGGGGAGGGCAACCAAAATGGTGAGGGGCCTGGAAGCCATGCCCTATGAGGACAGACTTAGAGAGCTGGGTATGTTTAGTCTGCAGAAGAGAAGGTTGAGAGGGGACATGATAGCCATGATTAAATATTTGAAGGGATGTCATGTCGAGGAGGGAGTGGGCTTGTTTTCTCCTGCTCTTGAGACCAGGACAAGGAGCAATGGATGCAAGCTGCAGGAGGGGAGATTCCGCCTGAACCTCAGGAGGAATTTCCTGACGGTCAGGGCTGTCCGGCAGTGGAATGTGCTGCCACAGAGTGTGGTGGAGTCTCCTTCATTGGAGGTTTTTAAGCGGAGGCTGGATGGCCACTTGTCGGGAGTGCTTTGAGGGTTTTCCTGCATGGCAGGGGGTTGGACTGGATGGCCCTTGTGGTCTCTTCCAACTCTACATTTCTATGATTCTATGATTCTATGATTCTATGAACCGTATGCTCCCCTACGAACCAGCTCGGGTGTTGAGATCTGCAGAAGAGGCCCTTCTCTCAGTCCCACCACCCTCACAGGTGCATTTGGTGAGAACACGGGAGAGGGCCTTCTCAGTGGCTGCTCCCAGGCTCTGGAACTCCCTGCCCGAAGAGGTTAGACTGGCACCCTCTCTGCCTACCTTCAGGAAACAGCTAAAAACATTCCCCTTCCAGCAGGCATTTTATATGTAATTTCTATTGGTGCTTGTCATTTTAATTGTTATTTAAATAACATTTTAATGATGTTTTTATATGTATTTTAACATGTTTTAATTATTATTCTTGTTTAATTTTTATTCTGACTTTTGTATATCACAGTTTTTAATTATGTTTCTTTTAGTGGCTGAAAGAAAAAGCAGGATGATGATGTTGATGATGCTTTCTCTGATCCTGCAAGCAGAATTAGAAACCCTCCCACTGTCCTAAATCTCCAGGGACAGTCTTGATTAATCCTCTGTTGTCATCCCACTTTTTTAGCTGCTTTTTCTTTCTTCCTCCCACTTTCCCCCTGTGTCTTTGGCTTACCCCACTTGCTGCAGACTGAGTTCAAAGTGCAAAAGCAGTTCACAATTAAGTAACTCAGCAGTGGAGAGAAGAGGGGACAGAATTTTTGCTCTTCCCAGTAGGCTCAGGCAAAGGCAAACTGCTGCTCTTAGCTGCTGTGTTCTTCCCATTAATAATTTTATTCCTCTTGACCACACTCTGATGATGTGTGGCCACACGTGTCCCAGTTTTCATCTGTGAAATGTGGGAGTTATGCAAAGATTAGCATAGTTGTGCACTGCAGCACATTTGACACTGACAGTGTTGAGTAGCAGTGCCAGTTAAAAACCTCTTGGCTGATTAGGGCAGCTAGGACTGTGTGGCTTAGGAATATTGAAATTGCACATCTGATCCCTTACGTTAAACATATGCTGCTGCCCCATAGTATTGGCAGGGTGATAGCCTTCTTGGCCCATTACAATCTACTTTGGCAGGAGACATCCAGGGTGTCAGAAAGGGGTCATTCTTAGACTGATTACTTGAGCTTTCTGACAAGAGATTGACAGGGGATGGCCCTGGGACCTGAGATACGCAAAACATGCTCCGTCACTGATTTATGGCCTTCCTTCAGGTGCTGAGGTATTAAAAAGATCTGGAGTCAATATGATAAATTCTTGCAGAAAGTAGTCTTGCATTTGGTGTTTGTGCCTCATGAGTGTGTTGTTCCATTAGCAACATCCTTGTACAACACCAGATCAGAAGCCTTAAATTCTGGAATGGCCATGAGTCTTGCTTCAAAAAATGCAGTCTTATATCTAAAAAGGCTTCTGTTTTAAGTTCTCCTTCACCTGAAGAATACATATAAATATAAAGATTCTAAGATCGGAAAACAGGTTCTGAAGTTGCCAATCAACCATTTCGCAGCTGGACCATTAGAGTGTACAAGCACACAGATCATCCAACTAGTCCTTCTCACTATGATGAAATATACTATGCTGTAATTCTATGATCAGAATAATTATTTGTATACCTACCATATATTCTATATAGTCTGTATTATTTTGATACAAGTCTTTTTCTGAACCCATTTCAATGTGCACGCTTTCACATTCAAAGCCCCTGAACAGCTTAGGAACAAGTTTCCCCAAGAAACATATCCTTATATGTTCCAAACCTTCCTGTTCCCTAAAGGCGTTGCCTGAAGCTCGGCCCTTGGTGTCCCTGTTGAATGAGGTGAGGCAGATGGCTTCTGAAGAGGGAGACTTTTTGGTGATGGTGTTACTCTGTGAACTGGGGGGTCCCGGGAGGGGCGCCCAAATAACCAAAACACAACAACACAAGAAGGGGAAATTAACTGGAGCACTTCACTTAAGCTAACGAGAAGAAGAGTAACTTTGCGGGGATCTTGTAACCCAGCTTCTACGGGGTCAGGTCAGTCAAGCAGTCAGGCAGTTTTAAAATAGAAAAAATTATGTTTTATTAACAACAGATAAACACTTAAGACAACACAACCACACAGCTCACTAGGAAATAAGAAATAAGAGTTTTTGGGGGAAATGGGTGATACGACACCTTTCTTGTAGTCCTGAAGAAGTTGCAGATGGAGAGAAGAAGCTCAGCATGGGTTGCTGAGGGGAACTCGCTGGAAGACACGGCAGCAAGGCAGTCTGGAACTCGGGAGCAATCCGAGGAAGCTCTCAGAACTGGGGGGTTTTTATAGGGAAAGTATGACCGTAGGCTAGTCTGTGCTTGGGAGAAAACAATGAGGTTTGGGTGCAAGACGATGTCTCCAAAAGGTCAGAATTTACCATGATTAAGTTAAGTCCGAATTGACAATAGAATGGCCAGTATGCAGATGCAGCTCACCTGGGCAGTTGAGCTTCTAGCTTGTCAGGGTGCCTGCTCAGGGCAGAGGGTTCTTTGTATTAGCGTGCATCCTTAATGAAGTGTTTGTCTAGGGAGGTCTCCTAAAGCAAGATCTGGCTGAGTCTGGCTTGCCTAGGTGGAGAAAGGAATGTTTCAGCAATTAATAGCCATGCCTAGCTCCGTGCTTGTTCGGGGGCCTCACAAACACTTGGCTGAGGGTGGCAAAATGTGGCAGAATTGTGATATCAAAATGATATCTAGTATCTACTGAAGCCAGGCCAGTTCACGATGATAACAATGGCACATAGTTGAGGAATGGCTGCTTCAGAGGTTTGCCTGGTGTCTACATTATATTATTCTCAGTGTCAGGTGAAGTCCTTTTTTATTGTCCCAAGTATTGAAAAAAAATATGTTTTAGTGCTTTTAGATCTTTGGATTGTTTGTTTTGCTTTTGCTGGTGGTTTTCTTTTGCTTTGATTATGTGCTGGGGCTGTTTTTAACCTTTGCTGCTGACTTTTCTATGTGCTGTTTTGAAGCTTGAGCTGCTGATACGTGGTATGCTGCTTGGATTCCAAAATAAGTTGGATGAAAGCAAACAAGCTGAAATTAAAACCTAACAAGACAAAGGTGGTGCTAATCAGTAGAATGTCTTGCTTTGGGCCTGGGATTTAACATCTTCTGGATGGGGTTGTCCTCTTGAGAGGTCAGGTTCATAATCTGGGAGTACTCTTTGACCCAGTGCTGTCCCTGGACTTCCAAGCAGTAATGATTTCACACAATTCTGTCACCTAAAATCTTTCCTGAATTGACTTGACTTCAGTCATCATGTCTCAGTTACACTATGTCTTTTTTAAAATCTTTTTATTAAAGACATTTTGAACAAACATAAAACAAGTAGTATAAATAACTTAGATATACACATTGTAAGCTAACCTAATAGAAGCATACAAATAATCTTGTAAGGCTCTGCTTTGGGGGTCCTTGATATTAGTATGGTTTGGATGGGCACTATACCTAATTGGCACAATATTGGATTGGCAACTGTATTAATTGGCTCTGATATCAAAATCGGACCTGAAAGGTGATGGAGAGGTCAAACCGAGTGAGGGAAGGAATTGGACTGTAAACGTGAGAAGGATAGGTCAACTCGAAACTTCCTCCAGGTAAGACTGAGTCATTTGTCAGGCAAATAGACACAATTCCTGTGGATAATAGGATTAAATAGAAGCTGGAATTTTCCAGGGAACCCAACTGTGAGAAGCCCACCAGGACACTGATTGACAGATATCCGTCCCTTGTACACCTGAATTCCTTCCTCTTTCCTTACAGCACCCACAATAGACAGCTATTACAACACCCATCATTCTCTGTCAGTCAAAGCACTAAGCCCATCAACAGGCGAAAGACCCATGGTCCACAACAGGTTCCCTTTGTCTTGCATCTGGAACCTTCACTGCCACAGGCTATTTTCAGGGTACAAACACCCCTGATTTCAGGATGCCCGGTGCAGTCTTTTGCTGGTCTACTCATTACTCTGTCCATCTGGCTCCTGAATGAGAACTGTCTTTAGGTCATATCTAAGCCAAAACACATTTCTGCTCTTTACTACCGTTCTGAACTGGTAATTATATATCCTCTCAAACCCCTCAACTTCTCTATAATTTCCCCCCCTTTCTCTTTCAGTTAGGTTTTGTGTGATTGTGTGTATTTTGTGTACATGCATGAGTGAATTCCTGTCAATAAAACGTGATTGAACATTTTCCCTGGAATTTTGTGTGGTGTGACTCCATAAAAACTGACTTAAAGATCTCGCTGTATTGCCCTGCCCTCAGTTCTGCCAAAGCCGATGCTCTGGTAATTTCCCTAACCTTTGCATTTGGAGTGAACCAGGGTGTCCCCCAGGGATCCCCAGAACAATCTAACAATAGTAACTTGTTTGAAGATGAGTAGAATAAAATCTTAAATAGATACACACTTATTATTATTGTACTTAAACTAGCCTATGTAGATGTCTTATATATAAATCTATGTAGGTAGTGTCATCACTGTATATATTTCTTAGTAATTCAATAAATAAGTACAACTATGAAAAAAGAAAAAAGACGAAAATAACAAAAAATATAGTATAATAAGAAATAAGCTCATTGAGAATAAATGATGGAATTCTTTCCCTCTTCCCCCCCATATGTTAATTGTACATTCAAAGGAAGTTAGGGTAATACCTTATCTGTTAAGACCAACATCTATTATAAGACATATTTTGTTTTTGTAGAACTCGACTGCTACTCTTACGATCACCTAGGAATTCCTAGTTACACCATGTCTTGACTACTGCAATGCAACATGGAACTAGTTCGTTACACAGCACACACTTAAATCACGGTGTTTACTGCCACAATACGGGGCCACCCTTGAAGAGTGTCCGGGCATCTCAGTTGGTACAGTATTTGGGAAATGGTAATAAAATGCCTATACTGATTGTCAGTTGCTTTCTAAGCTAAGTTAAAAGAGTTGGACTTCACCTCTAAAGCCCTAAAAATCTTGGAGCCTGACTATCAAAAGGATTGCCTGTTTCGTTATGAATTTCCCTGAATGTTAAGATCTTCAGCAATGACTCTCTTGAAAATGCAGTCGCTTGTTGCATTCTGCTTGATGAGCACACAGAAAAGAGCTTTCTCCTCTCTTGCTCTCAGATAGTGGAATGTGTTCGTTCTAGATTAACTGTCAGTTCCCAAAATGGCTGCTTCTAGCAAGGAGGCAAAGAGACACCTTTTCAATCTACCCTCATTTTTTTTTTACTGTTTATTGTGATGAGTTTAATACTTTTAATAATTTTGAAAATTGTAATGGTTTTATTCCCTCTTCTCAATTTCTTTGTAAAGATATTTTTAAAATTATCTTTTTGAGCACTATGTTTAGTGGAAGATTAGGATTAAAATGTTATTAAATAATACATATTTTATTTTGTCGTGTTTTACTTTTCCCTCTGAGATAGATAGATAGATAGACAGACAGACAGACAGACAGACAGAGTAAGAAAATACTCAACAGTAACTTTTGTTACTGGATGATCTAAAGGTATAAAAATCCTTCCAATGGACTTAAAACTGGACAGGGCTGCTATAATTTTAATGGTTGTGCAGAAGAGGGAATATCAGCAAGTGCCGCTTGTTACCTGACTGTGTCAGGCTACTTATTTAAATAACTTGACTGTGCCAAACTACTGCATATTATTCACTAAGGCCAGATGCAATGCTTTTCTCTCAGAATTACTTTTTGGTAAATTTGCTGGAGTGCTCAAGGCTTTGTCCTTGCGGGTCCCAAGATGTTGAATCAATGTCACATATTTTACTATCTTGTATTTTCTATAGTCAGAGTTGCCATCATTTGATTTCTTTCCTTCCTTCCTTCCTTCCTTCCTTTCTTCCTTCTTCTTTCTTTCTTTCTTTCTTTCTTTCTTTCTTTCTTTCTTTCTTTCTTTCTTATTGAGCTGTATGCCAGGCTGTTCAGAAACATTCTATGTAAAAGACCTGTTGGAGGACATATTTCCAAATGTAACCCTATCAGTTGCTAAATTTTTGCCATCAGCTATTAAGATCAGAGAGAAAGAAGTATCAAAACTATGTCAGGATATTGGCAATGCACTTTAAGATCAACCCAATTCTATTGTTTTAATGAGATGGAATTAATGAACGTTTATTTTATATTTTACCTAATAATCCATATTGTCTATGATTTTAGTTTACTTCATATATTTTTATACTATACATCAATGTCCTATTTTATGCTTTAATATTCTGTATATAGTCTATCCTATTTACATATTTATATCCTATTTTTAGTAGGTGCATTTTCTCTATACTGTACCATTGGATGGTTCACTATGCTGTGTCTATGGGCTGTAAAATAAAATTTGATTTGATTTGATTACTCATTAAATATTGACTTTATTACCTGACTGTGTGTCCAACAAAATCTGCTGAAATTCTCTCTTCTACATAGTCATTAAAGGTTTAGGAATTCTCTCCAGTTCTTACTCTGGCAACCCCAGAAGGAGAGTAGCCTTCAAGGCTTTTTTTTTTTTACACACACCCCAGCAGTCGGTGCTATCATTTTTTAAAGGGAATCCTTGTGCTTAAAAATTAAAAGAATAGCTAGTAAGTCAGTGAAGATGCTGTTTGTACACTCTGAGAACTGTTCCAAAATGCACTTTTAAAAAGCCTGGCTTGCAAAACTTCAAGTTGCCAGAGTGAAAATACCTTACCTGTATTTCATCAAATAAGTCCCAGCTCTTAAATAGCCTTTTCTAGTTAAGAAGATTATTATTAAATCTTACGTGTGTGTTTGAAGCATTTTTGCACCATTCTGTCTTCCTAAAACGAAGTAGGAATACAGTCTGGGCAGCTTGCGGTTGTCACAGTAACAAGTAGCGAGCTCCCCTTGCTTAAAGGAGCAGCAGAGAGTGACGTTGATGTCTTTTCCAGTGGAGTCTTTCACTGCAGAGGCCTGAGGCAATGCTGCAAACTGCAAGCATCATTACTCTTACCTGTACAGCAGCGCTAAAGCATTAGCTGTTCATATATTCAAGTGATGATTTTAAAATTCTGGATAGGGATTGGGGTGTGTGTGTCTGTTAGTTTCATTTTCTTCATTACAGAGAGAACCTGCCTTTGGATGCCCCATTATCTGCCGACCTGCTCTTTTGATGCTTCCAAATTAAGGACAAGTTTCATTAATTTGATAGTGGATTGTGCTTTTTCTTCAGTTCTTCTTGCCTATGGAGGCTCACTTGGAGCTGCTCACACGCATGTGGCGCTTGCAAAGCAAGCTGGGGGGTGGAGGCGCTAAGCGAGCTGGGAGACTTTGCAAGCAGTGCATATGCAGTTGGTCCCAAGTGAGCCTCCGTAAATCCTTCATGCTCCCTACATGGTTTCCACTTTTCAGCCAATTCTGTTTTTCTGACAGTGCTCTGGTCCCTAACCTGTCCGATAAGTGGAGGAAGCTTCTATTCACTATTTTCAGAAATCTTGAGCTCCTTCTCTTGAATTTATGGGGAAAAAACCTCTAAAGTTTTGGTAAGTTCTTAACCACAAGGAACCAAACATCGATGAGGAACAAGCTTATTGTGAATGTTCCTGAATGTATCCTTCAATTTTGAATCAATTGACTCAGACTCAAGTCGAACTTAAGTCACTTCATTGGCCTGACTCAGACACAACTCGGTATAAATGATGCACTGACTCAACTTGACTTGAGACTTGTATATTTTTAGTGATGGACTTGCTGCCCTTGGTTCAGTAACATAACACATCCTTCCAGAAACCTTATAACTTTGAACAGCATTTCCATCTCTTTTTGCCCAAAGTGTGGGTGCATTTCTCAGAGGGGAACAGCAAATGGGTTAGGCAATGGGCTTGAGGCAGGCTTGAGGTCTGCTCAGTGGCCCATTCTCATTGCATATCTGAGGAGCCTTCTAAAGCTTTTCCTAAGATCAGAAGACAAGACTCTCTCCCAGAGTGCAGGGTGCATTTGTCAGAGGGGAACAGCAAATGTATTAGGCAATGGGCTTGAAGAGGAAGGATCCTTCCTTTTAAAGCTTTTGAAGCTTCAGTAAAGGGGAGTAAAAATGATCCTATCCCTCACTTCTGAAAAAATCCTCCAGCTTCAGAAATGGGAAGTAAGAAGGATCCAGTTCCCCACTTCTGAATCTGCAGTCTTTTATGCCCATCAGCACAAAAGCCTCCAGCTTTGGGAAGGATGAGTGAGAAAGATCCTAACCCTCATTTCCAATGCTGCAGATTACAAAATCACAAATGTGGAGGGCCAACTCTGTTTAAATTATTAAAACTGACTTTATTCGACTCTGTCCAGAAATTCTGGAATATAGGTTGGGGTATAAAGTTGGCTCCCAGACTTGAAACTTGACTTGAGACTTGACGTGAAAGTATCTTCAAGAACTTGAGACTTGACTTGAGACCTGAAGGTACAGACTTGAGACTTGACTTGAGACTTGGAGTAAAAGACTTAAATACATCACTGTTCACTTTTACTATTGGCTTGCTTCTCAATCCTAATGCATTTTGAAAAATTGCTTTTCTTCAGGGCATTCTTGAGTAACCATTTTCAGCCTTGCACCTACCTGCGTTTGCAATTGTGTCTCTCTTCTTAAATGTGTTGGTCTTTAAATAAATACAAAATTTTTCTTCAATCCCCAAAGTCCCAGGACTGCAGTAACTGAAAACTTCAGTTGAGTATTTAGAAATAAAATTTAATCATCCAAAGAAAAGGGACAAGCAAAGGTACTGAGGGAATACAAACACTATAAAAATAAGATTTCCAGGTTTGAACAACTTTCAATGTCTTACTTTCTGCAATGCTAGAAATTTAAATGCTGAAAGGAAATTCATTGGGGGCAGAATTCTTATTCAGGGGCAATGCTCTCATTTTGTTCTGCCTGTAGCTAAAGCTCTGCTCCTATTTTATTTAATGGTTTTAAAACTTTTGTATCAAACTAGTTTTAGTTGTACTGTGCTTTAATTTGTTGTAAACTGACTTGGGTCAGATACTGGGACAAAGATGAGATATAAATTAAGGCTGGCATCCTGTGAGTCAATTACAATGTTGCAAGTTAGACTTACAAGCGCATAACTGTTTCTATCCACATTTACATTTGTGGTTCCATTGCCATAATTGTAAATGCCTTACACAGCTTCACAGCCAGTCAGCTGTCCCAAGTGATGGAGTTGTGTGGGACTGGTGAGTGGGGCACTGCAGGATGGCATGACCAGCCCTCTCCCACCAGTGAGGGATGGTATGAGGAGCAGAACAAGGACTCTTTTTGGGTCCTGTTGCAACTCAGTGCATTATTGCTTGCTGATGGAAGGGAGTTGGTTATGCCACCCTGAAGCATCGCTTTTGCCAGTGCTCCACAACCCTGTCATTCAGGTGCATCTGATTGGCTTTTAAAGTGGGTTTCAGGGGCTGGAGCAGGAGACAAACTGTAGCTACAACATCATAGTTATACCTCTGAGTCAAGTATAGCAAATCAACCAATCAGTCAATCAATCAATCAATCAATCAATCAATCAATCAATCAATACTATATGTAGCCATCAAAGCCCCTATCTTGCTGCAGTGATGTAGATTCGAATCAATTGTTTTGGGCTCCAGTTGGACTTAAGTCACTTCAGTGACTGGACTTGGACTTGACTTGGCAACAAAAGATATACAGACTTTACTCAACTTGTGACTTGTATATTTTTAATGACCAGCTTGCTGCCCTTGATTTAGTAGCATAACATATTCATCCAGAAACCTTACCACTTTGAACAATGCTTCCATCTCTCTTTGCCTACTGATCACATGATGATCTGTCTCAAGTCCAAAGTGGAGGCACATTTCTCAGAGAGGAACAGCAAACGCGTTAGGGAATGGGTTGAGGTCTGCTCATCAGTCTGTCCTCATTTCATATAGCGAGAACCTTCTAAAACTTTTCCTGAGAGCAGCAGGCAAGACCCACCCCCAGATTACAGGGGATCAGAAAATGCATTAGGCAACAGGCATGAAGGGGAAGGATCCTTACTTCTAAAGCCTTTGGAGCTTCAGTAATGGGGAGTAACAAGGATCTTATTCTCCACTTATGAAAAAGCCTCCAGCATCAGAAATGGGAAGTAAGAAGGATCCTATTCCCCACTTCTGAAGCTGCAGATAGCAAAATCACAGATATGGAGGGCCAGCTCTAGTTAAATTGTTAAAACCAATTTTATTCAACTCTGTCTAGAAATTCAGGAATATAGGTTGGGATATAAAGTTGGTTCTCAGACTTGAGACTTGACTTGAAAATATCTTGCAAGGACTTGACACCCGGCTTGAGACTCAACTTGACACTTGAAGGTAGAGACTTGAGACTTGGAGTAAAAGACTTTAATACATCAGTGCCTTGCTGTTTCTCTGATATCCTCTCCATTTAGTGAATCTTAAGTCCCTGTTTTCATTGCTTCTCACTCTATCACTATTGTTAAGAATGAGCTGCTGGTCTACTGCTAAGAGATAGAAAGAAGCCAACAATTTTCTTTTCATTTATGATGAAATAAGATTTCAAAGTTTCAACCATTAGTATTCTTAAGTTAATTTCCCTATTTTGTTTTGTTTCTGAAGTATACTGTAAAATCTACCATGATCTGTGCAAAAGATCCCCTACATTTTAGGGTTCTTTGGGCATATGCACAAAGAACCAAGGTGGACACATTTTATAGAGAAATTATCATCTATTAAGGGAGTGATGGAAAGAAGCACCGCAAAAAAAGAAATCAGTAGTTTTTATTCCTGGGTAATATGACTTCCAGACACCATTTTAGAATGGAAGAGTTATTAGTCAGCGTGACCAGTGACTGTTACATGACGACACTGCCCATGCCATTGGCACAAAGTGTTAAGTGTAATAACTAGACTACCCAATCTAGTCTGCTTGTCATTACAAATACTATTGCATGTCTTCTTTATTTTTCGTTATATCAGTGGTGGGAACTGTGCGGCCCTTGGGATCCACCAATGACTTAGCCAAACTATAAACCCCAGGATTCCACAGCTATGTGCCCTTTCACCCTACATAGTTATAATGCTGTGAATCCACATTAACTGCCATGCCAACATCCTATGGAATCCTGAGGTTTGTACTTTAGTGAGGTGGCTAAATTGCCAGTCCCAGGATTCAATAAGATTGAGACCATGGCTGTTAAAATGGAATTACTGTGCTATAACTGTGTAATGTGAAAGAGTCCAATGTCAAGAATATAAGTCAGGGACACTGATGTTCCATCTGGGGACCCCCTCCCCAATTCTCTATACTTTTTCTTTTTTCAGGCATGAACACTTGAACAGTATTTCATTTACTGCAGAGCACAGAAGGAAGCATTCTCAGGTGGCTCTTTAAAAATGAGGATACTTGTGGCAGTGTGAACAGTATAAGAATAAAATCTGGACATGCTGACATCTCTTCCTCTTGCTGATAAATGTTCATGGCTAGGGACTACAGCAATCAGAATGATGAGTAAAATAAACACAAATGTCAGATTAGAAACAAAAATCCCCTCTGGGATTTCTAATGTCTAGAATCATTTGTGCTTAGGACAGAATACATATCCAGGTGCAACATAGAAAGACTAGCCTTAAAGGAGAAAGCTGAAAAATGAATGCCACCTGTTCTGTATTTTAAATATCTCTCTTACTACAGTGTTGCCCTAGAATTCTGTATGAAGGAAGAATGACACAGATGCAGGTATACTAGCCCAGATCATGGAGGGCAAAGTTCCCATCAAAGATTTTTGGTTCCGTTTTCCCCCAGCCACCATGTTGTTATCCAGCTAGGCTTGTGTTCCAAACATTTTTCTTTCTAAACCTCTTTATTCTCTTTCAACAATATTTATTCCACAAGTGGTGTTCCATAAACAACAGCAGAATAGAAAGACTGCAATACATTTGGCATTTGCATTCCATAACAAGAAATCATATATTGGTTGGAGGGAAGCGAATAATTTCTCAGTAGCCTCCTTAGCAATATCAATGAAATGAATCAAGCTGTTTTCTGAAAACTTGGGACAGCGGGGAGAAGGCAGACCCATAAAAGGGTGAGGAGAAGCTGGGATGGGAGAGGAGGGAATGAGGAAACAGGATGATGGTGTCTGGGGCTGTGGAGGTGTTCCAAACACACACACACACACACACACTCAGTATATGTGTGAGCCATTCTAGCAGGAATGACAGATAAGTTAAATAAACACACGCATAAATTACAAAGGACCACAGGACAAAACTCTTGAGTGAAACCATTTTCAAACCTCCAAGTTGTGGTCATGAGTTTGGGGCTGGGAAGAGCAAATGGAGGTTGAAAGAAGGACAGGAAGGTGGTAAAGGGGAGGCAAAGAAGTTGAGGCAAAGGAGGAAAGAAGCAAGTATGATGGAAAGGAGTTTAAAAACAGTGGGAACTATGGAGGAGAATCTCTGTATTGAAAAAGGTCTTTCTCAGAAAGATGTTTGTATTTCAGACAATTGCTGTGTTGGCAATTGATGTACCATTTAAGCAATGGCAGGAGGAAATGTTTAAGTCTGCAAGACGGGGGAAAGCAAAGAGTCAAATATAAAGAGAACAACAGGTTAAGAAATTTGGGGTAGAATGATTTAAGAATTCTGGTGACAACGTATGGCTGGATTACTAGAAAAAATATGATTAAAGAGACTGTAATTTGGATTATTTTATAATTGTAAAGAGAATTTCTATGAATCAAATTTATATTAAATGACATGTTACAGGATAGAAGAATTAGAATAATTGTTTAGAATGTATAAATAAACTTTAAATGGATGTTTAAATGGATGATGAAGGTTTGTGGGAAATACGGATAAAATTAAGGATTGACAGACAAATATGTAATTAAAAGTAGAACTGGTTCCTTCTGGAATGAAGGAGTGTACTGGGAGAAGAGCCACCGTACTGTCTTGAGTATGAATGCAAGATGGAAGAGTTTAGTGCTACCCACAAAGGGGAAGTTGTTGCTGAAATGGATGGATTTAATAGAAATAAGTAAGTGTTTATGTTGGAGTAGAGAAAAGCTGTCTGTGAAATGGCCTGAAGTTTTGAAGTTTTTTATTGACTTTTTGTGGGAAAATACGAAAATGAACTGGCAATTTGTGGTTGTGATGATTAGAGAGAATAGATTATCAAAGAGATGGGAAGGAAAATTTGCAGTTGGAAGTTGGTGGAGATCCAGAACCTGAAGCTGGCTGATGTCAGCTGATGGACCTGGCAGAAGCCAGTGGATGTTGGTGGACAGAAGGTGGTATAGTTGGCATTCAGAAACTGGCAGAAGTCACAAGATATTTGCTGATGGATATTTACAGAGATAAACCAGTGGAAGTTCACTTTCAGAAATCAGCTGATGGAAGATGGTAAAAGAAGGGATTATGTTGTAGTTTAGCACAATGCGGTATGAAGAATTTCGTCCATGCATAAGTGCCAAGAGGAAAATCGGAAGCCATCTTTTTTTCTTTTTTCTTTTATTTTCCTTTTTCTTCTAGCATTTCTTTTTTTCCTTAATATCTTCTTAATTTCTGTTAATCCTTATTGTGCTTTTAAATCTCTTAATAACAACAAAGAAAAAACAGTGAGAAGAGTGAAAGGGAGAGGGAATATGGAAGGGGTGGCTTGGGAGCGCAACAGAGGGAGGCAAATTGGGAGGAAGGTGAATAAAGAAGCTGGTTGACCATCAGAGGGAGGAGAAGTAAAGAGGACAAGGGGTGAAGGAGAAAAAAGAAAGGGGGATTGAGAGGGGAAGCAACCCCAGACTAGGGCTGCAAGGTTTTCCACACATTAACATGGGATATCCTGAGAATAGGGAAGAGCTGCAGGGTGACAAGGAGAGTAAAGCTGAAGCCATCTCACAAGAATGTGAGAAGCGAATGATGAGGGAAAGAAAGGAGGCTTTTTGAGTAGTGGCTGCTCCTCCAATGCCGTTGCCCTGATTCACATATGCTGCCATCACTAAGGGCTAAGAAGTATGGACTGGGGATTAGAAGATTCAGGAAGCTCCTGGGGAAACAAAAAGAACCTTTTGCCTTCAGTGCTGGGCCTCTATCCAGTGAGGGAGACAGAAACAATTGCCTCCAGTTGAATCACTGATAATCGCAGTGTGGTGTGATTGCCTTCCCTTGACGGAGTCTCTCAGCCATCTAAAGTTTCACTCCTTCTGACAGCAGCATGACTTTGTTTCCCTCTTTCTTCCTTATTAAGATGCAGAGGGTATGCAGGTCATAGTTCTGTCATTCACACAGGAAGACTGGAGAACTCTGCATTTCACGCCTCCTAGCCTCTTCCTTTTCTAATCCTATTCTACTTTTTAAAATAATACTATACCTGAATCTTCAGATGCTTGAGAAAATGAACATTCAAGGGTTTTCATTTTTTAAAAAAGATTTCCATACATTTGGCTAATGCTTTTTTTTTTTACACACACACACACACACACACACACACACAATTACCGTGCGGCAGATGGTTTATGCTGATAGGGGCTTCCTGGTATTAGTGTGATTTCAAGGGTTTAGCAGCAACTGTGAGGCAAGTAATAATCCTTGGTGCTTATATAGCACTATTGAGTGTTCAAAACACATCACCTAACGCATCTCAGTCATTCTTCAAACATCCCCATAAGCGGGGTTGATCTAACACAGTGCTTCTTAGCCTTTTCTTTACCACGGACCCCTTTAAATATCTTTTGTTGTCCAAGACTTAACACAAGAGCTAAAATCCTGAAGGGCATCAAATATTTAAAGTTGCTCATAAAGGATCTTCACATTTGGAGAGAAGGGAGAACTAAGTACATGCACACAATCCTATTATAATATTTTATTGTAATGATTCCATACACTTATCTCCCTCCCTCCCTCCCTGCTTGCTTGCTCTCTTTCCTTCCATTTGACCTGTAAAAGCTCACAACATTTCTTCAAGCCTTCACACACACCCTGTGAGGACATGGTGTCCCCTCCACGGACCACAGGTTAAGAACCCCTGATCCAAGACGTTGTGCTGCCTGAGGCAAAACAGATGATGGTAACCCCATCCCTCTAATTCCTTTTACAGCAGCCAGTTGGACTGACTGGTGAATCTCACTTTAATATTGGCAATGGGATGGCATCCTCCACCTCACCTGACCAATTTAGAGGGACAGGGCAGGCTGTATGGCTCACATACACATACACCCAGAGCTCTGTCCTCCAAGAGAAGGGAACAGTCCAGGAGGAAGATTCAGGGCACTGCCACTGCTGCTGCCTTGTCACACTTCTCACCTGAGGCAATTGCTTCACTCCACCTAATGGAAAGACCTGCCCTACCAACAATATAGATTGTGTTGACTGGTAGCTTCCATGTCAGTAGGGTGCTGAATCCACTCCCCTGGTTCTAGTCTGATTTTTAAAGAAGCTAGCTGCTGAATCTGTTCTGGGCATAGCAGCCAGCAGCTTGGATAATTCATTTAAAGTTCAGACAAAAAAGCTGGAACAGATTCCCTGTTCCCATTGATGTGGAGGATGCTGGCTGCTAACAGCAACATAATTCCACTGAGAATGGGATGGGACAGATGTTAAGCTTCCATCTATATGGAAAATAAGGACTCAAGGACATACTTACACTGAATTAAAGAACAACGTGTCTCAGAGCGCACAGTTCAGACGAAGAATTTGCTTTCAGTACCCAAACTGAAGGAGGCCTAAATACCCTAAAGGCACTATATCCTACCTGATATTGGAAATTGAAGCAGGATCAGCTCTGGTTAGTACTTGAGATAGGAGACTGCCAACAAATGTCAGGTGCTGTAGGCTATATTTTAGAGGAAGAACTGTCAAAACCACCTCTGAGTATTCCTTGGCTAGGAAAACCCTGTGAAATTGATGTGGCTGCCTTAAGTTAACAGGAGTCTTGAAGGCACATATGCACATACACAAACAGAGCCTGTGGTCCTTTGCACTCAAAAATTTCCTCCTTGCTTTCTCCCTAAGCTTTCTTCTTTCAGTAGCCTAATTTAGAGACAGAGGAAGAACCTTTTGTTGCTGTAGTCCTTAAATACTTAGGAGTTGGAAACCCTTGCAGATCTACTCTAAGAGGTCCAGAGCTCTGCTAGTTAATCCTGGTTTATTTTCTGACCTCTCCTGGCTTAAAGGACCCACAAGTAAGGAAACTAGACAAGAACTTCATTGTCTCTCTTAAATAGAAGTGGGAAATGATCAAGTCTTCCAGATGTTATTAGACAGCCACTCCCTGCATTCCTTATCATTGCCAATGCAGTATGATTGCTGCTGGGTCTTTCAGTCCAACAATGGTTGGAGTGCTGCATAATCCCAACCCCTACACTTGAACAAGAACAGACTAGCAGTGATGTTTTTAAGTCTTTTACTCCAAGTCTCAAGTCAAGTCTCAAGTCTCTACCTTCAAGTCTGAAGTCAAGCCTCAAGTCCTTGAAGATACTTTCAAGTCAAGTCTCAAGGCACGTCTCAATTCTGGAAGCAAACTTTATACCCCAACCAAAATTCCAGAATTATTGGATAGAGTGAAATAAATTCAGTTTTAACAATTTAAACAGAATCAGCTCTCCACATTTGCAATTTTGCCATCTGCAGCTTTGGAAGTGGGGAATAGGATCTTTCTTACTCCCCATTACTGAAGATTCAAAGCTTTAGAAGGAAGGATCCTTCCTGCTCAAGCCCATTACCTAACACATTTGCTGTTCCCCTCTGAAAAATGCACCCTGCACTCTGGGGGCAAGTTTTGTCTTTTGCTCTTAGGAAACATTTTAGAAGGCTTCTCTGAAATGCAGTGGGGACAAGCTGCTGAGCAGACCTCAGTCCTGCCTCAAGCCCATTGGCTAACCTGTTTGCTGTTCCCCTCTGAGAAATGCACCCACACTTTGGGCTTGAGAGAGCTTGTCATGTGACCAGTAGACAATAAGACATGGAGGCATTGTTCATAGTCGTAAGGTTTTTGGATGAACGTGTTATGTTACTAAACCAAGGGCATCAAGTCAGTAATTAAAAATATACAAGTCTTGAGTCGAGTTGAGTCAGTGCATCATTTATGGCTGAGTCGAGTCCAAGCTGAGTCAATTAAGTGAGCTAAGTCCGACTTGAGTCTGAGTCTATTGACTCGAGTCTACATCACTGCAGAATAGATACAATAAACTGCTGACTCCATCAAGGCATGACAGTTAAACATTTGCCAAGTGACTAAACTACATAAAGATGCTGGCTGGGATCCTGTTAGTGATACACACATGTGTAAATGTGGTTTATATATGTGAAGCTTTGTTTTGGGATGAGATGCAGGTGGCTGTTCTCTAGTGTTCTCTAGTGCGCCTTGTCCATCTCTCCAACCCAGCAGTTCCTCCAAGGGGAAAGGAAAGGAGATCAGTCTCCATCTGAGAGCACCATTCTTGTTTCCCAGCAGCCCAGCCCAGCTGCATTTTCCTCCTCTGAGTTGCCTATCCCTCCCTGCTCTCACAGTAAACAGCAGCAGTGGCAGCTCTAGTCTAGGTTGACAGCTGCTGGGATGAGGAGGGAACAGAACTACATTGGTGGAATATTATGATCTGCTTGGCTTGATCCAGAATCCTGTTTGATCCAGAATCCAGTTGTCCACACCTCTCCCCCCTTTTTTGAAAGGGACCCAAATTAAATAAACTTGTATTGATGAAACACCTGGTAGTTCAGATACTCCCTCTTTTCTGTACTACCATTATTTCAGCCCATTTGCTTGCTATCTCCCCTCTGTCCTCACCAGCACCACCTCTTGCCCTGAAGAAGAGGGCAAGGTGTTACCATACCCTATCACCCCTCCTACAAAATATGTGATTTTCATAAATTGGACTTATTAATGACCAAAGAACACAATCAGGGTAGTGCTGGCTAGAGACATGTTCAGGTCATGAAAGTTCACATAGGATTATGTGGAAAACCTGATGCTGAGGGGTTTGTGCTAATTTCTTCACTGCTTTAGGCTCTTGGCATTTTTGAATATAATGAAAGAAGAATTGCCCAGGTTGGTGAGGAATCAGAGACCATCCTTCAATCTTATCCTACAGAGATCATCCCTGTATACTCTACCTGACCATCATGAGTCCCATCAATGTTTTGTCACTCCAGAGTTAAACAATCAGGGCATTCCTTTGTCAATCCCATGGGAAAGCCATTATGGCTTTGTTAACACACCCCTTCAGGGTATGAAATTGGGTATAAAAACCCTAGCTTTGACCCTAGCTAGTTGTAGTACTTTGTACGTGGTGCCCCAGTCTGCTGTGCTACCTTCAGATGTTGTTTGAGCCACTCTGCTGTGATGTCTTCTTCAGGACTGGTAACTATCACCCTTTCAGCTCAATTTCTCTTTGTCCAACCTTTCTTGCCTCATTTTCTGATAGCCTTCTATGGTTCTTGAGAGTGTCTGATTCCTCATGTGCTCGTCAATTTGAATAAAATATTTTGTTATCTTTAACTGCAGTCCTTTCTACAGTTAGAACTGGTATACTAGGTGAAAAGATCCTGCTGTTACCCTGCTCTCACAGGCCTCCTTAGAGCTATAATTCTCCCAAATTCTAAGGAGATGCTGCTATTGCGGGTGGCCCCAATATCCCCTACCTCTTAGGGCAACAAAGGGATATGGAAGAGCTGGTAGCTGCTTGTCCTTGCTCTCATCATTGCTGAAATGCTTGAGGTGGGAGAATGGAAGCAGCAGCAAGGAAAGGCAGAGGCTCTAGGCATCAGTGGATGCCCAACAAAGCCAACCCATGGTGCCAGCTCTATGTTGGGCAACAATTTGGTCAGAACCATGGTGACCTACCCTTCCTCAGTGATCAAGAGGGCTGAATGACCAAGAACATCAGAAGTGTCAAATAATGTCACTGCATGCAATCAAGGTCCCTTGTCCCTATGCTGCCTAAGTTCTCCCAACATTTTCCCTTTCCGAATTACTGAGGCAGTAATTGCTGAAAACCTAGACTGTGTTATTTGTAGATGTAATAGCCAGATCCTGCCAATCAATACCTAATCTCACTGGGTCCAAGATGAAGTAATTTTCAATGTGATTTGCTGGTATAGCACGTCTAAAATGATTTGTTCTATGAAAGGGATTAGTAAATGAAAAGACCATCTAATACACTGTTGGGCTGAGGTCTGAAGACTTGGAATTGAGAACAAGAAATTCTGAATCTCTGGGAAGAAAGTTCAGGAGGGAAAGCAGGGTAAAGATCTGTTTGTCCAGCCTGTCCATTTTCTGAGGGAAATCTGTACCGTTAAACTTTATAGTAAGCTGCCTGGACAAAACAGCTTCTCAGAAAGGAAGTCAGAATGCAGCAGGAGCAGCATCTAGTGGCCAAGGAATGTAACGTCTAAGAGTATGGTTTCTCCACAAGTACTTCCACAAGTACTAGTAGGATACAAGTGTGGAAGTTCAAGGAGAATTGCAGTGCTATAATTGTGGAGAGTGAAAGGGCCCTGTGTTTTCCTGTTGAGGGAGAAAAGGGTAAAAAATTAATTACTTTACAGAAAGAATGTAAAAAAGAGAAGAAAATCGCTTTTTTCTTCTCTCCAATATAATTGTTTTCATCATACAGAAAACAATTGATTAAAATCCATATCAATGATAGCTAAAGATTCTTTAATCAGGTGGCCATTCACATTATTCTTTAATTTTTTTAAGTCTTCTAACATCCTAAGGGTTCTCAATGTAGAGCTGAAGAGCCCTTTTGGTGCAGTGGTTAAATGCTGGTACTGAAGCCACAACCTTGTGAGTTCAATCCTGCCAGGCTCCAGGTTGACTCAGCCGTCCATCCTTCTGCAGACTGGTAAAATGAGTACCCAGCTTGTTGGGGGCAATTAGCTTACGACATTGTAAACTGCTTAGGAAGTCCTTAGTATTGATAAGCAGTATAGAAATGTAACTGCTATTGCTATATTGCTATTGCTATTCCAGAACATCAAACAGTATATAAATTAGGTCTGTAAAAGTTACTATTTCAAACTATTATTTTCTGAATTCCCATAACTTTCCCAACTCCAAAATTAGAAAGAAAGAAAGAAAGAAAGAAGGAAGGAAGGAAGGAAGGAACTCTGACACTGACCCAGTGTGAGGTGAAGCACAATTTTATTTTCAAATGTAGTGATATATTGGAGATAAGGCTACGTAAATGCAGACTAAGAAAGGAAGAGACATCCATATAGCAAGGAGTTTCAGTTCAGACCAACTCCTCTGATGTGTTGAGGATATTGCAAGATTCAGGGTCTAGCTCTACCTTTTGCAATGTGTTTGACCTCCAAAATACATGTATAAAGTTCATTCAAACACAAGCAATTGTGACTGGTTTAGGATTCCTCACTCCCTCGTACATATGTAAGGCTTTTCACATTTGCTGGATGTGCAGCTGGCAAAGTTTATAGCTGATGTATTTGTGGTCAGTGGGGAGGGCTTGGTAGCAGGTACCTCCCTATCTCATCAGCTTCTGAGAAATATTGAGCTGAATAATTGAAATGCATGCAAACAGAAATAGTCTTACTTTGATATTAAGTTAAAGAGGACTAGTTCATGGGATGAAAATTTTTGACAAATCGCAATTAGCAATTAAGCAGTTAAAGTATACTGGCTTACAGCAACTACAGCATTTTAAGTGGGGCTGTACACAACTCCCTTGATTAAGTTCAGAGCCCAATTCAGCAATCTGGATCTGAGTTCAGTTAAGTTCATACAGATCTGGAACCAATCTATTTTGAGCTGAATCCTGAATATGAACTGAGATTAAGGAAACTGAATTACTGGTCCTCCTTCTTTAACTTGCATTGGAAAAATGCAAAAAGTCTAACTTGTTTTTTCACACATCTGCATACAGTTTGGAGATACAGAAGACTCTTAAGGGAGGATTAATTTGGCCCATTAACCCACCCCAGTTTAGGACAGATGAGTCCTGAATATTTTTGTGCTAGGAACCTGAAAATTTCTGGAGTATTTCAAAGGCAGAAACAATCTTTAAAAGCAATTGTTGAGTAGTTCAGTCTTGGCAACTCATTCCCTCAGCTGTGCTGAGAGGATATTTTACCACAGCGGTTTAATTGATGAGATTCTCCTGGCCCCATGAGAGCTGCTGCTAGCACCATGCTTTGTTCTTGTCCTATGGATCTTGCCCCTGCCGCTGCCTGGCTGCTCAGGCTTTTCTGTTGCCTTCCTCCTGGGCAAGACCACTTTATACTGCCTCTTAAGGTTATGTTGTTTACCCCTGCTCATTTGCTGCCTACAGCAAAGGCAAGCAGCAAGTGCAGGATGCTCTCCTACCCCAAAATGATCATAGGCAACATTCTGCCTTTTCTGTCATAACCGAAACAGATGCCTGCCTTCCATCTAACACCTAAACAACAACAACAACAGGCAATTGGGATACCAAGCAGAGAATGAGGCCATTTCCACATTACACTGTTTATAGTGTTATGATGACACTTCCAACATCCTGTGGAATTCTGGGGTTTTTCGTTTACTGAGGCCCAAGAGCTCTCTGGCTGAGAATTCTAAATGCCTCTCCCTAAACTGCAAACCCCAGGATTCCACAGGAAGTTGAAAGTGTCATCATAGCACTATAAACAGTATAGTATGGAAATGGCCTCAGTTTCACTATCTAAAGCACACAGAGACTCATTAAACAGATAGAGTAAAAAGAAAGGCAAATGAAGATTAAACTAGGACATTCAACAAAACAAAAGGAAATTAAAAGGCTAATAAAGACCAGCTGAGATTACGATCAACAGTTGTGCACCCCTTACCGCCATTCCCCATCTGCCAGTAAGACAGAGTTAACAGATGATTGATTATATAACTTCACTGACCTTGCACAATCCAGTCCTATAATTACTGCGATTGGACAGTGCTGCTGAGATCCTTGCCCCAGATAGAGCTTGCATAATAGGGTTGTCAATGAGCAAAACACATGCTTCTCCTCCCCCTCTGTTTTACACCATCTTAGTGTTCATGGTCATATTGGAGATAAATTGTCTGGCTTTTTTGGAACTAATTTTTCATGTCCAGATAAGTCCAAAGTACTTCAGGCTGTGCCCACCCTCTTCCAGAACTGAACTGGGTCATTTCATTCTGATCCAGAATGTCTGTACAGATTGGTTCAAGCCAGTGCATTTCACTTGCTTATTTGGCTGAATCAAGTGCACATCCCTAAGTTTAGTGCCAGAGTAGGGCAGAAAGGAGTCATGGAGGAAGGAAACAGAAAAGAAGAGAAGGGAGAGAGTGCAGCCCAGACTTCTTGCTGAGCTCTTCATGCCACTAGCTTCAAAGAGGTGGAGAGGAAGCCACAAAAGTAAGGAAAAAAAAGGGCAGACACAGAGCCCCCAAAGACTCTCTGGTGACCATCCACCAGCCATACTTTGCAGCAGCTGGTCTTATAGGCCACAGCATGTACATCTCATACAGTCCAGACGCATTTAAAATGAATGAAGAGGAGGTGGTGGCGGCAGTAGCATCTCCTCCTCTTTGAAGCCAGTAGCAAAAAACCTGGGCTGTACTTGCTCCCTTCCTTTCTTCTCCATTCCCTGCCTCTACCCCAACCTCTCCTCACCTTTTCTTCCTCCCACCTTGAAGCAGAAGCAAAGCAGCCAGTTCTGGAGAAGCCTGTTGAATCCTCCTCTCGTTGCTCCCACCACTTCTTTCCTCTTCAAATTTTTAAAAACAGCTTTAACATTAAATTTGATTTTTTTAAAAAAAGAAAATGCTACTATTCCCATTCCAACAAGGTAAAAATGGGGAGGTGAGAGAGACTAAGGGACGGGCAAAAGAGGCAGGGCATTCAGACTCCCAGTTAGACCTCTTAGTTTTGGCAAACACCATTCTGTAGATGGGAGAAAAGCAAAAACCATTTTTCAAGGCTCCAATATAGTGATTAGAGCATGGTATTGGGACTGAGAAGATCTAATTCCAAGTCTCCAGGAAGCCATATGTGGATATAAAGAAGGGAAGGGGAGATCCATGTGCATTGCTTTGAACCCATTGGAGAAGGCTCGATAGAAATGTAAATAATAACCATGGCATCATTAGGATCTGCTCCAAGATATCACCAGGGGCAGATCCAGTGACTGAGGGCCTGGGATCCTCCTGGCTTGGCAGCCCTATAGGCAAAGTAACTCAGCCCCACAGACAAAGGGACATCTCATGCTACCCTTTATCTACTTTTCTCAAGTTTTCAAAACAGGTGTGTGATATGGATTTTAAAACTCCTGAGATGCAGAACCCCATCAGTCTGGAGGGTTTACCTACAGAAAGAGGGACAGGAAACAGAAAGCCCCCACCTTTTGATGCCTCATTATCTAACTATTTGTTCTTTTGATGCTTCTAAATTCAGGACATGTTTCATTAATTTGATGGGGGCTCTGCTCTTTCATCAGTTCTTCTTACCTACGGAGGCTCAATTGGAACCACTCTCATGTGCATGCTCTTCTTGCAAAGTAGACTGGAGGGCAGAAGGGTGCCAAGCCAACTGAGAGACTTTGCAAGGAGCATCTATGTGATTGGTCCCAAGTGAGCCACTGTAAGTCTTTCATGCTCTCTACAGTATAATGCATGGGTTCCACTTTTCTATCAATTCCGTTTTCTGACAGTGCAACAGTCTCTAGCCTGTCAGATAAGTAGGGCAAGCCTATAGTATCATAAGGCATTATTCTAAATGGTGGAGTTTGGAGTATGCTACACAATTTCATCACTTCAATAGGAGTTTAGCTGTCAATGGTCCATCATATGGAATCCTGGAGTTGTTGGTTTGGTGAGGTACTTGGAACTTTCTGCTAATATGCTCTAGTGCTGTAGTTCAGGGAAATACACTAGCACCTTCTGATCAGTTTCTCTGGGCTTGCAGTCACAGGTATGTAGGCATGGCTCTCATGCAGACTAACAGCACAATGAGGGCCAGCAAAAGAGGCAAAGGAGATGGTAGCTCTCCAGTCTAATGACTGAAGTGGTGGTGGAATCTTTCTTCAATATTGGCATTGGAGAGGCACCTTCTGTTACACCTTTACACCTTAAGACACCCAGGTGGCTTAGGGATTTGGACCTCAGGTCAGACAGCTCCCTCCTCCAGCACCTTGAGGCAGCCTCCCAGCACTTCTGGTCTGAAATGACCAGCTCTCTTTCCCTAATAGTGGGACTGGCTCTGAGAACAAAGAAAACTGAGCAACAAGTTTATCGTATTGGGGTAATTATATATGATCAGGCAATCCCTGGAAGGTTTCCCAGCTCACTTCATCTTTCAGAGCTGAAAGACTGTAGCATCCTTTAAAGCCATCTGCTGGAGGGACACTGCATTTCTGCCAGGATTACACCAGGCTCCAAGAATAAGGTACCTGAGTTCCACATCCACCATTCCTGGCATGAAATTCCTGGTTTCAGTTAATGTTTAGGTGAAATAACTGCAAGTGCCTTTCAAGTCAATTGTCAGGAATCTCTCCCTGTCGTGCCACAGCCAGCAAAGGGGGAGGGAGGTCAGGAATACTTTCAGGGAGAGTCTGAATATACCAAACACCAGGAAAAGACAAGCTGAGCCAGGCCAAGGTCCAGTCCAAAGGTTCAGGAGGCAGAGATCCATCCAGAGGGTTTCAGGGAGCAGGAGACATGAAGATTGTGAGGGCTAGCTAGTAATTTGCTGCAAGCAAAGAGCAGCCACGCCGGCAGGCTTAAATAGCCGCTGTGAACAGATGCTGCTTGTTATTGTTTCCTCAGCCTAGTCCATGCAGCCTCCCTCTGAGCAGCCCATTTCAGCCTTCTGCGTGATTGAAGGCTGATGGGCACAGCTGGCTGCCACTCCTCTGCATCACCGCTGGTTCCCTCTCCATCATGAGCTGGCTGGGGAAACTCTGTCTCTGTTTGACCTTCCAGTGTGGGGGATGTTTGCAAGTTGACTTGCTCACTCACTGGCCCAGTCCTTGGCATAGTCAGTTGCTCCTTGATCTCAGAGGCATCATCTATCCCACTCACTGGCTCAGTCCCAGGCACAATCAGTTGCTCCTCAATCACAGCGGCATCATCTATCACATCAGTGGGGCTTTAAACCCTATTCCCAGATAGGTTCAGTTCCTTGGAGAACTCCTATACAGTTCAGACAATGGATGCAAGTCTTCCTTTATTTCTTCCTCATGTGCAGGGAAAAATAATTGCCATGGTTTTTTTCTGCTGCAGGAGAAAATGCATGTTTCTCCATGGTATTATCCCTATATTTGAATGTCCCTGAGAGTTCCAGAGGACTTATTTTGCAGAGAGACACTTTTTTTTTGAGCCAATATGAAGTAGCTGTTTGGACTACATCCAAAGTTGGAGACCAAGGTTTGATTCTCCACTTGGCCATGAAAACCTACTGGATGGCCTTGGGTATGTCACACACACTGAGCCCTAGAAAACCCAGTGATAAGTTTGTCTTAGGGTTGCCGTAAGTCAGAAACTACTTGAAGGCACACAACAATAACACATTTTTTCTTTGTGCAACTCCCCCTTTTCTCCTGTGGATAAAACCTGATTCCTGTACATACACGCATACAGAGAGAGATTGAGAGAGAGAGAGTCTGTTTCTGTTGTCTCTCATTTATGCGCACACCCAGTTTTTTCAACACAAAGAACTTTATTTCTCTACACTGAAGGGCTATCACAGAGATGAGAGTGATTCCTGTAGCATCCTCCACTGGTAAGCCTAATGCACAGAATATAAGGTTGCTCATGGCTGCCCCTTTTAAGATAGCTAGTATAATTCAGCCATGGAAATCCACTGGGTGACTTTGGGCATGTCACACACTCTCACTCCCCCCAGAACCCCATGATATAGTTATCTGAGCACTGGCATAAGTAGGAAACAACTCTTAAGACACATAATACGCTCCTTTTAAAAAGAAAGGCTGCAGTATACCATTAAAGCACTAGGTGGCAGCCTTTGACCACACAATTATTTTGAGTCAGCACACAGTTAACCATGGTTTCCTTAACCATTTGAAGGAAAGGTGATTTCTGTGCCTGGAGTTCCAGCCTCAAGACAACAAGGTCGTGTTGATTTTTTTAAAAAAATAAAAAAGACAGGGAATGGAAGACAAAGATGTTTCACAGCTAGATCGTTCTCTTTACCCATGGCTCTCTCCCTCCTGTGTATGATGAGCACACAAGCACACAAAGTATTTAAGTAAAATGTTTAATGCTAAAACATGGCTTTTCATAGGAATACAACTTTTGATTCTGAACTGATTGGCAAGGGTCAAGCAGAGTTCCTATTAACCAGATTGGCACCATATCACATGTAGCAGTTTTGTGTGGAGCAAATGTTTCTTATCGCAGTGCATCTGTCTATCTGTCTGTCTGTCTGTCTATCTATCTTTCTATCTATCTATCTAGGGTTGCTGAGGTGATGAAAAATAAAAACCAATTAAAACAATGCAAAGATAGAAACATTTTTGAAAAACATTGAGATATCTTTTTAAAACCCCTAAAAGCAGTCTAAAAACAATCCTGGGCCCTTTTTGCACCTTACCTTCGTCGCGGCAGTGGGGGGCAGTGCTCGCACAAGCAGCCGTTTGCACAAGCCGCTCACGGCAGCCCTTCTGCCTCCCGCAGCTGTTTGCTGTTCGCATGAGCGTCATGCGAACACCCCTTCCTTCCTTCCGCAGCGCAGTCTGGGAGCTGTAGGCTGTGCTGGGGGACGAAGCGCAACCGGCTCGGCTTTCGATACACCGCACGCAGGTAAGTATGCGAGGGCCCCAGGAGCATTGCGCAACTGTGCAGTATTTTTGACTTGGAGCCGAAAATAAGACAATGCACACGCATCCTGCTTTAGGCTCGTGAGCGTCACGTGAATGGGAGTGTGTCATACAGACCGATGCTCCCATTTAAGTGATGCTCAAGGGGCCCTCGTGCTACAGAAACTGCATGCGAAAAGGGCCCTAGAATCCACTTTTAAAACAGTTAAAGCAGCAGTTTCAAACACTGAATGCCATGTGGAAGAGCACTGTTTTGGTGGCTCACCGGAAGCTTAAAAGAGACACCGCCGGCCTAACTTCCTTGGGTAGGGAGTTGCACAGTCAAGGTGCTGTTATAAAGAAAGATAAAGGCCAAACTGCAATTTGTTAAGAAACAGAATCTTGGGCTGACCTTTCTCTAACCCGCGCCATTACTAGGAATCATAGAGTTGGAAGAGACCACAATGGCTTTTGAGTCCAACTCCCTGCCATGCAGGAACACAGACTCAAAGCATTTCTGACAGATGGCCATCCAGCCTCTGTTTAAAAACCTCCAAAGAAGGAGACTCCACCATACTCCCAGGCAGTGTATTCAACTGTCAAACAGCTCTTACCATCAAGAAGTTCTTCCTGATGTTTACGTGAAATCTCTTTTCCTGTAATTTGAATCCATTGCTCTGTGTCCTAATCTCTGGAGAAGCAGAAAACAAGCTTGCTCCATCTTCAACATGATATCCCTTCAAATATTTAAATATGGCTATCATGTCACCTCTTAACTTTCTTTTCATCAGGCTAAACATACCCAGCTCCCTAAGCTGCCCTCCATAGGGCATGGTTTCCAGACACTTCTCCATTTTGGTCACCCTCCTCTGGACACGTTCTAGCTTGTCAATATCTTTCTTGAACTGTGGTGCCCAGAACTGTACACAGTATTCCAGGTGAGGTCTAACCAAAACAGAATAGAGTGGTGCTATTACTTCCCTTCATCTCAACGCTATACTTCTATTGATGCAGCCTAGAATCATATTGGAAGTGGCATGGGCAAACAACACTCATTTCTCAGGTGATGATTTGGACCATTTCCTGCACAGAGATCATCACAGTGTAGGAAAAACTATAACATACAAAGTGGACTAATAAAAAAGCAGCAAAGAAACAACAAAGCACCTTGTGGTAACTTAAAAGATAAATACATTTAATATGGCAGCAACCTGGTGTGGGCAACTTCTGAAAGTCTGGGGGGCCATTTTTGCCCTCCTCTAGACCTTGAGGGGGCATGCAAGCCTCTCATGTTGAAAAAAGAAATTGTCAAAAAATTTCACAGATCCAAACCTTCCACAAGATTCTATTGTCTTGCTTCAACAGCTACCCATCTGGAAAACATGGCTACCTATCTGGAAAATCTGTAAAGTTAATCTAGAAGATAAGCTTGATTTTAAAAAACTGTCATACTATTGTGGTATAGTTGTTTGAGTGTTGGACTAGGACTCTGTCAGGCCAGGGTTCAAGTCCTCATTCAGCCATGGGAAATCTCTGGATGTACCCTTGGGCAGTTGATACTTGCTCAGAAGAAGGCAACAGCTAACCTCCTCTGAATAAATCTTGATCAGAAAACCCCATGACAGAGTTGCCATAAGTCAGAGTTGACTTGAAGGCATGGAACAAAAACGTAGATAATTGTAAACAAATACGAAACCATCACATAAATACCACACATTGGATCCAGACTAACCGTAGTCAAAAGTAAATAGTAATATTAAAATATTATATAATTATTATGTAAGTAAAGTCAGGAGAAGACTGTTAAGATCTGGTTTTGGTGTACTGACACAAAGGATGAGTTTGCCTCTCAGGCCAAAGGACCCTGTTCAAAGCCAGATCTATTCAGTCACACCTCTTCCGAGTATTAATCATCTTAGTAACACCTAAGAATCTATTTCTAGATTATTGTTCCACCACCACCCCTTTACAGTCCTGATGAAAATAACCTTTCCAAATTGACTATTTTTGTATCACAGAAAGCCTACATTGGCAGGACTAGAAGGATTTGAAATCTTCTTTCAGAATTTAGAAAGTTATTTTTAAGAAGAATGAATATAATGACATGTTGAAGTCATCTGCAACTGAGCAGCGGTGGGATGATGCTTTGGATCACTGGAGATATTGTCTGGCATCCTATTAGTGCATATGGCAGACAACCGATGCCAGTATAGGAGGTGGCAGCAAGAGAAAAGGTCCTCAGGTGTGGTGACCATGCAGGGAATAAGGTGTGGAGAAACAGGTTGCTTGCTTACTGCATAGTAAGATTTAAAAATCAGTAAAAATCACATCTCCCTCCATTATGCCTCTACAGATTGGTCCTCGCCTCTAAATTTTGCTAGACTAGTATACAACTCTTGGACCAAAAGAGATTCCAAGGGTACGCTCCATTGAAGGGTACAACTTCATAGTTGGCACGTGTCTAGAAGACATTTTGATATGTACTTCCCACTTTTTTCTTCTTTACCAAAATACAGCCAGATGTATCCTCCAACTGGTGGATGTCATGGTCAAGGCTTCCAGTGTGGTCACAACATCCTCACGTGCACACATTCCTGCACAGGGATCTAAAGTATGACACACTCTTGCCCAGATCCTACAACGCAATGAAATGTCTACCTGTCTACTCATCCTATGGCAATATTAGATTTATTCATGAAAATGTTTGTACCTAGCATGAGAGACAGGCAGAAAATGTTGATCAGTGTTTAAGGGATTGTTTTAAGTAAGCAAACTCACCCTGCACAGATCTTTAAGGAAGAAAATAAAATCTTTCATATTCTGCAGAGTGAATGGGAATATAATACAAGGAGAAATCAGAAATACATTAGTAGCAACTTGGCCGTTTCACAGTTTCAACAAATTGCAAACTATTATTGATTTTTATACATAGCCTGGAAAAAAAATGACATTTTTTTCCCCGGAAGACTGAAAAGCCAATATCGACCAGCCTACAATGACATTTAGGAGAGTGATGCTTAGCTGATGAAAATAAATAGCAGTAAAACAGTTTCTCACTAGTAATTTTTATCTAATATTGTATGAGCTCAGTAGCCCTTTGCCAGTGTCTTCACATGCATCATTGCTGACTGGAGAAACATGTGTAACATGAACAAAGGACAGATGCTGGGGACAGCACACTTGAATTTGTGAATTTGTTATTAGCTTGATAGATGATTTTGTTCTCTGGTTAAAATATACAAAGCACTACGCTAATTTCCTATGGTCCCTTCCCCTAGCAGATGTCCTCTAATCAAGTGATAGCAGACATCCACATTGTATCCTTAGCTGGAAGAGAAATGTCACATGCAGACAAATCTTTTGATGGTTCTTCTTACATAGGTTATGACCTGTAAAGCTCTCTACAACTCTACAACTGTAAAGCTCTCTACAACTGTGCAGCTCTTTTACAACTTTCTCTCAGTCCCACCACCTTCACAGGTACAGCTGGTGGGAACACGAGAGAGAGGGCCTTCTCAGTGGCTGCCCCTAGACTTTGGAACTCCCTCCCTAGGGAAGCTAGTACGGGCCTTTTCATCAGTGAGTACAGATTTTTTCTATTATTCAGATAGGATTTTAGAACAGAAGGCTTCCCACAAAGAATTATAAATACTGTATTGTTTTAAATGGCATTATTTAACTTTTAAAATCTTAATTTGTTTTTAATGTTGACTGTTTGTATGCTTTTAATTGTAATCTTTTCAACATGTAAGCCACCTTGAGTCCCAGTCTTGAGAAAAATGCAGAATAATTAACAACAACAACAACAACAACAACAACAACAACGGAAAGCTGCCAGGTCACACTGGGAATATAGCTACACTACAATGTTATAGCACTTTGATACCATTTAGCTGTCCTGTTGAATACTGTGATTCATACAGAAGTGTCTGGTGGATCTGCTGCTGCAGAGACAGTATCTGTGAAGATGGTGGGACTGAGAGAAAGGTGAATCTACTCTCAGTTTTCCTCCTGCCTACCACCTGTAGCTGTGCTGAGTGGTATGGGAGCTCTCCAGGTGCTGAACCTGTGTCAGGATAGGGCCCAGCACTGGGACTTGAAGCAGCTGTTGGAGGAATGGCCATAGAAATGAAACTGAATTTGCTGCCTCCAAGGCAAAAGATCCACTGGCCACCCCAGATTTATAGTTTAAAAAAGGACTTGGAGCTCCAGGCTACTCTCCTGTACCACAGCACAGAATAGAATTCTAAGTCCCACACCAAACTACGTAACTCTAGATTCCATAAGATGGATCTATGGCAGCTTCAAAGTCATTTTCAACCAATATGTAGCAGTTGAAACTATCTATCTGTCCATCTATTCTGCTGCATCAGGCTGCAGGTTTCCATGGTCTGAACTAGAGATATTTCATATTAGCCACTATTGCTTACATAGTTCTTCTACTGGAGACACAAAGGACAGGACCATAAGCGGTTTACATCTGAGTGGGCAACTGTGGGAGGCCATGAGGCTGCGTAGTGGGAGACCCTGGAGGGCTGCACCTCCTACTGTGACTATGATGTAGATTCGAGTCCATAGACTTGGACTCAAGTCAGATTTAAGATGCTTCAGTGACTCGACTCAGACTCGACTTGGCCATAAATGATGCACTGACTCAACTCGACTCAAGACTTGTATATTTTTAATTACTGACTTGATGCCCTTGGTTCAGTAACATAACACATTCATTCAGAAACCCTATGACTTTGAACAATGCCTCCATCTCTCTTTACCTACTAGTCACATGACAATCTGTCTCAAGCCCAAAGTGTGGGTGCATTTCTCAGAGGGGAACAACAGACAGGCTAGGCAATGGGCTTGAGGTCTGCTCAGCAACCTGTCCCCGCTGCATATCAGAAAAACCTTCTAAAACATTTCCTAAGAGCAGAAGACAAGACTCGCCCTCAGAATGTAGGGTGCATTTCTCAGAGGGGGACCGCAAATGTGTTAGGCAATCGGCTTGAGGAGGAAGGATCCTTCCTTCTAAAGCTTTTGAATCTTCAGTAATGGGGAGTAAGAAGGATCCTATTCCCCACTTCCAAAGCTACAGATGGCAAAATTGCAAATGTGGAGAGCTGACTCTGCTTAAATTGTTAAAACTGAATTTATTTCTCTCTGTCCAATAATTCTGGAATTTTGGTTGGGATATAAACTTGGCTTCCAGACTTGAGACTTGACGTGAGACTTGATGGTAGAGACTTGAGTCTTTGAGTAAAAGACTTAAATACATCACTGCTATGATCCTTGCAACAACAATGGCAGCAGCAGCAACAACAACAATACTCTTTTGTCCCCAGATGTCCCCAAACACTTTCTAGCTGGCACGGGGGCAATTTTTGCCTTCTTTTTGCCCCCCCATTTTAGATCTGGGAAAGGCCTTTTTCAGCAACAGGAAGTAATCAAAAGTCTTGTCTTGTTCACTTCTTGGTTTAGAAAAAGGCTTCTCCTGTGTATAAAATGGCTAGGGGTGGGGCAAAACATGGCAAAAATGTTCCCGTCCTCCTGAGAGCACTTGGAGGTTAAAAAAAAAGGTTTGATCTCTGAAGGGCCCTGGCCTATGAGCCACACTTTGCTCACCCCTGGTCTACATGCAATACCATGTGTCTTGATTGAGTATTTTTGTATGGCAGAAGGTTGGGCTGTCGTCTCTCCCAGTCCTATGATTCTATTATTCTAAGAAGAATCTTTCAGTTCAGACCAAGTGCTTCTGTAGAACAGCATTCTGTTCACTCTGTGGCCAGCCAGTTGCATACGGGAAGCTTGACAGCAAGAGCTGAATGATACTGTCCCATATTGTCTCTGATTAAGGAGGTAATATACTCTTTAACTGAAATACAGTCCTCCCATTAATTCATTCCCTAAGGATCTGTATGGCATGCTTCTGAAATATAATATTTGAGAACCCTGAGTATGGGCTCAGGGCAAGGAGCAGAGCATCTGATATTAGGATATGTTATCCCAAAAGTGGGCAAGATATAGATTTGCAATAAATGTTCATATATTATAATTTTGAAACCTAATAAGGAATGTTTGAACACTCAAAGAGTTGGGCACACATCCTCCTGAGCACTTGAAACTGTATAATTAACTATGGATAATGTTTCACCAACAGCTAAAGTGGTGTAGTGGTTTGAGCATTTGACTAATGATCCAGGAGATCAGGGTTCGATTCCACACTCGGCCATGGAAGCCCACTGGCTGACCTGGGTGCATCACACACTCTCAGCCTCCAGAAAACCCTGTGATAGCTTCACCTGAGGATGGCCATAAGTCAGAAACAACTTGAAGACATACAATGACAAAATGTTTCACCAGAGCAATGCAGATAGTTTGTAAATAAAACTAATACAGCATAGACATTGTAAGGCTCCAGTCCTTTCTTAGCCAAAGGAAACTAAGCTCTACTAATGCTTAGAATTTTTCACCGTCTGAGCAAGTGCAAAAAGCATAGAACTGTATCAATTCATTCAATAATTTCATTCTCACTGGTAAGTTCTTAGGCTCATCTGTGCCATTGTCTCTTCGGAAGCTGCGAATATTTGTTTCCATTATTCCCAAAACTCTACTTCTTACCTATGACTCCTTGGCATGATTCCTGGGATGATCAGACTTCCCACTTTGGAATAACATCTTTAATTTGTGAAATATACACATTATTGGCAGCAGTAAGTACTTTTCCAACTATTGACAAGTTTAGTTTGGAGAAAATTTACAAGTGGCCCTAAGGAAGCTCATCAAGCTGTCAAACAGTTTCATGGCAGAATTATTTTCAATTTTCTCTATCACAGGTGATCAACATCTAACAGCAATGTGAACTGGTGAAAGAATTATTTGATTCAACGCCCCGTGATTCATGTTCCCTGTTCTTTCAGGGGTCTTACTGCCCACTGGAAAGCAGAAATAATAGATTCTAAGGCCTGAATTTTTATAAGCATGAGAGGAAATGGCACCTCGATATTAAGTGCAAGTACACCAGTCCTCTTCTTTGGAGCAGAAATATAAATATCAAAAGTTTTGGCTCGTCACTGCTGAATGCTCCTCAAACCTTTGCCTTGTGTAGTTTCCATCTTTAAGATAGTTATTAACACACTCGGCTCTCTTGTTTGAAAATTCAAGGTCCATATGTCATTAAGTCTCCTATAATTGGATCTTCAGAGAAATCTAAGCAAACAATAAGCATTTAAAAGTGTTTGTTTGAAAGTACTAAATCTGACATGCAGGCATAGATTTGAGTGGAACAAGAAACCAGAAATTGAGTGATCTGTATAGGCTTGCCACCTTAATGAGTATTAGGGCTGAGTAGCAATAAGCCTCAATAGTTACTTTTGAGAAGCACTTATTTGGGGCCTTGTGGCTACTGGGACTTGCATTGAGTCTATTATTAGATTATTTTCAAATCTGGGCTGCTTGACAACATTCCTTCTCTTCCTGTAGATTACAAAAACGTTAAAACTGTCCTGCATACCCTATTTGCATCACTCTCTCTTTTGGAAGAAAGGGATTTGGTGCCACTTCAAACTTCAAACTACAGTAGGGGAATGTGGCATGGAACAATACAAGAAACTTTGTGATAGAAACTTAGGCAGAAATTAAAAAAAACAGAAAACAAAATGTAAGCGAAGGTTAAATGAAGCTCACACTGGCCCAGTGCCTTGAAAACACATCTTTGAAAATAGACCGAATCATGTTTTTTGTGTCCATCAGCTATTCAGAATGCTGTGATTGGTATCTGTTGATTAAATCAAAATTCTCTTTGGTCTCTATTTCTTTGAAATGGCATTTGCCTTCATAAAATTCTGAATAAGGTTAATATACTGAACGTTCTTCTAATATAAACCGCATCAATGGAATGGGAGAAAAAACACCAACAGTCTCCTCTCCACACTCCCTGGACTGGCTCTGCTCATTTGGTTTCCACATGTCAAATTAATTTCACCCACGGGGGTAATAAAACATCATGGCTATATATTTTTGTAAACACCATGTGATTGAAAGAGAGTATGATTTCTCTGAACAATCAAAACTTGAATAGGGTGCAGGTTGGTTTTAAGACGCCACTGAGCAACACAATTTAAGAAGCAACTGAAGCGTGTAATTGAGTTTGTCAGGGTAATTGTATTTTGGGATAGATAGTGGGGTTTTATTTTTTTTAATTGCTAGTGAATCTTGTATTTAGGGTGCTGATTAATTCTATTAGAGGAATTAATTAGATGGGGAGAGGAGCTGTGTGTTATAGATTACATCTAAATCATTGTAAACACTACATCTAACTTCACTTTGCTAATTCTGTGTACAGGAGGGGGAGAATACATAGAGTGCTTGCGTGTGGTTTGAACTCTTTAATTAAGAGGGCTCTGTGTTGCCAAAACAGATGCACTTTAACATAACACTCTCCCTCTCCCTGCATTCTGTGGATCCATTAAAAAAAAAAAAAAAAAACCCCAAAGGGTAAAAGATTTGACGTCATTGTAGCAGAACAGACTATTGTTTAATCCAGCACTATGCCTGAACTGCAAAAGTTCCAGCTGGGCTGGCCCTATCGTTAGGCAGAGTAAAGTAGCTACCTCTGAAAAGGGACGTTAGGGTTAGCAGTGGCAACACAAAAGCTCTCTCCTACCTTGACACCATTCATTCTTGTCCTCCTGAGTCTTACTTGCAAAATGCCTGCACTTGCTTGTTGGTGACCTGGCCTAACTAGCTGCATTGTGAAGTCACCCTTCACAAACAGCTTCATAGGAGGCACAAGCTGGAAAAGCCTTGAGCCAGCAAGGCAGGGAGCGAGTCAGCATAGGATCCACATTCCAACAGGTATCGCATCGGCACAGGCTTGCTATGTTCCTGAAACACATGCTGGGGAGCCCCCACTTAGGCACTTCAGCATCAGTTTGAGTAGCAGAAAGCAGGTGGAACAGGGACTGAATGGTGGCAGAAGGAGGCAGGACAAAGCTCTTTGCCCCAGGAACCTGCACCCCAAATTCCCATTGATGAACTACAATGGGTATGCATCAGGCTGCTTCAAGAGCATTAAAGGAGATTGCACTAATTGTCTCTGTGCATTTTTAGTTTTTCTTAACAGGAAGACATATTAGGAAACTGCACAGGTATGAAGGTGGAGACATCAGACAGGACTTTCTCAATGGGTTTCCTTAGGCTCTGGAACTCCTGTACTAGAAAGGATAGAACGGCCCCCTCCTTCCTGTCCGTCCTTCACCAACTAAAGACTTATTTGTTCTTTAAAAAAAAATGGCTTGTTTAGAACTGAAGATTTTTAAAGGAAGGGTTTTTAAGAGGGTTTTGATACTGTTTTTAATCGCTTTTCATCATTTTTAAGAGTATGCTTTCAACTATTTTAACATTGTTATTGATTTAATTCTATTTCAATGTTTTTCTCTTTTACATTTTTAACTGTATTATACTCATTTTTGCTGTCTTGACTCCCATTTTTGAGGAAAAGGCAGGATATAAATAAAGAGGATGACAATAATACTAAGGCATGATTAAATGTGGTATAGTGGTTTGAGCTTTGGACTAGGACTTTGGAGACCAGTGTTCAAACCTCTTCTGATGGAATTCTATGGAATCCTGCTGGATGATCTTGGGCAAGTCCCTTTGACCATTTCCGCCCTTTATTGTTCTAGTGCTATTATTCCACTTTCAACATCCTGTGGAATCCTGGGGTTTGCAGTATAGGGAGGGGCATTTGGAATTCTTAGCCAGAGAGCTCTTTGGCCTCAGTAAACTAGAAACCCCAGAATTTCACAGGATGTTGAAAGTGGAATAATAGCACTAGAACAGTGTAGTGTGGAAAGGGGAAGACTACATCAAACCCCCTCTGAACAAATCTTATCAAGAAAGCCCTGTGACAGGTTCATCTTAGAGTTGCCATCAGTTGGAAATGACTTGAAGGCAAACAGTATGAGTAAAAATGGATGATGAAGACACTGAAATTGTGAATAATTTTCTATACCTTGGCTCAGTTGTTAGGCAGAATGGGGACTATAGTCAAGAAATAAGAAGAGTGGAACGTGGAGGAGCAGACATGAGGAAACTAGACAAGATCCTGAAGTATAAAGATATATCATTGTCTACCAAAGTCAGAATCATCCATACCATGGTATTTCTGATTTCTGTGTATAGTGGTGCAGAAAGCTGATAGAAATAAAATCAGTTCATTAGAAATGTGGTGCTGGGGAAGAGTTCAACAGATGCCGTGGACTGCTGAAAAGACAAATAAATAGGTGTAAGAACAATTCAAGTCTAGGTCTTCCTGGAAGTCCAAAAGACTTAACTGAGGCATATAATAACATGACACAACTTATTAGAAAAGATGATGATGCTCAGTAAAAGTCAAAGGTAACAGGAAAGGAGGCAGATTATGTTATAGAGGGATTAGCTCAGTCAAGGAAGCCACGGCCTTGAGTGTGCAAGACCTCAGCAAGACAGTTAATAACAGGGTTTCTTGGGGATCTCTCATTCGGAGGGCTCCCACAAGGCAAAATTGGTCTGACGGCACATAATTATAAAGGCTTAATAGACTGCTGGACTGACAGTTTTAGCTTCTGTTGTTTAAATATTCACCAGAATCTTATATTTTAATCACTAGATTTCAGAGCGCTCTCTTTTTTAAAGGGTGTTTCTCTTTTTTTGACCTTTGGGGCATGTCTTTCAGTTTTTGCAAGCTACCATTAAAGGGTTCTCCCTAAATCCAGCAAAGTATCATAAATAAATACATAAATGAATAAGATTCAGCTGCCAGTTCAGTTGGCTTTTGTATGTAGACAGTGGGAAATGGGCAGGGGTGCTGGCATCATCTTAACATTTGCTTCACACTGCAGAATGTCTGGCCTGCTCAATACATGTGAAATGATTCTTGTCAAATCCTTCCTTCCTTAAGTGGTAGAATTCTGGATGTACAGGCCATTCTTGGAAAATAGATGCTGCACTAGCCAACCTCTTATTGAGATCACTAATAGAACCCTTCTAAGTTCTTTAGTTTCACTTAGGCCCTTTTTGCACTTTACCCGTTTGCATGATGGGGGAGGGCGTTTCGCGCAAGAAGCCTCATTCGGAATGCAGCCGCTTCCCCGCTCTTTCCTACCGCAGGTCGCTTCCTGCTAGCGCGACCGTCGCTGTAGTGCCCCACCTCTTCCTTCCGCAGCGCACTCTGGGAGCTTTAGGCTGCGCTGGGGGAAGGAAGCGTGACCCACCCAGCTCGCCAAAGCACCGCACGCAGGTAAATGCGCGAGAGTGCCGCAAGCATTGCGCAAGCACGCAGTATTTTCGGCTTACAGCCGAAAATAAGAAAATGTGCGCACGCCCCACTTTAGCCTCATGAGCGTCGCACGAGTGGGAGTGCATCATATGGAGCGACGCTCCCATTCACATGATGCTCAAGGGGGGCTCGCGCAAAAAGAAGGCATGCGAAAAGGGCCTTAGTCCTGTTATAATGATTATTATAAGCAAGACTTCCAAGCACTAGCTCAGAGTTTCCAAACTTTTCACAGTGGTGACACACTTTTTTAGACATGCATCATTTCGTGACACAGTCACTCAGTTTTACTAACAAATGAGATGTTAAACTGACCCCTTATAAGAGATACAGGCATATACATAAATTGTAATAATGAAATGTACGGGGACACAACATATCTCATATATTTCTTTCATATATTTTTAAAAATCTATGGTTTATAAATAATAACATACATTTCCAAGATTGTAGGCGACACACCTACACACTTCAGGTGACACGCTAACATGTCACAGAACACCATTTGGAAAGCCCTGGACTAGCTGGTGCTGTTTCAGATTCTCAGGCTTAGCTTAGATTCTGTGTATGTTCATTATCAGTATACCCTCCAATATTTTACAGATGAAAACTGGGAATCATGGAGCCAGGAAACATCAGAGTGTGGCTGACATGGCAAAAGGTATTAATGAGGAAGAACAACATAAGCTAAGAGAGGCTGCAGCACTTTGCTTTTTGCTGAGTCTAGAGGGAAGGGCAAGATTCACCCCTCCTTTCCCCTCTGCTGAGTTTATTGAGTGCAAACTGCTTTTGCACTTTGAATTCAGTTTGAAGGGATGAAGAGGGAAATTGGGAGAGGAGAGAGAAACTGGGACACTTTAAATGTGGCTGAAAAAGTGGGATGGCAGAGAATTAATTGGGACAATCCCTGCCAGATTGGGGCAGCTGAGGTGTTACCCTGGTTTCTGGGGGTCCTTTTTGAGGGACACCTCGATATGCTCCACATAAGGAAGATGGGGAACTTAAAGGAGCACAAGCGATGGCAATGTGAGAGGCAGGGTAACCTAGTGGGGTCTTTTTATCCAGTTGTTATGGGGTCGGGCCAAGCCAAAAACCAGTCAAAGATATCAAATAAATAATTTTATTGAATGAAAATGTTCTCACACACTGATGAAATCACTCATACACTCACACAAGACCTATTAAGAAGCAAAAGAGTGGAAAAATTGGATAGAAGATTTAGAGAGGGATTGTAGATGAGATGATACTGCACCTCTCCTGAAGTCCTTGGTCTGGGAAGCGGCAAGCAAAGTGGAACTCAGCAAAGAGACACCCGAGGGGATTACTCAACTAACAGAGAAGCAGTCTGCTAGCGTGGCAGAGAGTTGTCCAGAGAAATTCTCAAAAACTAGGACTACTTGTAGGGGAAAATGCACCTCTGGGGCAAATCCTCTCCCAGGGAGAACAGTAGGCACCGCAAAGGAAAGGAAGCTCCACAATGGCAACTCCTTTTGCATGATGGTTTTATGATGTGTCGCCAGTGTTTCAGGATCTTCAGTTGCAAGGGGTTGTAGTGTAAATTTATGTAGATGGTCCTTGCCTTGGATGATTTTTCCAGAATCATAAGTGCTCAACTTGGGGAAAACACGCTAATTCCCTCAAGTTGGCTCCTCTGTGTCTGAGGACCCTTTGTTCACCATAAGTTTGCACAGCTTGAGGTCTCCTTGGGCTACGTGACTGGGGATTTTACTGGCCTGACCTAGTTCTCGGTCATTCAACCATTGCTGCCTACATGCTTATCCAGGCAACCTCTCTGGCATGATGAACTATATTTGATATTAAAAATTGTAGACCCTGGGATAGGATGTACCAGTGGAGTAACAGAGGTGTATGTATTACTTATGATGGGGAAAGAAGACTTCCCAACTAACTATACCATAGTTAAGTATAATACCCTTCTATGTATGCTAAATTTTTAAAAAGTAGACAGGTTTGGTTGTACAAAAATAGAAACACAAGGTGTTTGTGAGTTACACTAATTTTAACAAAGCATAATGATGTACATTTTTGGGATCACTACTACAGCTTCAGGTTGCTTTGGCATCTAATAAAGGTTTGGATCTCAAACCAAACCAGGTAATAACTTATACCGCTCAAGTTTTTCTATAAGTACAAAAAAATATTGACATCTTCATTAATCACTTTTTTCTTAATGAGTTCTGAAACAGGTGTTTCTACTGTTAAATACTCAGAGGAGACATTAGCTTGCTGGCTGGCTGTTTTCTCCCCATCTGTTTGGATTATATCTCCTGCAATTAGCATTTCAGCCAAATCACTCTCCTCCTCTCCCTTTCTCTCCCCATCTACAAAATTAATAATACCTAGATTTATTTGCAAGGAGATTTTGTAAAGAGGATTGATTCTTAGATATGAAGCAGTTGCTACACCACTTCTAAAACGAGATGTATTCTGCATGTGAAGTTGAACTTGAATGTGGATCTGCAGCAGTCAAATCCAGCTCTCTCTTCACTGGGCCTTACTGGTGCTGGAAATATAAAAGGGTAGAGGGGAATTCAGTGAGCATTCAGTGGCCAATAAAGCATAGGATTTCAGTATCTGATCCAGTTCCTTGTCCTTTCGTTTGGAAACAACTATTCTTACAACATACTAGTCCTAAATTACCTTAGTCCCCCAGTTTCATTATCCTAGTCTTTGGGATGGCAGGCAGCAAAGTGTCATACCCTACATAGATCCTAAACTCAACTATACAATTCACAGCTACAGGACCATGGAACCCTATAGAACAGTGGTTCTTAAACCTTTCTTTACTGGGGACACACTGTAAATATAAATTGTTGCCAGGGTCCCACTTAACGAGCTGTGAGATTTTTAACCCCTTAAATCCAAGATTTCCCCCATTTTCTGGAATGAAAGGCTACCCTAGACAGACCCCCAGGGTTAAGTAGAACTACTGCTATAGAAGAATCACTACCATTTCTTAGTAGTGGCTGTTTCTTCTACTGTTGCTTTTGCAAAGTGTAATTTGGCATTTATATATGCTACAGAAAGTAGCAACGTTTTGTGGAAGCCACCGCAGTCGCGTAGGGATGGGGGGGTGATGGGGGAATTCACCCCAGTTGTTTTTGAGGCAACTGAACCCATAGCCACGCCCCACGAACCTTGGCCACACCCCCACGCACTGTGGCCATGCCACCATGTATCACGGCCATGCCCCCACGCACAGTGGCCACGCCCCCCACTGTAGCCTCCCCTCCCACTACCCCTCCACGCACTCCAAGCTCTGCCACTGAGCCACCATACCCTAGGAAACACAGAACAGATATGCTATACCCAGTTTGTTGGACCCCTTTCACACTATGCAATTTTAGTGCTATCATACCACTTTAATTGCCATGTTGTTATACTATGAAATCTTAGGATTTGCAGTTCAGGGAGGGGCATTTAAAATTCAGAGCCAGAGAGCTCTAGTCCCTCACCAAACTTTGAGCCCAAAAATTCCATAAAGATACAGCCATGGTAGTTAAAGTGGAATCACATAGTGCTATAATTCTGTACTGTGAAAGTTTTTAAGGTGGTATGGGACATGGCTGGTTTCTGGAATTTGCTAGCATAGAAAGTCCTATGGAACATTTACAAATCAAATTTCACAAGGGCTTGATTTCTGAATAGCACATTGGAAAAAATTGGAGTCTTCTTTGTATGGATGCAAGCCTGACAAAAGGTTGTTTCCTCAATAGAAATGTCTGTTTAGTTTGTGAACATATTGGTACTCAGCAATGATGGCAGACTTCATTTCCCTTAATGAAGTATGTTATATGAATAAACCTTGTGTAACTCAGCCAAATCAAACATGAGGGAGTGGGCAATTTTTGAGTTGAGGCAATGAGTCCCAGCCAGATTTCATATGTCCATCAACCTCAGCTGAAAGGGTTGTTCAGTTAAGTGACAGAAGAAAAGATTAGGACAACAGAGTATGTAATTCCCTTATTAGTCTGCAGGAAACAGCTTCTTATGCCACTAGCTAGTTTTGAAGATAAAGAAAAGCCATCAGTTTTTCATACAAGTCTAGTTATTTATAATGCCCTGTTGGGTACCAGGTTAAAAGAAAGCAAAACTAAAACAGCTAAGTGGTAACTGTCATTCACAATATGTAAGTTTCAAACGTATGTTCCACCTGTTATATTGCTGCACTCCACTTTTGAGCAGTAAGAAGTTTCAGTGTACTTAGAAGCAAGTCAATGGAGGCTTAAAAGCTGCTCTGTAATGCAACATTTCTTTACTCGCATTTAGAGGCTGAGCATGACTGCTTTACAACACTCCAACAGTTACCTGTTCCTGCATCAGAACAATTTGCTGCAGTTGGCCTCCTGTTTTTATTTTGGACCCAGTTCCAGCAATGACAAGAGGGCTATTCATGCATCCCTTGCTCTGTGCAGCAAACACATGAGGAAGAGGAGTGTGCTAGCCCCACCCCATCCCCTGTAAATTTCACAGATGAAAACTGGTACACATGTTTTCGGGTAGCCCTCCATATTTTAGTTATGGGACATGTAGTAGGAGTTAAGTAGCAGCTTGTTTGTAACAAGGTATGAGAACCAAAGACTGTTAGATAAACAAAGCTAGGAATGTAGTGATAAGCACTACCAGACTAAACCAGAACTTCAAGGTCTCTTGCGGGCAGGATGAGAAACTCTTTGCTTTTTATGTTTTGAATTTTGCTAGTTGCCTCCAGTTCACTCACTGAAGTCCCGTACTTTGTTTCACATTCCTAATAAATAGAGTTTATGCACTGTTATATTTGTGTGTATGAATTCAGTTCCTGACACATGTGGCCAGGCAACATCAGAATATGGACAAGATGGCAAAGGTTATTAAAATAAGAGAGGCTGCTGCAATTTGCTTTTACTAGAGTCTAGAGGGACAGGCAAGATTTTGCCTTCTTCTGCCCTCTCCCCATGCTGAGCTGACTGAGCAAAAGCTACTTCTACACTTTGAGTTCAGTTTGCAGCAATTGGAGTAAGCTGAGGATGAAAGAGGAAAGTGGGAGGAAGAGAGAGAAACTGGGACATTTTAAAATCAGATGAAAAAGTGGGCAGATTAAATGAGACTGTCCCTGCCAAAACAGGATAGTTGGAGGGAATGTCACCACCTCTATCATCACTTCTGCTGCTCTCCTTGCATGGAGGGCCAAACATACTGTATTACACAGGGGATGTCTGTGAGAATTAGAATTCCACAGCACCCTTCAAATTCTGTTGCATTGCGGCCCACCCATCAATCTCAGGCAGCATGGTCAATGGTGGGAAGGGATGGGCATTGCACTCCAACAGCTTCTGGAGGAAGGCCACAAGGTCCTCATTCCTGCATTACAGTTAACAGTGCTGTACTGGGAGTGGCATGGACTGACATGGACATCAATCACTGCAGTGACTCTGCCCCTATTTAGGAAAGGCGATAGGTGATAAAAACTTGATGAAAGGAGTTCCAAACCACTGAAAATGCTGGATTAAGGAACACTCCTAAATGTGAACTTCTCTTTATTTCTTTTTTATATCTTTATTTTTAGAAAACAAAAAAACAAATATACAAATAAAACACTCCTTATTTCTTATCATTACATAAATTCCATCATCACAATAACTCTTACATACATTTAAAAAAAGAAAATTACAATATAAACATAATCTAATTAAATAATTACACAATTTAATACTATCATTTACTAATAATATTAACACTTACTTTATTCTCTGTATCTACTTACCCTCCTTCCCTTATTCCTCTACATAATTTGAGGATGGTTATACCATACTTGTTATTGTCCAACACTTACTGCACTATTTGTTAAATAATACCACTACCTTCATATATTTTCCAAGTTTATTCTCCAAATTTACCCTTCTGAGTCTCAAATTCTACAAGTTTCTTAATTATACCTTCCCCATTGGACTTCCCAAAGGGGTTTTACTAAATTCCATTCTTCAGTAATAAGTTTTGTCGGTCTATCATTTATAATTGATGTAAGCTCATCTAATTCCCATAAATCGTACAATTTCCATAGCCAATCCTCTACCGTAGGTATTTCCTTCGACTTCCATAATTTTGCAAAAACCAATCTTGCCACTGTTACCATATAAATCATCATTTTTCTCAAAGAATTCTTTTTAAAATATCTGTCATCCAACATATTCAGTAAATATATTTCTGGACTTCTGGGAAATTTAATTTGTAGTGGATTAACAATACATTTGTGTATCTTTTTCCAAAATTCCTTAGCTTTATCACATAGCCACCATAAATGGTAAAATGTCCCTTTCCTTGTACACTTCCAACATGTATCTTTCATATTCTTATTTATTTTAGAGATTTGTACCGGTGTATAGTACCAACGGTAGAAGAGCTTATAATAATTTTCTTTTAAATTAATATTAATACAATATTTCTTTACATCCCTCCACGAATTTTCCCATTTCTGTAACGGATCGAGTGTTCCAGATTCTTTGCCCATCCTATCATATTCTCTTTAATTGTTTCATCTTCCAAATACCAATTTAATAACAATTTATATATTTTGCCTACCAAATGGTCTAAACCCAGTTTTAACAATTTATCAAATTCTTTCTCCCTTGTTTCAATTCTTGTGTCTTCTTATCCATTTTAAATCTTTCCTCTAGTTGCCATTGCAGTAACCAGTGAGAAGTAATACCAACCTTAGCCAATTCCTCTTTGTTTTTCCAAATTACATTTTCTCCTTGTATTTTTAATAAATCTCTATAAATTATCCATTTGTTTAATTGAGGCTTCTCTCTTCTGTAAAATGCCTCGTGTGTGGAGACCCACAGTGGTATTTTCCCATACAATTTATTTTTATATTGTGTCCAAACCTTCAACAACATTCTCCTTATAACATGATTATTAAATTCCTTATTTACCTTTACCTTGTCATACCACAAGTAGACATGCCAACCAAAGTATAGATCTGCCCCTTCTAAATTCATTAATCTCCTATTTTCCAATTTGATCCAATCCATAGTCCAGCAAAGGCAACTAGCATGGAAATACAATTTCAAATCTGGGAGTCCTAATCCCCCTCTTTCTTGTACATCTTTTAACACCTTCCATTTTATTCTTGGTTTTTACCATTTCACACAAACTTCGATAAATTTTTTTCCATTGTTGGAAAGGTAATCATTTACAATAATCAGTAAATTTTGAAACAAAAATATCATTTTTTGTAAAATATTCATTTTAATCATTGCAATCCTTCTCATCAAAGATAGCTCCAATTTTGACCATTTCTTCAAATCTTCCTTTATCTCTCCCCAAGTTCTCTTATAGTTATTATCAAACAAATCTGTACTTCTACCAGTAATATTAACACCCAGATACTGTACTTTCTTTGATTTTTTAAAATTAGTTAAACCTTCAGTCTCCATCTCTTCTTTTTTGAAATATTCTTAATTAACATTGTTGTCTTTTCCATATTTACCTTGAAACCTGCAAGTCTCCCATATTCATTAAAGACCTTAATCAATCTTGATACACTCATGACCGGGTCATCTAACATAACTACAAGGTCATCCGCAAATGCCCTTAACTTATACATTTGGTTTTCAATCTTCACTCCTTTTATTTCCTGATCCTGCCTAATCTTATTATTTAATATTTCTATTACCATTATAAAAATTAAGGGGGATAGTGGACAACCTTGTCTTGTACCCTTCTTAATCTCAAATTTCTCTGACTTTTCCCATTTATAATCACTTTTGCTGTCTGGTTATTATATATCATTTTAACCCAGTCGATAAATCTTTTCCCCATGTCCACCTTTTCTAATACTTCAGTTATAAATTTCCGTTTCACGTTATCAAAAGCCTTTTCGGCGTCTACAAAAACCAAATCTAATTTCTTCTCATTATGTTTATGATAATGTTCAATTATGTCCAATATCATTCTTATGTTATCTTTTATTGATCTTCCCGGCAAGAATCCATTTTGGTCCTCGTGAATCCAGACTTTTAAAATCTTCTTTAATCTCTCTGCCAGTATTGATGTGAATATTTTGTAGTCTATATTTAGTAAGGATATTGGCCTGTAATTCTTCACCTCTAATTTATCTTTACCTTCTTTTGGAATCAACGTAATTATTGCTTCTCCCTATGAATCTGGTTTATCCTCAAATTCCATTTCATTAAAAAGTTTACAAAGGGGTTCGATCAATTGGTCTTGAAATTCCTTATAATATCTTGCTGTAAAAACCGTCCGGTCCTGGTGCTTTTCCTACCTTTAGTTTCTGGATTGCCATTCTTATTTCTGTCTTCGATATGGGTTTATTCAATTCTGTTCTTTGATCTTCTTGAATTTGAACTATTCCAACTCCATCCAAATATTTCTTCACTTGCTGAATATATTCCTCTGTATCATTTAAGTCATTAAACAGATCTTTATAATATTCTTGAAACATGTGCTTAATTTTCTTTTGCTCTCTAAATATCTTATCCCCTTTTCTAATTTCAGTAATTAGTCTTTCTCTTTTTTTTTCTTCAGCCTATAGGCCAGCCATTTTCCAATTTTGTTTGCATGCTCAAAAAATCTCTGTTGAGTATACTTTATCTTCTTTTCAATTTCCAATCTATCTTCCATAGCTAATTGTTTCTGTAGAATTTTAATTTCTCTCAATAACTTTGTATTACTAGAATCTTTCTTCAAGTCTTCCTCTTTTACTTTAATTTCTGCCAATATACTTTGAATTTTCTGCTTCTTCATTTTTTTCTTATAAGCTTCCTGTTTCAAGAAAATACCTCAATACTGCTTTTCCTGCATCCCATACAATCCTATTTGATGTACCCTTTCCCGTGTTTTCTTTAAAAAAGAAGTCTATCTCTTGTTTCACTTTTTCTACAACTTTTTCATCCGCAAAAGCTTTGTCTTTCAAAGTCCATTTGTACTCTCCTTTTCACTCTTTCCACGTCATCATAATAGGACAGTGATCCGATAACGTCCTTGGCAAGATCTCCATTTTCTTTATATTCTTACATAATGTCTTCGAAACCAAGAACATATCGATCCTTGACCATGTCTTGTGTACTTCCAAAAAATATGTATACTCTTTTAAAATTTCCATATAAATGTCTCCACACATCTATCACTGAAGTTACATCCATAAATTCTTCAAATGTCTTTGGTAATTTTCTTTTTGGTGTCTTCCCTTTCTTTCAATGTTCTATCTATTTCTGGAGTAATCACCCCATTCCAATCTCCACATAGTACTATATCTTGATAGTCATAATCCAATATATCTTTTGCAAGTTTTTCACAGAAAGACAATTTATTTTCCAGTGGGCCATAGACTCCCCCTATCAAAATCTTGTTACCAATTACTTCCACTTCTATTCCAATCACCATACCTCTGTTATCTCTAAATATCTCCTTTGCATTATATTTGTTATTTACAAATATCATCACTCCTTTTTCTTTCTTAATTGTCGTAGAAAAATCCTGAACCAATCTGAATTTTTCGTCTATTTTAAGTCCTTATCCCTTATATGGATTTCTTGCAAACAAATTACGTCTGCTTTTATTTTCTCTAAATGATGGAATACCCTTTTTCTTTTAATTGCAGCATTCAGTCCCCTAACATTCCATGATATTAGTTTCATTTTCTTCCCTTCTCTCTGTCCTTTTCTTTTCTTTTTATTCTAAGTCTTGTTCCTGTTCTCCCTCTTTCTCCTCTTCTTCTTCTGTTTCTCTGACTTCCTCTTCCTCTTCCTCTTGTTCTGTCCCTCTTTCTCTTTGGTCTGTCTTCTCATCTTCACGATCTCCACTTACTGCCCTTCGATGTTCTTTTGGACTCTCTTCATCTTTTTCTCTTAACTTATCATATTCTCTTCCATTTTCTTGCTCTTCCGTACATCTTTTCCTAAGTTCTTCCTTGTATCTTTTCAAAAAGTCCTGTGCTCTCAAAACTGAATTCAGCGTGGATCTTCTCTCTTTATATATAAATGTAATTCCTTCTAATTTGCACCAGCGGTATGAAATTCCACTTCTTTTCAACACCTGGGTTTTGGAAATCTGGTCCTTTTCAAGCACCTCCGAATCCCTTTTCCCAAGGGGATATTCGTCCCGTTTTTCTCCCTTCCTCCAACGGGTTTGCGACCTCGTGGGGCGATTGATTGTCGCCCCCGGAGCTACACGGGGTGACAACCAAGCTCCTCACCGCAGCCACTGGACTAAATGTGAACTTCTCTTTAAAGGGAGTGTTGCCTCGTTCAGAGCAGCTGATACACTAGTTTTCTAGATCTGTAATCAACAGTGCCTCCATTCTGACAGAAATGAATCAACTGACAAAATAAACACAATAAATATAGTGGCATAAAGTTCAGTTACTGGTTTCTATAGCATTTAAGGCAGAGGTGGGCAACTATGGGAGGCCTGGGGGCTGCATTAGTCCCCCTGGAGACATTGGAGGGGTTTACTCCCACCATACCATGCAAAAGAAATTTTTTTAAAAATTTTTTTGCTTCAATATGTCCTTAGTGGGGTGTGGTGGACATTTTCACTCCCCCCAGTCATCTTAGGTCCTGGGGAGGCTTTTTTTTTTTAACAATAGGAAGTGACCAGAAGAAACTTCCTAGCACTTCCTGTTTATTAAAGTCTCTCTTAGGGATCAAAAACATGGTGAAAATGTTCTCTCACCCCTAGAAAGCATTTGGGGAGGGGAATACTATTTTTTTTCCAATTTTTTTTAAAAATATGTGGACCCCACTACCTGGGGTCTACAAAAACAGCCCAGATGGCTGTATGAGGACCATGAGCCATATTTTGCCTACCTCCAGTGTAAGCACTGAAAAAGCTTCTGGACTTATTCCCTAAACATTAGTTACAATCAACTCTTTGTTGTTGTTTGTTGTTGTTGTTGTTTTTATACCGATTCTTTCTCGCACACACATGCACATACATACTACACAAGATGTAATTGACAACACCATCTAAAATGGATGTATTGTAACACTTGCTAAACGGGTAGTCAGCACAGTCATTTCCACAGTGCACTATTATAGTGCTCTTATTCCACTTTCAACCTCCTGTGGAATTCTGGGATTTGTAGTTTCCTGAGGCCAAAGAGCTCTCTGGCTGAGAATCTTAAAAGCCCCTCCTTAAACTGCAAACCCCAGGATTCCATTGCAGATTGAAAGTGGAATAAGAGCACTATAACAGTCTAATGTGGAAATAGCCAGACATAAATCCCATCAGTTCACTAAGCCTGTTCTAGCCGGGAATAGCAACTGAGTTTACTGCATTAAAGCAACTAGACTCAAAACGTTTCTTATTCTTGGTTTTGGTGGGAGAGGGCAGAGAGAGATTTCAGTAATAGTGGACATTTATTAAAGATTAATACCTGATACAGAGTTAGATGGTGCTAACTGCATATAATTGAGCTGGTTAAGTTCTTTTTTTATTTTGTTATATTAATAGGAAACAAACTTAATAGGAAACAAAAACTTTTCAGACTTTCTACAGGCTTCTTCCAAAAGGCATCCAGCAATGGCTTTCTCTTCTGCCAGCCTGCATTTTTTTCTCTTATAATTTCTATTTTGGTGGCCCAGCTTCTAGTGTCAAGGGTTTGTTTTTAATATGCTGGGGATAGCTGACAGCTGCTCTTCTTTCTCTCTCTCTCTTTTTGACGCTCACCCGTGCTCAGTAAGGGATTCTGGAAGCAACTGCTGCTAGCTAGTCTTGCAGCTCCAGCACGAATGGCTAAACATAATGTAATTCCTTCCCAGCTTAAGCTTTAATGCATTGCTCACTGCAGAGATGCTGCAACAACCCAAGACAGCTACACAGAGGATGAAGTAGAAAGGGGAGGCTGAGTAGCCCCCCTTCAAAGAAAACTTTGTAAAAAGGCGCTTTAATGTCAGAGGTTTTGTTAACTGAGGCACGCCTGTAGTCTGTTGTGGCTGTTTCTATATGCCTTCAAGTCAACTTGGATTTATGGTAACCCTATCATAAAGTTTTCTTGGCAAAATGTGTTCAAAGTAGGTGCTAATACACTGGGCCCTCCACTTTCACTAGAGTTACAGGCACAGAACCCTCACAAAAGTGAAAAATTTGCAAATATCAAAATCTGTGTGTCTGTGGGAAGTGAGCTGAGGCACAGGTGGGGAGAATGGGCACCCAGGGTCAAAACCAGGTCAGGGAAAAGAGATGGTTGTCATGATGTTCCTGTACTTCCTCTCTCGTGCCCATCTCATTCCTTGGATGTATGGAGAGCTTTGGGAGAGGGTTTGCGGTGCTGAGAAATCAGGCTTTGAGCTGTCCTTGGAAATATATGTCTAATGAGATAGTGTTACGGTAGGGATAGGGGACACGTGGCTGGATAGCAGTACGTGTGAAAGGGATCTAGGAGTCTTAATAGACTACAAGCTGAACATGAGTCAGCAGTGTGATGCGGCAGCCAAGAAAGCCAATGCAATTCTCGGCTGCATCAATAGGAGTATGGTGTCTAGATTGAGGGAGGTACTGGTACCACTCTACTCTGCTTTGGTTAGACCTCATCTTGAATACTGTGTCCAGTTCTGGGCACCCCAATTCAAGAAGGACATGGTCAAGCTGGAGCAAGTCCAGAGGAGGGCGACCAAAATGGTGAGGGGCCTGGAAGCCATGCCCTATGAGGACAGACTTAGAGAGCTGGGTATGTTTAGTCTGCAGAAGAGAAGGTTAAGAGGGGACATGATAGCCATGTTTAAATATTTGAAAGGATGCCATGTAGAGGAGGGAGTGGGCTTGTTTTCTGCTGCTCCAGAAACCAGGACAAGGAGCAATGGATTCAAGCTGCAGGAAAGGAGATTCCACCTGGACCTCAGGAAGAACGTCCTGACAGTCAGGGCTGTCTGGCAGTGGAATATGTTGCCTTGGAGCGCAGGGGAGTTAGCAGAGGCTAGATGGCCATCTGTCGGGAGTGCTTTGAGGGTGTTCCTGCATGGCAGAGGGTTGGACTTGATGTCCCATGTGGTCCCTTCCAACTCTACATTTCTATGATTCTATGATTCTATGAGTACATCTCCCAATAATTCATATATCCAGTTCATTTATGCAGGAGATCCCCCCAGGATAAGAAAATATCAGCCTGTTTCAAATATTCACTATTGAGGCCAGCTGCTCAATAAGCATATGCGGAGGTAAAGTAGACACTGTGCCCTTGGGCTTTCACAAACATTCAGCCAGGTTCCTGGACTAATACAGTTGACATTTCACATTTGCTAGGGTTAGGGGTGAGGACTCTCACAAAAGCGGAAAAATCACAAATATCAAAATGTGCGTGTTTGTGTGTGTGTGTGTGTGTGTGTGTCTGTGGGAAGGGGGCCGAGGCATAGCAGGGAGAGGGGGTGCCCAGGGTCTGAACCAGGCCAAGGAAAGGGGGAGTTGGCATGGTGGCCCTATATTTCCTCTCTCTTGCCCATCTCCTTCCTTGAGTACATGGAGAGCTTTGGGAGAGGGTTTTGTGGTGCTGAGAAATCAGGCTTTGAGCTGTCCTTGACTGGCCAGGCAGTGGCTGGTGGGGGAGGAGGACCAGAGAGGGGATTTTAAAGGGCTGCATGGCATGATTGGAGCCACCAAGAGGGAAGGTTCCCCCCAAAAAGAAGCACCTGGGGTGGGGGGGCAGGGGTTGAGAAACTCAAAAATAATCACAGTCATACCTGCAAATGGGGAGGGCTGACTGTAATTCATAATGGCACATAATCTTTCTCTTACTTTTCAAGGCAGATTAGGAAAATAGGTTAATTGTCTCTATGCTGCGTTTGAAGGGCTTTATTTTCCTAAAAGGAGGCAGATAAAAACCAGAAAGTGTTTTATATCACACACCCAGACAGACAGATATTACACAGCACACCAGTGGAGAACAGATGGTCGTCCAACTGTTGACTGCAATTCCCATCAGTCCTAGTCAGCATAACCAATTAATGGTGAGGCATAAAGATAGTTTTAGTCCAACAATAGCTGGATAATTTTTAACACCTTTTTCTGATGAAGATGTCAGCAGAGCTTCAAAACTTGTTTGATGCACTTTTGAGAACTTTTGGTCAGTCCAACAAAGGTATCACTGTTTTGTGGATTTTGGACATCTGGTGAGTGAAACAGCCCCCATCGCTAACATAATGCAGTATAAAGAAGATACTCATTCCCCAATGAAAACTTTAACCAATGGATATTTTCCGTCTCTAGGCCCTTTCTGCATCTTTCTTTTGGGGGGCCATTTCCGCACTAGTTTGTTATAGTGCTATTATTCCACTTTCAACATCCTATGGAATCCTGGGGTTTCCCCTCTCTAAACTACAAAGCCCAGGATTCCATAGGATGTTGAAAGCGGAATAATAGCACTATAACAGGCTAGTGCGGAAATAGCCGGGGTCTTGGGATAAGCCAGCAACAGAACCAGAGAGGTAAGAAAAAGAAATACGCTAAGGGCAAGAGAAAGGGCAAAGGCTTCCCCATGCCTTCACTAACTCACACTACGCATGCGTTCAGATCCCAGCCGCATGGTAGAAGCTGCTTAGCTCACCTCAGTCATGTGACATTCAGGGGGTGGGGCGGAGGGTTCCAATATGGCCGCGCCCATGCACTGCGAGTGCCTGGTTCATTTGCCCTGCGTAGCGGAAGTCTTGCGTGCACATGGACCGGGGGGATTTTTTGGTCTCTCTGACGGTGAGTGAGGAGGATCCAGGGAAGAGAACTGTGTAGCCAGATTTGATTACAAATAGGGGGGGAAATTAACAAGCAAAACAAAACAAAACTGAAGTGTGCACGTTGTAATGTGGGCGAGAAGATTTTGACTTTTGGTATAGAATGGGTGAAAAAACGGGAGCGTAGGTATATGTAAAATAGTCTTGAAGCAAGAGGAAGGAAAAGACTTGTTTCAGTTTGGTGTGATGCCGGTGATCGTTAAAAGGCTCCCTTTAAAATGGGAAGCGTATCTTATTGATAGAAAGTTTGTGTTCCTAGAAAAGCATAGTGCTTTTCTAATAAATAAATAGTTGTCTAAAAGTCGCTTTTGAGTTCCAAAGTTATTGCAATGCTTATATTGCTCATTCTTCTATTTGGTGTGGTCAGATTTCTCTAGTTAGTGCTAAAGCTTGTAGGTAAACCTCTTTCTCCTCTCCCAGGTAGCTTACCTGACTGTGACCCCCAGGAATATAATATCCCCTAAAGAATTTAAACAGTGATAGCCCAATCTGCTTTTATTATTTAAATGGATGTATATCTGTATATGTGCCTGTTTGTCTGGGACATGCCTAATAACTCATAATGTGTTTGAAGGTCACTCTTGTGCATGTTTACTTGGAAGCCAGTTTCACTTTCTGTGGGACTTAGGGTATCTCTAAGTGGAGCTTTAATACTCTGAATTTCTAAGTGTTGTTAGTAAATACAGTGAGTTCTAAGATATTTATTTTGGCTAAAGTAGCAGATCTATGTAATAGAAGTTTTTCATCTTTTCAGGAAATGTGCTTAGGGTCATCCTGTGATTCCCCCCTCATGGATAAATCTGCTTTGCTGGTCAGTTTCATTGTACAGAGGTTTTTCTCACTCTTAAATGTCTTTTTCTTCATTTCTTGAAGTAATCTGCCGGTATTGGAGATCTTGCTAAGATGTAACAAACAAAAACTTAATTCTTTCTGAAATACTGTGTTTTGAAGGAATGGTATTCTTTCCTTCAGTCATTAAAACAGAATTAAAATTACTTGAAATCAAGTAATTGTTCTTTTTAACAAAGCCTGAAATTGTTCTGTTATAACCCTTTAAAACTGTTTCTTAACTGTGTCTTTGCAGTATCTTAACTTGACAAGAGTAGCAGAAGGATCTGATTTGTCCATGTGTAGATTCCTGGAACTCAACAGGCATTTCTTTTTCTTTGGTTGTTGCCAAGATTTGTAAAATTTTTTTTTTAAACCTGAGATGGGTGCCACCATACTGAACCAGATTTGTCAACTGAAAAATTAGGTGTTGTGAAATTATAGAAAGATTGAAATTATAATTCTAAGCCTGTTTACTCTGAAGTCCCCTCTAAGATCAGTGAGATGGGCTCTCTAACGAATGTTCTTAGATTGTCACCCAAGGTAGATTTGCTAGCAATTTGCAGACCGTAAGCAACATCCCCATACACTAAAGTTATAAATGCAAAAGATGGCTGGAATCTTGTTGGCTACTCCCAACTAGATTAAACCCACTGAATCACTTATTAACTGATAAACCAACATTTAGGTAAATCCAGATGATTCAATGCATCAGTTCTCACTAGAACTAACAAAAGGATTTAGGCCTGTAGGTGTCAGTGCCACACTATAGACTAATCACTTTAACAAAACTCAGAATATTGATTACTTATGCTATTTATTTTCCCAGCTGGGCAGTCAGTTTACGTGGCCTGTTCTTTCCTGAACCATTTTGGATGCTATGACCAAGAACAATTGCACTGATTTTCCTTCCCTGTGCTTATGCTGTTTGAGAAAACTATTGAGATTTTTTAATTTCTATAATAAGAACATAACCTGGCTGAAATCTTCTTCAAGCAGTACACTGGCATAGGTTTTTGTTAAACAAGCATAACCCTGTAATGTGGTTATTTAGACACAAGGGACACCCAAGTTCTTTCTCCATTCACCTATAGTATAGTCTGTGTGGGCACAGCTTCAGGCTCCCACCTCATAACTGGAATGTCCACCTGAGTGTCCCCAGAACAGCAGAAAAGTTCCCAGCGCACTTCCCCTCTCTACTGCCATTGTCACCTTACCCAAAAGTCATAAAGACTTCTAATTCTGTAACTGGCTTTTAAAAATAAGTGCACAGAAAAAATACAATTACTGAATAGTTGGCTGAGCAAAATTGTAGAGATCCCTGCAATGCTGATGGTTGCCGCTTATGTTTAAGGGGTGCGTTTAAGGCAAACAGACTGCAGCTACACAAAGCACCCATTTATAAAATTTTGGTAACTAAATAAGTAATACTTATGAATATTTATAAAATGTTGATAATCAATTTGTACTGCTGTACAGTAGAATCATAGTTTTATTATAATAAATATGTTTTTTAATAGTGGTTGTTGCTGTCTCTGAGTTTTTCTCCTATTGGAGGTGAGTGCCTGACGAAGCAGTCTTATACTATGGCTAATTATTTGTCCATGTAGCCCAAAAGAAGGCAAAATGTGGTCCTCCCAGGTTGATTCTGTACTTCCAGGTGTAATTTTTTTTCCAATTTTTTAAAACCCCCAAATGCTCCCAGACATCCTTTGGAGGCATGGGGCCTAATTTCACCACTGTTTGGTGTTTTCCTGGACCATTTTAGGCCCAGGAGATTTAAAAGAAAAAAATCAGGAAGTGACCTGGAAATGACTTCTGAGTTACTTCCTGTTGTGAAGATGACCCAGGGCAGGCCAAAAACATAGTGAAAATGCCCCACACCCCCGCTCCCCCCCCCCCGGGGCCAGTGATGGAATATAACCCTTCAAGGTTATCTGAGAAACCAATGTGACTCTGAACTACGCTGATGTAGCCAGATTTTGGGGCCTACAGGAATTTTGGACATTTGCTGGAAACCCTTACCAGAATGACCACTGGTTAAGGAGTATGAGAACTTTCCCCCCAAATCCAGACCAAAGTTTCCCTACACTGATCAAGCACATTATTTCTTTTTCTTTTGACTTCGGCAGCTGTCCAGGTTTTTAACAAAGGTTATTCCTTGACATCCTTTCAACTAGAGATGCTCAGAGTATCAAACTGAAAGCATAAGACTTCTATACCCATTTCTCTTATTTTTTCCCCTTGGGAACCAACAGCTCTGTTTGAGTCTCCAGCACTGACCAAATGAAGTCCCTAAATAGACACCCTGCGTACCTTGAAGCTGGACAAAGTATACTTGAATCAAGTTACACAAGACAGACAAAGCAGTTTTGTGCAAAAGTTTCTGTTTATCAGGTTTAAAAGCTGCAGCCGTAGTGCTGCAGCAGGCTAACTCCTCTTCTTGTCTTTTAAGAAAAGAAATCGTTACTCTTTTTCCACGGATGAAATAAGAAACCGGGTATCTGCACTCTCCTGCAGCTGCTCCATTAGCCACTTCATGAATTTAAATTACATTTAAGACACAGAAGTTTGAAATCCAAAGAAGCAATTAGCAACTTTTGATTCATGCTTTTGCCAGATGGCTAGATTAAAATCAGATCAATTTTCTTTTTTTCTTCTTTTAATCACTTGATACAGATAAGAATTCTGATGGAGAAGGCACTAGAAGGATATGGAATGGGGGTGACAAAATCATTGCATGCAAAGTAGCCAAGCAGATTAAAAGAGTAATTAACTTATTGACTAAAACGTTAACTGGAGCCACTGAGCACCTCTTGAATGGACTGGAGCAGAATATCAGAGCTGAGGATGGCTTTCCTTGGCTTCTGTTATCAAAGTGTTGAGAAGTACTACAAGAGCTGAAATTGACTTGATTTTTCGCAGTAAATGAACATCTGATTTATTTTTGGGTCCTTTACTTGAAGAACTTGCTAGTTTATCTGGGTTGATGGCTTTTTAGGAGACAGTAACATTTAAGTTTACTATATGAGAGCAAAGCCCTATAAGTAACTGAAAAAATTTTCAGAAATCCTGAAGATTTTCATTAGCCCACCTGCTTAAATAATCTTTTGATCTAAAACTCCCCTGCCTGATTGTCTAACATGCATTTAAGTTGGAGCCAGTGGCAAGTTAAAACAGCTGTGATATTATTAAGAGTGAAACAGAGCAGATTCAACTTATTGCTGTAGTGTTAATAATGATCTGAAGTCTTAACAATTCTCCTGTCTGTATGCAGGTGAATTCTAGACAGAAGATAGCACCTTCATTTCAAATACTTCTGGAAGTTATTGGACTGCTGGTCCCCACGTTATGACAAATAACTCATGGCAAATAAGATAAACTTACTACTTATACAACAAACTCCCAAGATCCACAAAACAATTATACCTTTTTTGGGGGGGCAACTAAAAAGCACAAAATGTATCATGCAAGTTTTCAAAGCTCCACTGGCTGCTTTTTCAGGCAAAAGTTGTTTAAAAAATCATACAGGAGAAGAAGAGTGACAATGTTAGAGTCACAGACCTACATTGTGTATCAGATGTTGTTTCTCTTGTAGTTAAATTGTTCTGGAGGGATCTCAGTGCAGACAGAAGCCACTCTCCTTTTTGGCCATGGAGGAACTGAGATAAAGGGCAGTAGAATTTGAACACTGTTAGGAGCAGCAGAGTAACTTTTCTTGGGATCCAGGCTGTTTCTGTAATAACTTGTAAAAACAGAAAACCACAGTGTATTTTTAAATATGCTTGATTTAGTTAGTTGGCTGTCTGATTCTTCTTACCTTTAAAGTCATTTGGATCTATTCAGGTTGGTCGTAGGTACTTTCATATTTTTCCTGTATCTTGCATGTTGTATCATATCTGAATGTTGCAGCTTCCCTGTATCTTCCCTCCTGGCAGGAGTTGTCCTGCTCAGATTTTTGGCCAAAGGTTCCTTCCAAACAAGGTATTCCACTCTTCCTGCCTGATGTTTTTCTTTTCCAGCAGGTGAATGTTGAAGATCAATAGTCAGTGGGTACTGAGCATGCTTTTTAAAAACCTTTTTAGGTGGTCTGTCTGTCTGTCTCTCTCTCTCTGTATGTATGTATTTTTATTTGTGCTTCTGCAAACTTCAGAGTTCCTCAGACATGATGACAACTTCATATTATTCACTGCTCCTGTTTTGGCTCCAGTTCCATAGGCACTCACTACCTAAATTCACTGTTAGAGGGAGTGAGGCTTATTCCATTTAGATGTAGTCATACAAGTGGGAGCTGCAATAAAATAAGTGAAGTATTCCAAGCATTCAGACTCTGTTCCAGGATACTATATTCTCTTCTGTTCCCTTTCGGTTATTACTGCGCTTCGAAACACACACACTATTCTCAAGCCACTGAACATGCTGACTGTTTTGAGGGTCCTTTCTCATTTAAGGGGGTTTGTATAGAAAACTGGAATTTTCCTGGTTTCTGAGATACCCATCTTATGCATGAGTGATGCCATTGTAACTGCTTAAAAATCTGTACAAGTAGAATTATATTTCTTAGTAGTGAGAAGATTCTTTATTAAAGATATAAAATTTCTGGAAATTTTGAAACAGTTGGGGGAAGACTGATTTTTTTTTCTAATTTTGGAGAACAGTTTTCGGGATGTTGGAAAAAATGTGATAAAGAAGAAACTGTTAATATTTACATAGAAAATTTGTATCTTCACTAGTTTTCCACTAGTGTCAATCCACAAAATGAATTGAAAAAAGGAAAACGAGACCAGGTTTTATACCGATCTGGTCCTCTACATAGACTTCATTAATTCTTCTTATATAATTTTTAGAATTACATTTGTGGGAATAGATACGCAAACACCTTATCTTAAACATTTTATTCATTTTTCTAAAAGAAAATATTTTACATATTTTTTTCTTATGTATGAGCCATTTTTTTCTCTTTTTTTCCTTGGAAAAGAGGGAAAGCTTTTTTAAAAACATTTTTGTGATTTTTTTCTCTCTCCTGAGCTTCACATTTTTATATTTCATAGACTGCATGGTGCTATATACTACATCTCCCAGCAACTCAGAAAATGGCAACTCTGTGAAAATGTTTGACTCTTTGTTTTTTGAAACATTACTTATTGGTATTACAGCTCTCCAAATACCCTAGCCAGTGTGGCTACTGGTCATTACATTCTGGAGATTCAGTAAAGGACAGTCATACATTTGTTCTTAAACTCTGCCCTTTTATTTCTTTCATCAGACCACTTCCTGTGTCCATTTCTGAGTCCCATTTCAACTTAACACTTTTAATAAAAGTGTGTGTTTTATTTTATGTTCATGGTGCTTTTGCGTCCACTGTCATGAGACTGTCTATCACTTCATCTCCAATATATTTACTGGTCAAGCGCTCATTTCTGTCTTTACCAAGATGAAGACTATAAACATGGGTTGTGTCAGATCTGTTTACACTTCAATGCTTCGCTCAATGCCTTCAGTGGGGAAATGTTAGCTATCTGCCTCTGTCCCTTTGCTGCAGTAGCATACTTATATTAACCATGCTGTTGCATAATTTTATTCTTCTACAACAATTTCTTGTGCTAATGGTGTATCGTTCTGACATCATATTTGCATACCGTAATATGTTTTGGTGACTCCTATAGTTTGAATGTTGGAACTTATTTGTTTCTGTCATTTCACCCAAACTAGCAAAAAGCAATTACTTGAAAATTAAATCATGTTGAAATGTGACTTTATTCCCTCCCATTGCATTATTCATTTGGAAATCTGTAACACCTGCTTATTGAAATAGGATGAACACTTTTTTAAATTAAAAAAAGAATATAATCAGGATACTTTAGCCCTAGTTTTATTATGCTCTCCCATGCTACATTTCCACATGCTTAGTGTTACATTTTTCCACTCATCCCTCTTTCATAAAAGATGTTTTTGAAGCTGCCTGTTTAAGTAGAATTCTTTTCTGTTGTTGAAAATGTTGCGTAGAGTTTCTAGTGACATCTTTAATTGGGTCTTTATTCTGTTGAATTGATATTTGGAGTTTTTAGAATTTTGCTGTTGCACCAAGAGAAAGATTGTTTGGTTCTCATTCTATAAATAATGATTTTGCCAAGGGTACTTAGTGGTTTCATGTCTAATGAAGAGCCAAGGTTTGTAGAAGTTACTTTTCTGGTTTATAGGTGCTAGACCGTGACTCCCAGTCACCGTTGGTACCACAACTTTGGCTGGCCATACTAATTGAGGGAGTTGGAGAATTTTAGTCCAAAATGATAACTTTTTTGATTTCTGTCAAAAATGTTCATTTTTGCCCACATATATCCAATGCTGATTTTCAAGTACGTTGGCTACTACTAGAGTTTTCCAATTTTTTTGTGGGGGGTCATTCTGAAATACTAAAAAAGACAAAAATGGCTGTGCTAGGGTTGTGATTAGTCAGAAAATTTGCTGTCACAACAAAAGCTCCCCTTTTAAGAAAGGTAAGATGTACAGCTGGTTTTCTGCTGCAAGAGAACATTGATTTCACAGCTGGGTAAACTGCTTGAGGGTAACATTTCTTGCCCAGGAATCTCAATCAATCAATCTATTCATACTTTTCCCCCAAGACTGAAAGCAGCCTCATTGTAAGGCAGAAGGGTCTGCCTTACTTGCTCCCACAAAACCCAATAAAATATATCCATTTCTTGAATGGGAAACTGATTATTGAACAAGGCCATAGTGACAAAATATAAATAGGCACATCCGTTACAAAGATCAAAATACAGATACACATATGAAAACAAAAACCCACAGAGAAAACACCATATGTGGCTTTTGGTAGGTCTGCCCTCAGTCCACTGGCATCAAAAGAGTCCCCTTTTCCGTTCCTATATTTTTAAATAAGTGCACTTAGCAAGCAATCTCCAGCTGTTTTGTCCTTTTCCTAAGAATTCGCGTGAGCTGTTATAGGCCCAGAGATATTCTGTAAAAACGAAGGGATGTGGACAGATGGCTAGAGACTGGCGGTTAGTTTTTTAGCCCTGCCTTTCCAGATAGGAATTAAAGTTCATTGCCTGGCGGAAGATGGTGAGTGCCCGTGTATCACACTGTCCAGAGGCACTGCCTTAGGGACCTTTAAACTTGCCTGCTAGTATTCTTACTGTTCAGTTCATTTGAGTCATATTTCTTTTTCTGCTTGTCTTTTTGCCTGTCTGTTTGTTTGTTTGTTTGTTTTTTGCAGGCTGGTGGGCTGGCCGGAGTGTGCGTTGACCTGATATTGTTCCCTTTGGATACAGTCAAAACTAGACTACAGAGTCCTCAAGGATTTAAAAAGGCCGGTGGTTTCCGTGGCATCTATGCTGGTGTTCCCTCTGCTGCTATAGGGTCTTTCCCAAACGGTAAAGCTCTCTTTGATATGTTGCAGTAATTGCTGCTTAGGAATGTGAGAAATCAGCCTCCGTTTTTATGCATTTTCCTCAATCTCACCTACTTCTCTTCCAATCCTTTGTATTAGGTTGCAAGATGTTGGGCTTTTTTGCACTACACAATTCTAGCTCTATGATTCCAGTTTAACGGCCATGGCTGCATCCTGTGGAATCCAGGGGCTTGTAGTTTGGTGAAGCAGTATTGCTCTCTGACTGAAAATTCATTGTCCTTCTCCCTAAATCAGCACTGCTTAGAAAATCTAAGAAAAATTTTAAGAAAATTTTCTGGATTTTTTTCTGATGCTATATATTCCTGTGGAAAATTTTCGATATTATGTGTGTTTTTAGTCAGAGTTGTGTGGGCTGTTGTACTGCAATCAATCGTTTTCAATACATTTAAATATAATATATGAAGTTCTAGTTATTCTGCTAGATGTTGAAAAAGAGGAATAGAGTGCACAGAGGAATAGATTAACAAATGAACAGACCTCTAAACTTTTTTTACTGTTTCACAAAATCTCTTAACTTCTCAACCAATAACAAGTACAAGCAGTCAGGACAAAATGTAATAGTTGGCTGTGCCCACAGGTTCATAGTCATGAAATGAAATTTTCAGCTATTTGTACTGAATCATTTTTTTTCTCAACTTGTAATGGATCCAGTAAACGGTGCAGAGTGAGTGAGTGAAGCTGAAGGTACTGTGATATATCACTCCCTTTAAGTTCATGACCTTAAAAATAATGTTCTTTCAGGCTTGGTCATTTTGTCTTAAGTAAGAATATGCTAGTCTCTTTATGTTATTGCAAATGTTCCAGTAAAATAGTTTCCACATAAAGCTTTGAATGGGTTCAAAAATAATGTTTAAACCAAATGTGCTAAATCGGATAACATTAGTTAGAGCATTGGGAAATTTTCTGGAAAGTCCCCTCCCCTTTTTTTTCTGGAAAACTCAAATCACTGCCCTAAATTGTAAATCCTAGGATTTCATATATTCAACAAACAATTTCTAAGCTTTTGGACCGTGGTTCCAAAACAACAGTTGTTTGCTGCTGTTTGCTCCCACTGGCGGCATCTCTTCAGGGTGTCAATCAGGGTCTCCTTTCTGGTATAGCTTAAAAAATGATGGTGTTTGGTATCGTATTTTGGAGTACTTGAAAAAGTAGCAAACAGCAGTTTTTTAAGGCTCAGGAAGTCAGACTAGAAATTGCAGAATGCAGAGGAAAGCAAGATATGGCTAAAGGCAAGATACACCTAAATGCAATTGTTAATATCAATTCAATGAGTAGAGGTGGCTCTTTGGTTCCTTGGGACTTACCTAAGTGTGCACTTCCCAATTTCCCTTTGATTTGCTGAGTCTACTCTGGTTGGTTTTAATTGGTTGGTTGGAACTAAAATTGATTTAGGCTGTTCCCCCCACCCCTTGCTTTTTCCCAGATACATAATGCCAAAACATGGTTTGGAAGTGAGCTCTGAAAATTATCATTGCACGTTTGGTTAAACTTAAACATGTAAAGGTAGTGTTAACATGTCAAAAATGCCCTTCCTGTGTTTACATTCTTTCTTCCTGTCTTCTTTTAGCGGGTGTTAATGAAAGTTTACAACAGCATCCTCGGGCACCTTCAGCTCCTCTAAGCCCTTCCAAAGATGATATGAAATTTTTCTGTTCTTTATCTTCTGTGCTCTTATCTCCTTTAGCAGAAGATAAACATCTTTTGATTAGCAACAGAGGGCAAGAGATGCAGCCCTGTAACAAATTAAAAAAAATCCAAAAAACAGCTCTTCCTCTTGGCAAAGTTCTCTGTCTTTCTTTTGTACCATTTGCATTTTGAAATTCAGCACGGTGTCCTCTTTGCAGGGATGCAAAAGGATTATAAATTTTAAGCACCCTCATAATAAAAGTAATTTTGAATGTAATAGAAGGTGAATATTCTAGTTCTTTTCTGTGCAATGTATTGCTACTATCATAGGCTTTTACTTTCCTTTTATGTTGGTACTTCAGTATATTTGGATTTGTAGGTTTTTTTAAATGAGGAAGGTGGGCAAATATTTAAAATTAAAATTCAGAAGAGTTGATTAACATGTGGTCTTGTTTGCATCTTGTATTCTTCATATAATGTCCAGCCTGCAATCAGTGGTATGGGTTTGACAAGGGAATAAATGTGGAAAATTGTCTGGATAATTTCCCAGTGTCCTATATAGAGTATGATCTCATTTGGAATCTTTGTTGTTGTGTGCCTTCAAGTTGTTTGCAACTTATGGTGACTCTCAAGATGACCCTGTCACAGGGTTTTCTGGGACTTAGAGTGTGGGATGTGCTCAACGTTATCCAGTGAATTTTCATAACCAAGTGGAGAATCGAACTGTGGTCTCCAGGATCATAGTCCAATGCCCAATGTATTGACTAAACAAAACTTCTTAATGTCCTAGCAGGCCGGAAGTTTTCAAATGAAATATTTATTTAGGAAAAAAAGTAAAGTGTACTTAATGTTAGACGAACCTTTATGTAGCATTTTGAGATATTATTTTTTATAAGAATACTTGTTATGTTTTTACAATAGTACAGTTTGTATTTAAATACAGTTTGTGCTTAAATTTAAGGAGAGAAGGTGTTGAAAATGCTACATACTATAATAAAAATTTTGTTATACCCAAGGACCAGCATGTAACTGTTCATAGAATCATAGAGTTGGAAGAGACCACAACGAACGCTGAGTCCAACCCCCTGCCATGCAGAAACACACACTCAAAGCACCTCCAGCAAGTGACCATCCAGCCTCTGCTTAAAAACCTCCAACTGTTGATACCCTAAACTTAAAACAACCAGTGAATTGCTATATAAGCTGTGATTGTCCACTCCTCTACTTCCAACAGACCTTTTCCATGGTTGGTAAAATCACTTGGCTAATATTTTCTAATTCATAATGGCTAATGAATTTGGTGAAGTACTCTTTTTTTTTTAAGACATAGAAATTCACTGCAGAGAAATTAAGGACTCAGATGTTTCTTCTCCACATCATCCACAACTCCTTTCCTAACCTGTTGAAACTTTCATGAGTTTCGAATAGGGCGTGATTAGCTACAAGAAATACAGAAGCCAAAACTGTTTTTGGGGCATATATTTATCCCCCTCTGCCAGCAATTAAATCCTCATGCTAAATCCTCAGATTGCGTTTTTAATTCAGAGAATTTATGAATGTTTCACTGAGTGGAGTACCTGCTATATTGTGTCATTTTGGGAGTGCACAATTTTTCTTTGGTCGGTCAATAAATCAGAGCTGCACAAAGCTGATTGATTGATTGCTGACTTGTCAAGGATGTTTGGTTCCTTTACAAACATTCCAAGTCAGAAGGTTTCTCTGGTTTATCAGGCCAATGCCTCCATTCCGCTTGTCATTGTTTATAATTTGAACAGTTGTGGGGAGCCATCTTGGCTAAGGAGACCTTTACTTCAGAGCACTTGAAGTTCACTCTGCACTGGACTAGCAACTCCATGTGCCAACAGGACCCTTTGGGTATCTTAGCAGATGTTCTTTCTTGTCTTTCAGCTGCTGCCTTTTTTGTCACTTATGAATATACGAAAGCTTTGCTCCGCACAGATGGATCTCCGTATTTAGGTCCCATAACACACATGCTGGCAGCCTCGTTTGGAGAAGTTGTGAGTAGATGTTTAACTTGTCTTTAGTAAGGGGGCATGATGTAAGGATGGGCAGAGAACTTACTGTGATTGTTGAGAGCTAATTTGGTGTAGTAATTACAGATTTGAGTTCTCACTGAGCCATGAAACTTACTGATGGGCCATAGAAGAGTTACTCACAGAGCCCTTGTAAAGAGGAGAAGTAGGGAGGAGAAGAGGAGCCATGTATACTTTCTTGAACTCATTGGAGGAAAGGTGGGGTATATATATCATAAATGAACAGCAGCAAGTAATGGCATGATTGGAGAAGGACCTATACTGCAGGTTGCTTTTGCCATCGGAAAAAGTGCTTGGAACCCTGTGAAGATGCTAGGTAATTCATATTTGACTTTTGGAAAGGATGAATGCATGTTACAGTAATTGAAATGGGGTGAGTTTTTATTTTATTCTTTTTATTGAAATGGGATATAGCCATGGCATCTGTAAGCAGGACTAGATCAGACACTGCCAGGGGTAGGTGCAGCTGGCACACTAGCTTTAGCTGCGCAAATGCGATTATGATCCCTACAGAAACCTGGGCCTCCATACTGCGTACAGGAGTATGCCCAGGCTGAGTACCTGATATTTCAGGGAGAGTATAACCCTGTTGAACACAATCTGAATGTCTGCCCCAATCTGCATGTCAACTAATCAAGAGCACCTTTGTCTTGTATAGCCCTGCCGATAGATAATGCCCATAGGTAGAGTTGTCATATAGGCCATTTCTGCACTAGACTGTTACAGTGCTATTATTCCACTTTCAACATCTGATGGAATCCTGAGGTTTGCAGTGTAGGGAGAGGCCTTTGATGCCCCTCCCTACACTGCAAACCCCAGGATTCTATAGGATGTTGAAAGTGGAATAATAGCACTGTAACAGTCTAGTGCAGAAATGGCCATAGTGAGCATGTCAAATTATCTGAAATATTCAACTGGTAAGTAAAAAAGGGCCATTTTTCCTGTCCGTGCTACAGAAAAAGCTCCTGCTATGGTGTTTTGTTTTGTTTTTTTCCTGTCTATGGAGTTCTGAAGGAAGTGTGTGATATCTTGGATGGACTATTTTCTTTCTTTTTTGGGGAAAAGCCCTGGTAGGATGCCACACTTGGTGGAGAAAATGGTGGACCAGAGTCCCAGTATTGTGTTGAGAAGCATATTAAACTACTCCTAGACCACTGGTATATCTCAGCACAACTTTTTTGTGGCAACCTCCAAGAAAACACAGCTCCTAGCAGCAGTCTTTTTGATAAAAAACCATTTTCCTAAAAGTCTTCCTCCTTTTCCCAATTTTATGATAATTAATATAATAATTAAAATATTTGAGCTAGGATCACTCTCTCTCCCACAGACACTCCTGTTAGCCTTTCTTTGATTTCCCCCATCTGAAATTGCACAGAAAAGGCTGAAAGTTCTAATTACGGTTTTATTGATTAACCATTAGTTTTTAATTAAGATATAACCACAGGGAAAGGCTCTTACTTTGCAAGCAGGCCTTATCCTTTAGCATGCTGCCCCTTCCCAACATGTTCATTGGTTGGTCATGACAAATACCTTGTACCTAGGTGTTTTGTATACACACCTGTATGCAGTGTTGTGTTAGGATTCCTACAAAAGCGCTTCTTATGTTTTTTGACAGCTATTGTATTGATAAATTATTACCTTTGAAGGTTTTTGTGTCTGCTTGTGCTTCTGGTCAGCAGAGTTCATATAACTGATTTTATCTTATGGCACTGTGGTGGGAAGGGACTGGGAGGCCATGCTGGTGGCAACATATCATTGGTCTGGCTTTCTGGGGTGGCAGAAAGAAGCTGTTGCTCTGATGTTTCCATAAAGCCATTTTATCAAACTGAGCTGGTATGCCGTTTGATGCATACTTAACTGTTGGGAATATCTGTAAGATTTCACTGCATATCTCTTTAAACTGAGTCAAGAGATTAAACTGACATTTCATACTAGCCTTCCCCCCCCCCCCGCGAGTATGTGGGAGATAGGGAATTGGAAGAAGGAAATTCAGTTTGAAGCCAGGTGTAAAAAAAATGTAATATTCTGCTAAAGTGGAGGTTAAGAGACACTGGTTTAGAAATATTGCTTTGAGCTTTGTTCCTCCGTTAGAAAATGAAAAGAACATTTTATGTAGTTTCCTGTTTTGCATTATACTGCCATGTAATATGATGTCGTATTATAACAGCATCTTTTTTTTTTGTTCCATTCTGATAGACTTTGGTAGTTCGTTCAGTCATAGGCTTACACAATATTACTTGGAGGTTTGCTAGAGGGCTGCCTTGATTATACATTAAATTATGTGTGGAATCATAGCACGTGTTGATGCAAACTTTCAAGAAAAAGCATGTGATCATCTTGGAACCATACACATTTTTAATACAGTTATATTTTTGTTTACTTGAATGCTCATACTAGAAAACTAATATGTCTGTGCAGCAGGTTCTAGGGTAGCCTTGATCCTTATTTGCTAGTTTTTTACTTAGAGATATGCTCTATATATCGGGCAGGTGTTCGTTTCGCTTCTGGCATTTATAAGTGCCATCCTCAAAATTGTATTCTCCATGTACAAGAGGGGGGTACATCAGCAGGCAAAGTTGATCTTTACACAAATCTTCAGGGTTAAAAAGCTAAGGGAAGAACCTCTGAAACAGCTCTGTCAAGGGTGAGCTTGTTGATCAAGAAATGTGTTATTGTTCATGTCAGTTCTCAGGGTTTTTTGTTCGTTTGTTCTCGTTAAAGTCTATTTGTTTTTCATAGGTAGGTTTATAAGCTGGTTAGGATATGTGTTTTACAGTAGTTGTTTTTTATGCGAGTGTTATGTTATTAGAAGTCAATGTGTAATATTTTTTCCCCAAATATTTTTATTAAAACCCCGTCTCTCTTCACATACATAATTAATATACAATATTTATATTTTTGATTGTATAAAATACAGATTTGCATAAAATACAATCTTCCTTTTTACCTATTATTTCAGTTTGTTATTTGTTAAGGATCTTCTAATTACATCTTACTTATTCTAGTTCAGCTTCCTTCTTATTATTCTTATCAATCAGATCATCAATCTTGTGTTGATTCCATTAATTCAAATCAATTTCATTCTTAACTTTCAGCTATTCATTTTAATCATTCCCAAGCCAGATCCTTATCTAGATTATTAAACATTTTAAACTTCCTACTTTCTCTTGTTTGGATAATATTCTATTCTTTTAACTGATGCCTCCTAATATTCCTGTTACTGTTGACTTGCCTGTTTAAGGCAATATTCTTGTCTCTTTGTATATTTTAGTTTTACAGCAATCTTCTGCTATACTACAGTTTCATTCTTCATTATCCTCTTGGCATAATCATGTCCAGTTAATTTCAATATAATTCTTTACTACTTCCATTTCTCTTTCTTTAGAAGTCAGTGTGTAATATTGAGGAATATTATTTGTTTTGTGCTTTTTCATCTGTGCAATTTTGTTTTTTTCTCTTATGTATTCATGTCCCTCTTTTCCTTTTTATTTCATTTTAATAAAAATAATTTATATATATATAAAAAGAAATGTTGACTGATTGTTGGCTGGAGTGGGGGAATGTGATAGTATATGCTGGAGTATCTGGATACCCATACAGGGTCCTATCAGATGTGAATCTGATATCGGTGTTCAGGCAACCTAGAAGATCCACTGGATCTTGGCTTTGTCTTCCATATTTGTAAATAAGCTCTGAAGAAGGAATACTTCTTATACTTACAGTGTATGCATATGCCATTGAAGCAAGTGGCTGCTAATCTTCACGTCTCCAGCAATGAGATGTATCCTGTGCTTTAGTAGGAAATCAGTGTTGTGTCTTGAATGAATCCTGTTCGTTTCTGAGTATTTCAGAGCCTAATTGAGATAGTTCATGTTATACAGATGCTGGTTGTTCTTGCCAAGGTCCATATAGGAGAGCAGTTGAACGCATTGTTAGAAAGGTTGCAGAGAAAATGGGATTTGCTGCCATTAGGACCTGTGTAGAGAGTACACAGAAGGAGGATGGTTATGTTGGAAGAAAAATCAAATTAAGGCTACAGCTGGAAATTGCCTGTAAATAAAGATGAATGGAGGTAGAGAACTGCAGACTCTGCCAACAGATTCATCACACAATTAAAGGCTGAAACCAGCAAATTAGGAACTGTCAGATACCTAACCAGATGCCACACAGTCCTCCATGCATACGTTCTCATACATTAATGTGACCCCCTTTCTGTTTTTTTTCCCTGTTAATACTTCAGTTTCTTGGGCCTACTGTCTATCTGTCTGTGAACTTCTGTTCTCTCCCAACATCAAAATGATACCCAATAAAATTCTCTTTTTGCTTTTTCAGCAAACAGGATAGTGGCAGTGTAATTTCTGCAATATAACTTCCTTAGGTTAATATTCATAATGAGAGAGAGAACTGAAGGAAGCAAGGATACATAAATCAAAACAAAACAAAGATAGTGATAATCTTAGTAAGGTATCTTCTCCTAATCCCAGCATGAAGAGTAAACATTTTCTGTTCTGTTAAGATATACTTATGAGATATGCATTTAAGATGTACTTTGCAAATTAGTCAAAATATAGTTGTCCTCCCTCCACATTCATGGGTCTGACCTTCTCAAGTTTGATTATTTGTGAGTGTGTATGCCTCCCCCCAATTTTCCTCCTCCCATTCCCTTGGGTTTTGCCAGGTGCTGGGAGGGAAGGCAAGTGCGCCTGGGCAAAAGGTAAGGGAATGGAAAGGGGAGACACAGCTGTGCATTTGCTCCTCTGGAGTTTCTCCCTCCCATTGCCATGCATTTGGACCCCACAGGAGAACGTGCGCTGAGACAGAACACAAGCGAACGAGGGAGAAGACTCATGTGAGCCTTTCCTTTCCCCTCTGGAGCTCCCTCTCTCATTCCCATACATCTTGCCTCAGAGTGGAGAAGTCATGCTAAGGCAAAATGGAAAGAAATGGGGTGGGGTGGCTCATGTTAGCTTTCCTTTCACCCTCGGAGTTCACTCATTCCATTCCCATGCATTTTGTCCAAGCTTAGAGAATGTGTGCCAAGGTAAAGCTCAAGAGAATTGGGGGGATCCTGAGAAGGGAATGGGAGGGTGAATGTCGGAGGGGGGGTTATTTGTGGTTTTTCCATTTTTGCAATGGTTTTGCATGCCAAATCCTTGCGAAAGTGGAGGGGTGCCTTCAAGGTTCTCACTCATAGTGACCTATAGTAAGGTTTTCCTGGAAAGATTTATTTAGTGGGAGTTTGCCAGGGGGACTTCCTCTGAGGTTTGAATGTGACTGACCCAAGGTCACCTGATGGATTTCTATGGCTGACTAGGGAGCCAAACCTTGATCTCTTGGAGTCCTAGTTCAACACTCAAAGCAGCATACCACAGTGCCACAATGCAAAGTAGGCACAATACACTGTCACAATACTCAATACATAATAGCCATAAAAAATAATAGCCCCGCAAGCATAGTACAGACATCTTTCAGGTAGGAATATCTCAAATGTCTAAATTTTTAAAAGATTTGTTTCAGGAGTTGATTTAAACACATGCATGCGCTCACAGACCCAGCAAACACGTTGAATGTTGTATATATGTGTTTGGTAAAACAACTGCTGTAGCATTCTTGATCTTTTAGATTATCCTTTCTGATCACATCCCAACCAGCATCCTCTGATTAGGTGATGAGCTGATCTGATTAACAAAAGGGTGACTGATGATATCAGTCTGTGATTGAAAGTTCATGTGCAACAAGTTAAAATGATGGAGGAGGGGAATGTGTTATTGAAGCATACTTGGTTTGAAAGACTTGGGATTTTCATAGGGTTAAGGTACAGATGAAGTGTAGCCTTCCACATGTTGTTGAACTGCAGTTCCCGTCAGATCAAACCAGCATAGTAAGTAGTAAGGAATGCTGGAGGTTGCAGTCCAGCATCATCTGGAGATCTATGCTTTGCCCTCCCTTGTGCTAAGATGAAGGGTTTTTTTCATGATAGTGAAAAAGATTCTGTTTGCTGCCTCTTACCCTTCCCACCACCTGTCAAAATGGACTTTGTATGTGTTATTTTTGTTGTTAACATCACCGCTGATGAGTTGAACTCTCTTTCTCTTGCCTGTGTGTTACAGGAGATTTCATAGCTGCAGTTGAAAGAAGCTTTCTCCTCAGCCATGTGCCATATGCTCAGCCAGCAAATAATCGCATCTGTTGTGGTGCGAATATGCTCTGTATTTCTCTGTCCTGCTTCATTACCACTGTTTGAGGCTTTGTTTCTCCCTATAGCAACATGAAGTGGTCACGTTCTCAATCCCCCCCCTTTTCTTAACGAGTTCTGTTTAGGTGTTCTAATAGTAGAGAAAAAGGTATATGATATTGATGAATGATGAAAAGCCAGTTTCCAGACTGCAAGAAAAATCTTTTAAGTGGCTGCTCTCAGCCTTTGCACGCTTCCATGGGAGGCTAGGCTGGCCCCCTCCCTGCTCTCCTTTCACCACAGGCAAAGACCTTTTTGTTTAAGCAGGATTTTAATATGTCGATAGTGAGGCTTCTTCGTGGTGTGTGTGTGCTTTATTTATTTATTTTTTCCCGGTTTTGTATGCTTTTAAAATAAGTTTACACTGTTTTAAGCATGATGATTTCAACTGTTTCTAAAACTGCATGGTCTAGGTTTAATTTATTTATTTTGTAAGCCACTTTGGGTTCCACTCTGGGACAAAGGCAGCATATAAATGAAATAAACAAATAAACAAACAAACACACATGTAGAGAAGGCTTTTCTTTAGATCTGCAGTTCTAGTGCGCTGTTTTATGTCAAGATTCTCCCACACCCTTCTAGTATATACAGGGATTTTGCAAAGATTTTGCAGAGATTAAAGAACCGTAGAATTGTATCATAGAATCAGAGTTGCAATATTTGATTCAGAATGAGCTTCCTACTGTTTGGTGTTTACTGGAATGTTCACCTACTAGCCTGGTTCTCAAGATAGAAAGTGCAATTTCCCCAGAAACTGTTTGCAGAAGATCTTTGGTAGTGGTACAAAATTTTTTACTGCTGCATCAAATAGAAGTGGAGATGCAAGCAATAGAAGAAGGTGAGGTAGGCTGTTTTGTCCCATTTCATAGAAAAATAATGTTAGAAGAAGCCTCTTGGAACTTTGAGTCCAGTCTCCTGCTCAATGCAGGATCCCCAGCTAAAGCATCCCCACCAAATAGCTGTCCAGTCTCTTTTGGAAGACATCCAGAAAAGGAGATCTCTGCCTCTCTAGGCAGTTGGTTCCATTGCCAAGATGCTCTTAATGTCAAGAATGTTCAGTTGAAACCTACTGTCCTGTATCTTAAAACCATTAGATCTGGGGCAGCAAAGAACAGACCTGCCCCCTCCTCTCTGTGACAGCCCTTGAGGTATTTAAAGAGTGCAGCTGTGTCACCCCTTAGCCTTCTCTTTATCAAGCTGGACATGGCCAGTTCCTTCAACCTTTCCTCATATGTTTTGTTCTTTATACCTCTTATCACCCTCATTGCCCTTCTCTGAACCTGCTCCAACTTTTCTATATCTTTTTTAAAGTGAGACACCAAGAATAAATGCAGTACTCCCAGTGAGGCCTGACCAGTGCTGAATGTAGGGGGACCACTACTTCTTCCAACTTGGAAACTCTGCTTCTATTAATACAGGCTAAAATAACATCTGCCTTCTTTGCTGCAGCATCACACTGCTGGCTTATGATCAACTTACGATTAACAATAATCCCAGGGTCCTTTTCTTATGTAGTACCTTTGAGCCATGTATCCTCCATCCTAGATCTGTACGTTTGGTTTTTTGTGGCCTAATGTAGAATTTTGCATCTGGTCTCTACTGAATTTCATCTTATTAATTTCTGCCCAATTTTCTAGTTATGTGTTAGCCACTCTTCCCAGTTTTGTGTCACCTGGAAACTTCCAAAGGATTCCCTCCATCCTGTTATCTATGTCATTGATAAAAATGTTGAAGAGTAATGGCCCTAAGACAGGACCATGAGGTACTTCACTTAAGACTTTCCAATTTGAAACACAGCTATTGATGATCATGCTTTGAGCATAGTTTTCAGACCAATTATGGATACATCTAACATTGTTTCCATCTATTCCACATTTAATTAGTTTGCTGATCAAAATATTATGGGGCACCTTATCTAATGCTTCGCTGAAAGCCAGATAAATGACATCCACAGTATTCCCGCCGTCTACTAAACTGAAAAAAATACAGGATTTGGTTGGCAGGATTTCTTCTTGACAGATCCATGCCCAGTGTTATTAAGACTGGCAATAGTTCTCCAGTGTTTCAAGCAAGGTGAGTTGTTAGCTCTACCTGGAGATGCCAGAGATTAAACTGGGGTCGTTCCATATGCAAAGCAGATTCTTTGCCACAGAGCCAAGATCCCTCCTTGGCAGTAGCCCATGGTTTTCCTCAGTGTGAATGGCCAGAGAAATTTTAGGGTGAAAGGGCAGTAAGGGGATATTAATAGACTGCTGTTGGTGCCAATTTTACCTCTGACTGAAGTGGTGACAGAGTGGTTTTTTTTTCTCATTGTAGAAGAAGGTATGCGTGCAATCTATTGCTTTTTCTTATTTGTAACAGCAAACCCCCATGATATATGTATTTTTTGAGACTCCTAATGATAGTTATAATCCTCAAAGGCCATTTCTGATTTGCTTACATCCATACCTAAATATTTTGGCCTAGTGTTCATTGGCACCTTAGCATTCATTCCCCATCCATGAATGGCTGCAGGTACCTGTTTTCCTCAGGATATTGTGAGGTTTAATTTAAGGTTTGTAATCTGTTTTATTCTCCTATCATTAAAACAGGCTTGGGAAGCTTTTTTTAAAATTAGTAATATTATTAATAAGTGTAAGCAATTATGCAAATAGTGTTCTGAAGGACGACATTGGCAGTCTGTATTGTATTCCCTCTCTGCCATGTGGAATAGTAATTTGCATGGCTCACACCCAAACTGTTGAGACTGCATGCAGAAACAGTTTCATCCAGTATTTCCAGTCTTAGCCAGGAGCGAGAATGAAAAGTAATCCATTAAGATATTGGTAAGACATCAGTGGGAAACATCTGGGGGGGGGGGAATAGCCTGTATATAGGCCATATATTTTCAGATTTTTGTTTTGCCATGGTCTTGCTTCAAAGACTGCTTCTGCCTGTCCTCCTCCCTATATTTTGTCAATATAATTCATCCCAGAATCCACCATCATTCTGAATCTCCTGCGTTTTATTCAGAACATTTAAAAATTAGCTTTTTGTGCTAGAAATCCCAAGAATCCCCCAGCCACCATGGCCCACTTTTTCAAGTCCAGAATAAAATGCAGAAAGCCTAAAATGATGCTGGATACTGAATATGTTGTTATTTCAGCGTGCAAAGCAGGTGCCATATGTAGCAATAGCACGTGTATTTCTATACTGCTTATTAGCTAAGTGCTCTCTGAGCAGTTTACAGTGTGTTTAGCTAATTGCCCCTAACAGACTGGGCATTCATTTTACCGACCTGCGGAAGGATGGAAGGGTGAGTCAACCTGGAGCTCAGCAGGATTGAACTCACAACTTTGTGGCTGCAGTATGAGCATTTAACTGCTGCACCTCCAGGGCTCTGTACTGAACCAATTGCCATTCCAGATACATACTTGCACCTGTTTCCTAGCAACAACAAAAATCAAGGCCTTTCCCATTTACAGGGAAAATGTGTACGTGCAACCACAATCTCAAAACCATTGTGTCCTAATAGTCTGTAATGCATATACCTAGCTACAGTCTTAAGACTTTTTTGTTAGATAAAATGAATGTTTTATGAAATGGTCTAATGAAATGAAATTATGAAATGAAATGAAGTGGGTGACTGTTGGGACTGGGAGTCGCATTGCCGCCCGCTTTGCCTCTGGTGGACCTAACCATCCTTTTATACCTCTTCAGTCCTTAGACCAGTAAGGAAATCAGAAATGATCCAGGATCATGTTTTGGAAGACTTCTTTTTTAAAAAAAAGAAAAAAAAGTTTGCACCAAAGTTAAAAAAAGTGATGGGGCAAACTACCCTGTACCATAGGAAAATAGCCAGCAGTACCCCCAAGTCTTTTGAGGGGCAGTTTTGGCAATGAGGGTCATGAGTGGGCACCATGAACTCCTGGGGAATTTAAAAAATGCCCCTAGGGTTGCATATGGTCCATTCTTTGCTCACCTGGGTCTGATGGTTCCCTTAAAAGAATACACTCTCTATGTTGACTTTGTTCCTACTACTCCTGAGGGGACTTGAAAATGTAAAGTCAAAGGCTTTTACAGCTGGAATCCATGGGTTGTTGTGGGTTTTTCAGGCTAGAACATGGCCTGATAGCCAAAAAACCCACAACAACCCATGACTTGAAAACTTTGGCAGCTCCAGATGAGCTCTTTTGAAGAATACATTAAACATCAGCAATAGTAGGTCAGTTAGAATAGTTGGAAGAATATGCTGCATCTGTTACTGTTGCAGTTAACTTTGTAACATATCTTAAATTAGCACTTCCGCTTTAATAAGCTTGACTTTCTAGGAATGGTGAACCAAAAGGTGTTATATCTGATTTGCATGACATTGTCAGTATGCTTTTCTTGTACTGTTAACTTTCTGTTCTTTGCTTTGCAGATTGGCATTTTTAATTGAATATTGCATTTTTTCTCCTTGTGAACTGGTATAAAATTAATTGGAAATTTTTTATTTGCCCAATTTTGTTGAAAATAAATAATAATAAATATTTTTTTATATTTGAAAGATGTTAGCCTTATGCTATACAAGTACTATATATACACTTTTAAAGATGTTTTTAAATAAATCTTTGTTTGATGATTCATATTGGAAAAATAAATATTCATATTGGAAATGCCAGTTTGCGAAGTGAGGCAGAGTAATTTAACATAAGGCCAACTTTGTTCAAAATGCTTCACATTTCTGTCTAATCTTTACAGCAGCCTTCTTAAGTAGACCAAATGTCATTACTGCCCATATTATAGACAGAAAACTGATGCTGAGGAGGTAAACATTTTATATTGTTAAGATGCAAATTCTACCTGATCCTAAGCTACAGCTAAACCACTGAAGAAGGTGGCTACTAGATTATACTTTCTAGTATTAATTGGGTTTTGTAACCTCATTTTGGCAAATTGCAGTCTAGTCCTGAGCACAAGATGGCAGTATTTGTACATTTATTGAACAGTGCAAATTTGAAGGTGATATGTATTTAAAAGCTTTTTACTATGAAGAAATGTTTGGGTCCAGAAAGCAAATATACAGTGTTTCATCTGCAGTGTTCTAATTTGTTAAATTTAACTAAGATTATATGTATGATGTGTTTGTAATGTTTATATTTCTTTGATTTTTATATCTCTCTCTGTGTTTGTTGTTGTGAACTACCATGAAGTCGACTTGACCTTATGGCAACCCTATAAACGAGAGATCTCCAAGTCACTTTTGTCATGAACAGCCCTGCTCAGGTCTTGCAAACTCAGAGCCAAGGCTTTGTTGATTAAGTTTCTCTACTTCTAATGGGATTTTCCTCTTTTCCTACCACCTGGGTAGACAAATAACTTCCCTTCACAAAACAATCTTAGATCCAGAAATCTTGCAAAGTGATACCCTACTCACAGGGCACTCCCAAGAAAGAAGGAAATGGAGTGCAGGGAGGAGGTATAAACAGCGGTGTGGTGTTGTGCATCTTGAGCTATCTAGTGTGGGTGACTGGTAGTATTTTCCCTCAGCGTGCCAAGGAGCAGTTATTGCTTTGGTTTCATTGATTAGAATTGTTTCCTTTTTTTCTGGGAATGCCAAGGGCCTGGAGACCAGCAGTTTGAGTATCACTGGAGTAGTGGAAACAAAGCTCACACAACCTGAATGCTGGGACTTTTAGCTATGATCACATTATCTGTCACCTCTTCAGACTGTCCCCTCTGAACTTAGCTGCAATATTTACAATATGTCATGCATAATTTCCATAGTAGATGATTTTCCTAGTGGCAGTATGTTGTTCTGAACTATCCTTTTTATAATGCTGTCTATTTGGAGGTGGCATGTTCTTGAATGGACAGCGAAGAACAGACAAGACAGCTTGATAAAAGACCTGCTTGTAGTGTGCCAACAGAGCTGGTTTGTATGTTTTTGACTATCTTTGGGAGTATTACCGTAAGTAGTGTCAACTTTTCCTCTTCAAAAATTTCTGCTACGCAAAAGGTGATATTGTTTTGTCTAATCCTTTGCTCCTAGAAATGATGTTGGGAAAATAGGTAGAAATAGTTGCTCCTTGATTTTACTGGGGGGAGACTTAACTAGAATCTCACCGTGCATGGGAGGAGCAAGTCTGAATCCAAGTCATTGGATTCTTGGCCTTATCCAGAAGGGCTCTTTGTGCCTATGTTTGAATGTAATTCTAGGCAGACATGGGACTCCTGGGCTCCACTCTGTTCCATCCAGTACAGCAACTACTTCCATTTTTTTGTTTAATATAGTTTAGTGTTATGTCTGAAACCCTACACTGTGATTAAACTTAGCAGTTGTTTGGGGAAAAAAACATCTTCATGTAGTTGTCTAACTTTGGTAAAAGTGCCAAGACTTATCATATTTTCTCTTGATCCAGACAAAATGAGTGCTAAACTGTGATTAATTTAGTGTTGCATCTCGGCAAGGGCAGAAAGAGAACATTCATTATTGTATTATAGGTGCTCATTGATTACTTATGTATATAATGCTCTATTGACTGACTTACCCTGGAAAAATGAACAAGCTACAAGGCAGCCTGCTCTGCCATATGAAAGTGAGAAAGCATTTCATGCACTACTACAATGACTGGAACTTAACATTAGCTTTTGTTGAGAACAAAAGATTTCAACGTCTGCGCGTGGTGTCTTTGCCACTGAACCATAAAAAACAACAACGAATCAGTACAAGTTTCTGTATCACAAGGGCAGGCTGCATATAATTTAATGTAAGTGGGGAAAAGCAAAATATGAAATATAGCTGCTTGGCAGAAACAGGCTGGAAACAGGAATTTTTTCTCCACATAGTGGCAAGACACAGATTGGGTCCATTTTCCCTTTAGTGGAAAATGGCTTCTGAGAGCCTTTTTCACTGATTGAAATCAATTACTGCAAGACTGAAGAGCCATGGCCATGGCCATCATTTGCAAAATATCTGTAAGACATTCAGCATGCCCAGTATTGTCACCTGAATAATGTTGCTTGTTTTACTGTTCCAGCATTCAGACATGAACTTGGTAGTCTTTATCCTCCTGTTTGCATGTGTGCATGTTTTCAGCGGCATGAGTGCAGGGCATATAGTCAGCATTTGGCATAGAGATCAACTACTGAAGGATTCACAGTGCGTACTTTGGCTTCTTCTTACCTTAATTCAGCATTGGAGGGAACTGTTTCTGACTGCAGTTGTCTGCAGAAATCTGCATTTGTGCATAGAGGAAACACCCATGAAATACCTAATAGGCATCATTTCCTGCCTATAGAAAAGAGATTCCACCTAAACATTAGGAAAAAACTTCTTACTGTAAGAGCTGCTCAACAATGGAATCCATTTCCTTGGAGAGTAATAGAGTCTTCATCTTTGGAGCTCTTTAGAAAGAGGTCGGGTGAGCATCTTTCATTGGTGCTTTAGTCGTGCACTTCTACAAGGCAGGAAGTTGGACTAGATGGCCCTTGTGGTCCCTTTCAATTCTGTGATTCTCTGATTCTAGCAGGTCTGGTGACTGACTGTTAACAAGGTCCAGGCATGTGGATTACAGCAGCCCCTCCACTTTCATGAGGGTTCAGAGTGTAGTACTCTTGGGAAAGTAGAAATACTGCAAATAACTCCTTCCCACACTCCTCCTCCTATGCCCCTCTGGGGCTCCCCCCTCCCATTCCCTTGCCTTTTGCTTTGGTAAACATGCTCGCCTTCTCTGTGCCCAGGCAAAAGGCAAGCAAATCAGGAGAGCAGGTGTGCATGACTTTGCCTCCCCCATTCTCTTGCCTTTTGCTCAGGTGTGCCAACCTTTCTTCCCCACACCTGGGCAAAAAGCGATGGAATGGGAGGAAGAGGAAGGCATATGTACATCTTGTACATAATCAGATTTGTGAACGTCAAACTCGTGAATGTGAAGGGAGGACTATATTTATATACCCTCAGTTTTCTCAGTGAGTAGACAGAGTATCCAGATTGTGTCTTTGCATCTACAGCTGGAATCCTAAAGTCTTGCCTAGGATCCTTTTGACACTTTTAGTTCTTACTGCTAAGTGCACTGCTTTTGCTATAGTCCCTTTCCTCTCCCCTCTATCACTGTGTGATTTAAAATAAATATCAGGCGACCAAGTAAAACACCCAGCTACATGCACCAATCCAACACTGCCTCCCTTGCAAATTAGGTGTAACACCACCAAGCTTCTTTGCAGGGCTGGCCTAGTCCTTACTCTCTTAGCCTATCTCCACACTGTATATGCAATTGTGAAGGTCTCTGTCTTCCTTGACAAGGTATTCTTTTTTAAAAAAGACAAATGCAAGAGAAATAACACATTTGCTTTCACCATTGCATACAAGCATATCTCAGTTAATGAAGTAAGTATGTTCCTCAGTCTTATTTCTTTAACAGAAAATTTGGTATCAGAGGCAGAAGTAACATGGAAATAGTAGTAATAGGCTCCTACACCACAAAAAATAAGTTTAACATGTTTCAACAACATTTTCGTTTAGACTAACAATATGGACAGGGGAAATGCAACAACCAGATTGGGTAGTCCTTGCAGAAGTAAACATTTTGAACCTTCTAGAAACCAACTGAAAGCTCCTTCCAGATGCATCCAAGGAGGATTTTTAAAATTTCACCACCCTCCAATTCTCTTAAGATTTCCATTCAGACAGTCACATTTACAAATCTGTGCTTTGGGGGAAGCTAGTAAGGCAGCTTATCTGCTTTCATCTTTTCTCTGTTTTGCTGTCCACACAAGCTCAATAAGGGATTCTGAAGCAGCTGCTGTCCCCCCCACCCCGCTGTAGGCAGGCACACACAACAACAGTAGGATTGGCTGGAACAGAATCCTATTCTTATCAGCTCATGCATTTACTGCAGACATACTCTCACAAACTGACACCAAAATTCTGTGTTTCTCCAGTCTTCCTTTACCATCTTTCCAGTGCCAATGCTGCTAAAAAAAATTCCAGCCAGACAGAGGGCAGGGAAGAAAAGTGGAGCCTGAAGGACTTCTCTGTCAGAGGCTTTCTCAACTGAGTTACACCTGTATTGTGGTTGTGCTACACAATGTACAGTTCAGTCACAGAGACAATTAAGGCCTGGATTTCCTAAATGTTTTCTTTGGCATAGCACTCGCTTCTCCATCAAGGGAGACCATAGAAGCAAAAAGGGCTTTAAAATGAGTGAGTGATCTGTGAACAAAGACTTTCTGCAACATACCTGCAACAACAATTGAGAACATTGCTTCTCTTGTCATTTTTCTTATGTATTTTGGAATTCCTTCACATATTTTGGAAGTTAGATATGTCGGTCTTGGGTGGTGGAAACTAGAAGGGACAAGGGATTTTTCCTGCTTCATCCCAAGAGCTCTCCTCTCATTTTCAGTGGGAAAATGGAAGTTTGGGGAAATGATGGGGAAAACCCCCTCACATTAGATATTTTCACTTTGAATGAATGAAATACTTTTAAAAAAAGCTTATATTTGCTCAGAAGGTTCATATTAGACAAATCATGTTTATAATGTGAATGTGTGCTACACTCAGATTGAGAATGCATTTTTGCACCTAGGATGGGGTAGAAATTGTGAGGCCCTCTAGGTGTGACTGAACTGTAAAGGGATGCCACGTTGAAGATGGAGCAAGCTTGTTTTCAGAAGCTCCAGAGTTTAGAACACAAACCAGTTGGTTCAAATTGTAAAAAAAGAGATACTGGCTAAACATTAGGGGGAAGTTCCTGACAGTAAGGGCTTTTCCACAGTGGAACAAGCTGACTCAGAGAGTGGTGGATTCTCTTTCTTTGGAGGTCTTTAAACAGAGGTTGGATGACTATCTCTTGGGAATAATTTGATGGTGTACCTGCATGACAGGGCTAGATGGCCCTTGCAGCCCATTAAAACCTTTTGATTCTATGACAGTTTTGCAGGGCCTTGTTGCTTGTGAGTTGTTTGCACAAAGTGAGTTGTTTATGCAAAGTTAGGCCAAGGCGAGGGAAGCAATTTCTAGCATCCCTGTGGTGGAACAGACTTGGATTCTGCACAGCTTCAGCTGGTCCTTGGCCATCTTGACCAGTTCGGATTGCATTTAAGTCCAGCTGAGCTCAGTGGGGCTTCTGAGCAAACGTATAAAAGATTCCATCATAAGGAATTTATACTTTCGAGTCTTACGAAGCAGAATCAGTGTGGTGTAATGGTTGAAGTGGCGAACTAAGTTTTCAGGTCAGGATTTGAATCCCTGCTGAGCTATGGAAACTCACTTGTTGACCTTGGTCAAGCTAGGGGAAGGTAATGGCAAACCTCATCCAAACGAATCTTGCCAAGAAAACCTTGTTGGATTCACTTTAGGATTGCCATAAATTAGAAATGACTTGAAGGGATGTAGGAAGAAGTATTATGAAAACTTACCTGGGTGTAAGCTTCACTAACCAGAGTTGGATCTTACTCCTAAGGAAATATGTGCAGGATTACTCAGAAGAGTTCGTTAGAAATAGGACATTTTTACATGCTAGTAAATTAAAATGAAACCGTAAAATGAATTTAGGTTCGAAAGTAAGAATGCAAGTATTGCATATAGTTAACTTCCCCTACACTCTGGAAAAATTGTTTTTACCCATGCTTTTAACACTTCTGGCAATTATATACTCCCTTAAAACATCTCTTTGTGGGTACTGTGATGAGTTTTGCATAGTTTGACATAATTCATGCAAAAAACTTTGTGTCAGCAAGAGTAGTAGTAGGAGAAAAGGGCTATGGTAAGATCAGGTGCATTATTTTGGCAACTGAGGGAAGCAACTCTCTCCTTCCTTAGCAGCAGAAATGTGTATATATGAATATTAAATAACAAATTGTTTTGCTTTTAATTACACCTCAGATCTGCTGAGGCAAAGAATAAGATGGCACCTCTTGCCGTGTGTGTGTGAGAGAGAGATTGAGAGAGAGAGAGAAACTTTAAGTTGCCTGTAGACTAAGGGTGACCCTCATGAATTTTATAGGGCTTTCTTAGGCAAGAAATACTTGGTGGTGATTTTGCTAGTTCCTTCCTCTGAAATACAAACTGCCTAGGTTTTTTTGGTCATCTTCTATCCAGGTACTAACCAGAGCTGAACCTGCTTAGCTTCCAAGATAAGATGGGATCCAGTGCCTGTATGGTATTTAGGCCCTACCTCTTGCCCTGCCTTCCTATGATTCTCTGTACAGCAGACTGATAGCTGAATCATATTTCAACACTGATGAAATGGAGGTATCCTCCACTGGAGCTGAGGGCACAGGAAAGCTTAGGGAGCTTAGAAAAGGCCAAATGGTGCATGTAGCTCATAAACATTTGATGCACCTCAGAACTTGTTCCTGGAGACATCCAGCTCACCTTCACTATGGTAGGGTCAGTTTTGTTGAAGTATGTGTCAAATTGAACAAGTTTAGAAGAACTGAAGAAAATGCATGCTTTCCAAACACCTGAGTCTTCTCACATTATAACCCTCCGCAAACACACACACACAGCTGTCCGTCCGTCCGTCCGTCCGTCCGTCCATCCATCCATCCATCCATCCATCCATCCATCATGGGAAGGGATTATGCAGGCCCACAAAGTTTACTGAAGACTGTCTTTAGCTTGGCATACAGTTGTTTTTTAGCTTTTGTGGCTGGAGTGAATGAAACATAGTTTTGTATGTGTATGTGCACTTTAGTCTGCACCTGAAATGCAAATGGGAAGTTTATCTATTTTTCATACTTCAAACTTTCAGGAAGGAAAAGGAGGCCTGCTTCCCCCCCCACTGACTGTGAGGTGAATGTGTAAAATGAATGTAGCAAGTCCAAAGTGCATATAGGAAGTGAAAGCATCACCTTTCCATCCAGGATGGAACCCCTACATCTGCCCACACACCTGTAAGGAGAATGCCCTACAGAACCAACCTGATTGCAGACCTTCAGGATGACATTAACTTTCATATGACTACAATGCGATGCTCTTTTTTTGTTCCTGTGCAGTGAAATATTCCCTTGCAGCTTAAATTCAAATCTGAAAGACATCAAAGTCTAATATGAAACAAAATGGAAGGCACCACAAGTGTCTGGGAGAAAATAGAGAGAGACGCATTACTTTGTAGCTGCCTCTCTCAAGCCAAAATTGCAACGCCACAGAAGTCAGGAAGCCACAGTGGGTGCCTTGGATCCCCTTGGTAGGTTAGATTGTTTTTCATCTGTTGTATTTCTCGAGTCTTTTTCCTCCAGTATTAAGGAATAATATTAAGAGAAGCCTTAATGTAAGGACATTGTGTGTTATGAAGCATGAAGTTCTATAAATATTTATGCCAAACTACAAAAAAAGTTGTCAGTTCTTATTTTCTCAGCTGTATTGGGGTCATTTCATTGTGTTTGACCACAGGACTGAAGAGTGCATATGAGTTTGTGCTTTTTCAGAATGACATTTGGATATTGGCACATCTCTATCCCCTCCTCCCCTGCCCCGGCACTCTTGATGAGTTTATAAATTGACTTCCTTTCACAGGCACTTTCAAAACTTTCAGCAAGGTATCTGAACCAAGAAATAGGATCCTACATACCTTGACAGCTACACTTTGGTATTTGCTTGTTAGGGAGGATTTCTCAAACTTTATGGCTGTGATGCAGTCTACAGCAAAACAGGAGTGAGTCCTAGTGGAACACAGTTTCAAGTAGACATGTATTAGGCTTGGATTGTAGAGGGAGCTTATCTTTGTTTCTAGTGGTATGATGGTATGATTGTGGAAAAATGAGGGGTGGGAAACTTGTACTCTCAGCATTGTTGGAGTGCAGTTAGCCAGCATAGCTGTTGCCAAAGGATCATTGTAGTTCTTGGCCATTTCCGCACTAGACTGTTATAGCGCTATTATTCCACTTGCAACATCCTATGGAATCCTGGGGTTTGCAGTTTCGGGAAGGGCCGACCGGCCCCTCCCGAAACTGCAAACCCCAGGATTCCATAGGATGTTGCAAGTGGAATAATAGTACTATAACAGTCTAGTGCGGAAATGGCCATTGTCTGGTGATGTATGGAGAGCCACAAGTTGCCCATCCTTAGTCAAACACTTCAGGCTATTTGGCTGCCTTTGTGTACCAGTATGAGAGTTGAAGAGACACTGAACCTTGTACCTTCAGTAAAGTGTATGCAGGGCAGTTGGGTTGGGTTGTAGGGATGCTAGTGTCCTGGGCAACTGCTGTGCTTTGTTACGGAAACCCAGGTGATGTGGGATGTTTATTATTTATTTATTCTATTCATTTATGTCCCATGCTTTTCTCCTAATAGTGGGACTCAAGGCAGCTAACAACATATTTAAAAACAATAAGGAAACAGATTGGTGTACCAGCTGAGATCTACATGTGAAAATTACTTCCATGACAAATGTATTGATATATGGTATCCTTTTATTATGTTTGCTGGAACAGAATGATCTCCACATGGCCCCTCAGAGCTTTTGAAGTTTTGGGAAAATCCGTTTTGAGTTCATTGATGGTCTGAGTAATTTATACAGAGAGGGAAAACTTGAATATGATGCTTAAAAGACAATTTATTTGCAATGTTACACTGCTTTGCATACAGTTTTAATAGTAAAAATTAAATTGAAAGAAGAAAACAGATTCTTTGATGTGCCACGATAAGCTGACCAACCACATTTTGTCATGTAAACTCTTCTTTAAAATGCTCATTTTAGTGTAAGGAGTACATGAAAGAGCCATGTCATTGAGGGACGAGCAACCCACTGGGTCTGCGTTTTGTTGTTTAAATTCTGCCTGATTGATTGTGGGCATCACCTTAGTCTATTAAGGTTTTTAAAAATTGCTTTATAGCACGGCCCTAATACTGCAAATAAGTATTATTATTGTACGAACTAGTGTAGTAGTGTGGTCCATGCACAGAGAACTTGCCATGTGAGATTGTATTCTTACATGTGGTGGTAACCTCATTGGAGTAAGACCTTCTGTGTAAACATACAGAAGGTCTGACTGCACGTTAGAATGACCCAATGCAGAAATATAAGGACGTAACACTACACCATTCTGGTTTTCCTTGAAACAGTGCAAAGATGAAAATGACGCATCCCTTTATATGTTGAACTGCAGTGCCCAGCATTCACCACCACTGATGGCTAGAGATTGTGGGGATTGCAGTTCAGCAACCTTTGGAGAGCCCAGAATTCCCAGTCCTGGTATAATAGTTGTGCAACAGGCGATCTAAACTACCCATTAGTGATATTTACAACTTCTCAGCTATATACGTGAATACTGTATTAGCATGCAGTTCTCAGGACAAACAATGTAGTGATGAAATGAATTTACACTGCGCAATTAAAGCACTTTGAAGCTAGTTTATTAGCTGTGGTTGCATCCTGTGTAATCCTGAGAGGTACTTAGAATACAAGGAAGTGGACTGCAGCTCCCTAGTGAGATTTCTAAAAACCTCAGCAAGCTACAAATTCCAGGATTCTATAAAATGTAGACATGCTCATGCTTAGAATTAAACCAGTTCAAATCACTGAGATAAGAACTGGTAAATGATTTAATTTCCATTGCTTTCAGAGAGTCAAATCTGAATTTAGACCTGAGAAATCCAGGAGTTAGAACGTTTCCTGCGCAATAGGTGGGCAATTGTACAATGTAAAGGCTATTTAGCTGCAGTCACATAACCATGTAACAGCATACAGGTTAATGTGGCCTCATGGTATAACATGCTAGTCCTGTTCCAACTTGTAAATAATGTCCAGAAAAATCCCTCTGTTTGTTTATTTTCTACATTGGTGAGATACTGAATATATTTGAGATAGGTATATATGCACAATTTGTTCCTGTGTATTGTCATGGTTTGAGTACTTGCGTATGTATGTGCGTTCAGGTCCTCTGTTGACTTACCAGCAACTCCATGAATTTCGTAGGGCTTTTTTAGGTAAGTAATTCGTTGTTGTGTGCCTTCAAGTCATTTCTGACTTACGAGGACCCTAAGGCGAACCTACCATTGTGGTTTTGCCAGTTCCTTCTTCTGAAATGTAGCCTACAGTTGACTAACAGTACTCACTCTTGGTCACTAGACGGCACTGTCTGCCTGTCTTATCTTTTGAGAAGGACTTTGTGTAGAGGTGTATGTTGCCCAAACTTTGTGGGTATGTGTTAGTATCTGTACAAATGTTCATTCTCTCTCTCTTTAAAGGAAAAAGACATGATAACAGTTATTTTATCCAAATCAATGTTGCTTTTATAAGTGGAAGGCTTGAGAAAAAGTTGCAAATACTGATTCGCCTCAAGACTGTTCAGAAAGAGATAAATCAAACCTTGGTTTCCTAACAAGAAACATTCAGTGGTTGGAGAAACAACATCTTGAATTTTATAAGCCCCTTATTCAAATTTTTTGTGACTTTTGCAGGTGGCTTGTTTAATACGGGTTCCCTCTGAAGTTGTGAAACAGAGAGCACAAGTTTCTCCTTCCTCCAGTACCTTACGGATCCTTGCCAACACACTGTATGAAGAGGTAAGAAGTGAAACTGAAAGAGAAAAGTGTTCTTTCCATGTTTAATTCTGCCTCCACTTCTGTTGTTTTCCTTATGTTAATAATCTGGTTTGTAAGCTCCCTGGGGCAGGGACCTGGCCTTCTGTACTCTCTAGACATCACGCACACTGGTGGACATAAAGCAGGGAACAGGTAAGGAGAACCTCTGAATCTTTCTAGCCAATAATGGGAGTGGAAAAACATTCATATGCTTTCCAAAATTTTATGATTTTTGGTCCATGAACTTTAATGAGACTCTCACAAGTCAATCAAGGGGTGTCTGAGCATCTAACATAACAATTTGACCGTTACATGTATGAAATTGCAGTGAAATACACCTTTTCCCCTCTAACAGCATCTGTACATGTGGGTTTCCTGTATGTAGATTATCACCTTGTTGTTGTTGTTGTTGTTGTCATCATTTGTTAAGGCACTCTGAACTAAAAACTCTGTTCTCCATGTTTATTATTTATTTAAAGCATTTTTGCCCTGCCCTCCTCCCAGAGCTGTTTACATGCAGTCAAGGAACAAACAAGACAATCTGGATGCTGGTTTACAATCTGAAAGCCACAGACATGAAAGGAAAAAAGGCTGAGGAGAGAAGAGAAAAAGAAGCAAACTTGGTTCTTCAAATAGCCGTTCTTATGGTTATCAGCTGAAATGGAAGCTCAGGCACAGGAGGAGCCAGTAGAGCTGGTATCTGAGCAGAACGTGTTGTAGTGGCTGGAGCTGATTGGGAGGGCAGCTGTCAGGTGTTGTAATGTGGAGCAAGAGCGTTTCTGGAAGTCACTCATGTCACTAAACTTGTAATGTAGGGAGAGCTTCTACATGGTAGTGTCTTGGCATGCTAATGTCTAATTGGGAAGTATATGCGTGTTTAAATGACCTCACACTGTCTTTAGTGTGTAGTAATCCTAAGATGAGTGCAGTTATGTGATTTTTGCAGAATGGTCACAAAAAGTCTTGAGCAAGAATTTACCCTTGTATGCCACTATCAAGTTTTGGAAGACCAATTAGAACCAAAGGGACAATAGGAAGACTTTTCAGATCTGTAAGAAACCTTATGATAGATCAAAAAGGTCATATGATTAAGCATGATTATAAAATTTAATGTGTGGCAGAAAGATCTTTTTAATGGCATATATTATGTTTTATTTTTATGGCATTGTAGTGTTTTTAACCACTGTAATTTAGTGTTCATAATAAAAATGTTTATTCAATTTTTTAAAACTTTTCTATCAAACAGGGGTTTTTTGAAGCACATTTTGCCATTTTTTTAACTCATGAGAGCTGAAACAAGTCAAATAAAATAGATCTGGAATTGCTCGAGCAATTGCATCACTTAGTTTGCTGCCGTTGTCTGTTATGCTGTCCTTGTCTTTTCTATCAAGACTTCCAGTTTTCCCCTAGGTGTCTTCTTGGAACTTCCTGTGCATTCCTTGTCCTATTAAATCGACAGTTTACATGAAAAGGACTGAGAAGTTGTACTTGACTAATGGTGTAGTGGAACAGTCACAAGGTCTGAGTTCTGAGAGTTTTGGATGAGCAACAATGATGGCATTATTTACTACTCCCTCAGGTTCCCCAGTAGTCTTCATAGCAATATATTGGGTGACTGTTCTTGGTAGAGACAAAAATGTCCAGGAACTGGTTTGTTAATATGAACCAACAGAGCTGCCTGAAGTTTTAGAAATTTCTCAGAGGGAGGTGGCTAGGGAGACTGCCATGATGTGTGCCAGGATTTGAATATTTACAGCTATACCACACCAAATCAATCCAAACAAATCAATCCAAACCAATGGATGTGCATACAAATGCCTTTTTAAAATGTTCTGCTTCTGTCTTGTGAGTCATGAAACCTGCCTTTCCTGGGAATAGGTCTGAACTGTTAATGTTAAAAATTAAGAGTCGTTCTATGGGTGTATTAAAGGTTGGGTTATTCTTTGGCCTTTGAAAAGCATCCAGCTCTCCTTATGTGCATTTGGTGAGTTTAGATAGCTGTTATGCATGGCCAAAGTGAATCCACAGATTTCTGTGCTTTCTTATTCATCTAACTTAATAATGTGATATATTATCCCTTCGATGTGCAACTGTAACTGATTATTTTTAGTATCCGTTAAACAAGTTTTGTAAGTGGGAACAAAGCTCTCCTATGTTGGTAAGACTTGGAGAATAATTGTTCATTTGCTGGAAGGCTGGGTACTAGTGTCAGTAAAACTGTTGTACTAGCCATGTAATCATCTGTAAATTGCAATTTTTGTTGATGTAATTCCCAATAGCTGATGTTTTCTCTTGTTAATTTTCAGGGTATTCCAGGACTTTACCGAGGTTATAAAAGCACAGTATTAAGAGAGGTAAATTTTCTATTCTATTTTTTAATGATGTACAGTTGGTCCTCTGTATTCATGGATTCGATCAACCATGGCCTGAAAATATTCAGGAAAAAAAATTCCAAAAAGCAAACCTTGATTTTGCCATGTGCTGACAACTATGCTGATGTGTAGGCATAACTCTGCTGTGGTCTCCTGCCATTTCACAGATCCCCAGGCTCTCTCTGGTATTTGTTTGAGTCGTTCACCATTTTATATAAGGGACACCATTTTTTCTACACCCTTATACATAATGGGACTTGAGGTCCAAGGATTTCGGTATCCACGGGAGGTCCCAGAACCAAACTCCAGCAGATGTTGAGGGCCCACTGTATGTCTTTAGACTTGAGTTATTTTCCTTCAGATACATTTTAATGATAATAGAGCTGAATGAAGAATGATGGAATTCTCTTATGCTTCCCTTTCTTGAGCCAAAAGGGGTTAAACCTTGTTTTATAGAGAGGAAGGGTCAACTTAGAATTACAGCTGATATGCCTCCTCTTTTCTCCCTGCTTTACCAACACACTTAAGATGTTGTTGTTGTTGTGTTGGCTGCTTTTCAGTTTCTGGCAAATGCTGAAAATAAAGTCCATTAGGACAAGAGGGATAAGAAGCCCCTGTCTTTTGCTGTCTATCAGGGAGATGGCAACCTTTCCAGACCTGTTTAGTGTTTTCTACCTGTAAGGATCTCTTGGCTCTCTTGTTTCTGTGGTGCATTGCTATTGTTGCTGATGCAAGTCAGGACCCTCCGTTCCAAAGAAAGGGTGAATGCTACAGCGCTTGCTTTAGCTGTAGCAAAAGAAAGGATGAGTATTGGTCTTGAGCAGACAAAAAACTTGTGCAGCTATCTTTGAAAATCTGTCTGCAATACTGCCACAAAATGCATTCTTTCAGGAATCAGCTTTGTTGATTTTCTTGATGCAAGGAAAAGGGCTTTTTATTCATTTACCTTTAATATGCTGGACTTTTTGTAGACTTTGTTCTTAGTTCTACTTAAAACTTTGGAGTGAAGGCCAACTTTAGTCCTTCCTTGAGTAGAATGAGGCTTGTAAGTCACAAATAACTGAAGTCCTGTTGGTTTCAATGAGTCTGCTCTGGGCAAAATTAATTTGGGTTTTGAGATACCACTGAACAGTGAGGATACAACTGGACCATTTATCTCTTTTTCCCATCTTTTGACTGTGTGTTCCCTTTGATATATAAAACTTTGATACTTTAAATTATAGTTTTGGATGCTTTTAGGATAGTTTTAAACTGAGTTTTAGTGTTTTTTATTTACCATTTTGTGCTTTGTTCTGATGATAGAACATAGAAGCTCTCTTATACAGACTCAGAGCATTGATCTGTCTGGCTCACTATTGTCAACTCAGATTGGTGACTTTGAAGAATTTTCAGGCAGATTTCTTTTCTAGCTGTACCTGGAGATACCTTGTTTTACTTGCTGGTCTCCCAACCAAGTATTAATGATATGACACCCTGACTGGCTTCTTGAAGTCAGATGAGTTCAGTGCATTCAGGGTGGTTTTGTGGTTACTCACAATTTTCGTTAATGAATTATGTCCTCGGTAAATAATACTGATATCATTCATACTGCTGTTTTAATGTGATCTGTACAGCCTTTAAATTTTCGTATACTTGAAAAGTTAAATTCTGTGAAACATAAATAGAGGTTGAGTATCCCTTATCTGAAATGCTTGGGACCAGGAGTATTTCAGATTTGTTTTTGGAATACTTGTACACATAAAATCCAGTTCTGTACAGGAGATCTCCAGGGAGTCTGCAAATGAATGAGGAAGAGTGCTATAGCCACTGCCTCAAAGGGGAAAGCAGGAGGCTGGTAGGCTCCTAGATATCTCTTGTATGTGATTGATTGATTGATTGATTGATTGATTATGGGTATCAGGTCCCTCATATCCTCAGTGTCTCCCATCCTTAGTCCCCCCCAGCCTCACATCTCATAGATAACACAGGTAGCAAATGAGCAAGATATGAGGCTAAAGAAAGACACAAGGATCTGTGAAATGGTGAGAGGTGTGGATTTGAACTGAGTAGTATGCTTGGATTTCCGCCATTTCATAGATATTTGCATCTCTCTCCAAGCTTCCACCTTGTTCTTTCTGTACTTGTGTGACATTAGGCTGAAGAGAGACTGAGGATCTGAGAGCAGGAGCACTGTAGCTGCCACCCTAGAGGTGGAAACAGGCAGCTGGTGGCAAAAAGTTTTTGTGTTTTGGAGGTTTTTGGATTTCCAGATTAGGGATGCTCAACCTATAAGAACAGCCACTTTGACAAATAGAAAGTTTATATTGTTTAAAGTATCTGCTGCAAAATAACCTCTTCAAAAACTTACTTCTTCCTTTGATTTTTTCCCCTCTGTGCATTTGGATCAGATATTACCAGTCACCCCAGGCTGCAAAGAAGTGGCAATGGTTTTTATGTCTTGTGTAAACTGTGGTACAACAATACAAAATTCCATGCTTAGGACATTCCTGGCTAGTAGGGAAAGGGAAATGAGTTTGCTTTGTTGTGGCACCTCTGAGTGACTCAAAAATTAGTTATTTGTATGAAGAGATGACACCTGCTTCTCTCAGACATAACCTACACTCTTGCTTTATCCTGTACTTATTTTCTGCCTCACTAAACACATGTTACTTGTTGAGATTTCATCTGGTTGCAGGCAACAACAAAAAAAGGGCCACAAGGCATTTTGATTTCTCTGAGGGTTTCTGAATAAATGAATAGCTGTAGTTGCTAAAGAATACTGATTTTATTTTGTTCTTGTTGCCTACTAACAGATAGATAAAACAGTTGTGATTGGATGCTATTCTGTCTCAAAAATGTGTTTTGACATGTGTCGAGGTGGTAATGAATTTCCAAGCAGATCTCTTAGCATAGTATCTGACACTGCGGAGAAAACTTTAGTTTATTCACAATAGGAACACTTGGTTGGAAATTTAATTGAGGCTCTTTCCATTATGTGTATTCATAAAAGTTCCTTCAAAACCAATTTTAGTTGAAAGACTGTGATCTTTCCCCCCCCTTTTCCTTTTTGGTGCATCTGCCTTGATAGAATGAGAAACAAATTATTGTTGAAATGTTATGCAGCTTTGCTTCAAAACGAAACAAACCACAGATGATCAGTTGTACATTGTAGATTGGTTTTTCCCCTTAAATGTCATGTCTTTAGCTCTGCGCTGAAAGGCTCATGGGTTTTGATGCTAAACATTGCTGGTTTTGGGGAAAGTCCCTGTTAAATTGTTTAATTGGCTCCTTCTTCCCAGGCAAACATGCACTGGGCTTTCATGGAATTGCAGGCTTATACTGGAGATGTAATAAATGCATAGGAGACTGCTAGTGACTCCCAGGTGCTATTGGCTATATTTCAGAGGAAGGAACTGCCAAAGCCACCTCTGAGTATTCCTTGCCTAAGAAAACCCTATGAAATTCATGGCATCACCATAAGTCGACAGGCAACTTATAAGCACACATATATACACACAAATCAACAACAAATCAGATATTGGATGTCATAAGTATTCTTTTTACATACTGATTCTGGAGTGAAATGTGAGAGGCCCATGTCTGTCTCATCTCTCTAGACCCTCATGGGTAGAAAAATTAAAACATGACTTCTATTAACATAACACAAACATAGCAGTTTGATACCATCATATGGGATCACTCCTACAGGATTTGTAGTTGGGCGGGGTCTTTAGAATTCTCTACAGCATTAGAGTTGTCTCGCAGAGAATTCTAAGTATGTCGTGAAACTACACATCCCAGGATTCCATAGGATGGAGCCATGGCAGTAGAAGTGGCATTGAAGCTGCTATAATTGTGTAGTATGAATGTACCCATGATGTCATTGCAGTCCAGTTTATCCCATCTCATACAGATGCCAATGAAGTGCACAGTGGATGGGGAAAATCCTCAGAACCTCATGGTGTCAAATCACATAGGGCCATGATTCTTAACCTTGCTTTACCAGGGAGCCCCCTTGAATATCTTTTGTTGCCATGGACCTCCAGTACTTAATTTAAAATTTAAAACCTTCAAGTATACCAAATATTTATTTAAAATTATTCATCAGGGATCTTCAAACTGGGAGAGAAGGGAGAAATAAATAATTCACACTTCCCTAAGATGCACTGGAAGGGGAGGGAAGACTTTTCTTCTGCTTCTTCCTGCCAGTTTATGGCTGAAGTGGATTGAACAGCAATGCTCAGGCCCAGCCTGCCCCCCCTCTCCTTGCCTTTGCCTTGATTCTTGTCAGAATGATGCTCTGTTGTGGGAAGGAGTGTGAGCAGCCTTCAAGGCTTCGTGGACCCTCTGTGAGGACATTGTGGTCCTTGGGAGTCTGTAAACCCCAGGTTAAGAACCACTGCCATAGAGTATATTATCAGAAGAGTAGGAACTGCCTTTTGCGGTGGCTGTGCATCTCTTCTTTCATCTAAATCTAGTTCTTAATTTGTTTATCATGCTAGTGATACTTGTTCCCACTTTCCAGGCCTTTAAAATAGCTAAAATTGATTTAAAATGTTTTCAGATCTCCAGTTCATCTTGGACCCCCCCCCCCCAAGATTCCCTGACTCCCCTCAGCCGGCATGATCTGTGCCTGTGCTAGTTTATGGATTCTGAGAATGCTAGTCCAGAATTATAATCCTTCCAAATCTGGGAGATTGCTAGACAAGCCGATTTCGCCTAGGCATCCTAAAAGATGTCCGGGGGCTTCTGGCATTACCCCACCCCTTGCAGATACTGTGGTTCAAATAGAGTGCCTTTTAAGAGGAACTTACCAGAAGGGATGCTCTTGTGTGATGATGCTGTAAACACGGGGAACCTAGATGCGTGAAAGAGGACCAAGGAATTTTGACATAGTGTGTGTTTGTTTCCAGAACTGAGAAGAGAATGTGTGGGATAAATTATCACATAGCAGGGGTAAAAACTTCATTGTGGTCTTTGTGCACTTTCTTTTTTCAGTTGTGTCTGTACTGATAAGGCCAGTTGTATAGGGAATTGTGCATTCTTGGTCTCATAGTTTGCTGATGAACTGGTGACATCTATAGCTCCTCTGCTGAAAGTGTATCCTGGTAAGCTGAGCCAGGCTTTTCAATTTCTGCAGAATTCATTTTATTAACTATGACCAAGAAGACCATCTGTTAAAATTCCATTGCATTTAGTTCATGGGAAAGGGGGGATCCCTCCCCTGATTCTCAATTCTCTTTGGGCTTGGGAAAAAAAACCTACACCAGAACCCAAAGAACAATCTTTTAACAGATGTCTGAAGTGGACATTATAATGAATGAGGAGATAGCATTAAAAAACAACAACAACACTTCCCCAACACCCCTTTACTGAATTGCAACTTCTGTAGTCTAATGCTGAATGATTTATTTTCTGGCACTGTGATAGCATTCTGGCTGACATACGCCCTCACATTTAAAATTGTTTGCTACAGTGCTGCAAATTTGTAAGGGTTAGCCTTATTCAGTTTAAAACAAATCTTGAGACTCATAAGATTTTTATTTAGTCAGAAATGTAAAGGAAGAAAGCAGAGAACATACCTCCCCCCTCAACAGGAAGCCTTGTTTCATTTGTACCTTTTAGTGCAACTAACACAGGAGCAAAGATCAGAAATGTTATATTTTTGGACTACGGGTCCCCCAGATCCCTTTGTTAGCATGGCCACTGGCTGCTGGCCATGTTGGTTGGAGGATTCTGGGAGTTGTAGTCCCCCAAAATAACTTCCAGAAAGCTCTGCCCAAGATGAGTTTTGCATTACTGTCCTGGCTAAATTGGGCAGCTCTGTCATTTTGCCATTTTCGCTACAGCAAGAGACTGAACTGCAGACCGATACTGTTCAGAGACTGAATTCCGCCAGATATGAGGCCTGATTCCAACACAGCATTTCCTTAGTGGTATTTTGATGTGATTCCATAAGGTCATGCATGCATTTTGGAAAATTTTGCTAGAATATATTACCTATGTCATTTTTCTTAGGAGCATTCTATCAGTTAATATGTGCTTGAAGATCTTTCTATAATCTGTTGCATGAACCTTGAAAAAAATCTTGAAGGAAATACATGTGTCAACATTCAGGCCAGTTAAAAATTGTGTGAATAGGAAATGCTAAAACCCATGTGGTCTATATAAGTCTGGGATCTGCTAAAACCAGTTGTGAATGTGAATTTGATCTGCTTGCGATAAAATATTGTGTTTCTGGAGTTTATATCTTCTAGACATCATCCTCCCAGAGCTCCAGTGAATGCATCGAAGTACGAGGGCGATCCAGGTGGATGACATAATTTCTCTTCTCCTGGCCTCTAATTTGTCATGGGGTACACTCTGTAAAGGAGGAGATTAGTTTTCTTGGCGGAGTCATTGCTCAAGGAGGTACAAAATACTCCTTGTGCTGTGATCTAAAAGGCATGTCACATCTGTAATGGGAGGTGACGCCTCCATATGTTATCAATAGCAGTCCACCCTTTTTTGCTAGAGTGAGTCACATCCCCAAATTCCCAGACCAGTGAAAATGGGTTAGACAAAAGCCAGGCTCTAGGTCTAGGAAGACTCACAACTAGATAGGCATCTTCTGTAGTAGAAGCTGCCTTTATATCTGGAGTCAGTCAGGGCCCTGCCCTCCTAGGACAAGTGGTAATAGAACCAGGTTCTAGGTTTTGCAGGATTTGCAGCTATATGGTCTATCTGTTTTTTAAAGGAGCATTTGTTCATAAGCTAAAATTGATACTTGGATGTTTTGTACATTGTGACTAGCATCAGGAAGTTTTTAATGGCTCAGTTGCTGGTTGCCTGAACACTTTGACACATTGCTGACATTTTGCATTTCAAACCACTCTCAAATCAGATTTCAAAATCCTATGAAAAAGGTCCTTTGGATCTGGGAGAAGAAATCACTGTCTGTGTCAGATCTCCACTCCTGGCTGGCCCTGCAGTTCCAAACCCTAGGGCTCCTGTCCCTCACCTTGCTTCCTTTTCCCTCAAGAACCCTCCTGGGTCAGGTACTTGGGCTTCACAGGGATTCATAGATATCATAGAAAAGTTTTCAATTAGCAATGATTGTGCCTTGGATTAACTTCATTGGCTATTCCTGTGTGGACCAGCGGATGTGTTATTCAGTGGGTTCAGTGCAGTAAAGATGACCAGACCCTTGATCAAAAATTAACAGGAACAGCCAAGCACAGTTGTAAAACAGAACAAACAAGTAAACAATTAGGTCACACATTAACCCCTGAACTATTTAATCATTCACAGCTTCCCAAACTCCAATTCAGTTCTTCCACTGGCTGGCTGTTGTATCTCGATTACAGCTTTTCCCTATCTCTAGACCACCTTTCCCTTATCTCCCTGCGATTTTATTCCTGCCTGTAGACCATCTTTCTACATATCCCTTGAGTCCTGATCCTATCTTTATACCATCTTTCCCCTATCTCTGTAGGCCATCTTTCCTCTATCTGCCTTCTGTCAGAGACAAGCCTCAGTTTTGTATTCTTTCTCCCCTCCCCTCCATAGGTCCCCCTTCACAGCATTCTTTGAGCTGTGATTGGCCGGCTCCAACCAGATTTGCCCAGCTTCTTCCTCCACACACTCCCTTTAAAAGTAAACCTCCTCCTTGCCTTCCTCCTTGTACTTGTTAAAAAGCATTTAGAACAGGGTTGTGTTGAAATGCAGAAAGTACTTCAGTTTCCTTTTTTGGCCCTATGGTTTTGAAGCTATTGAAGCACAGTATGATGCTGTGCCAGAAAGAAAAAGAATTGCAAAGAGATGTAATGTGATCTGTGATATTTTATTCTGCCCTGGGTTTGATTTTTGTTTTTTTCATCACTTAGAGGGCTGAATCAAATTGGAATTACTGGACAATGATTGGAAGGGAATATATGGTCCATGGATGGCATGTGGCCTCTGGCTGATTTTGCAGCCCCTCTGAGCCACATTTTTGCACTAAAAGAGAGAGAATCACACTCCTGAAAGCTTCTGGGAAGCAAAATACTTTTTTAAAACAAAAGGAAATACCCCTATGAGAGCCAGTGTGGTACAGTACTTTGAATGCTGGGCTAGGACTTGGAGGGACTGAGGTTTGAATCCCTGCCGTGGAAACCCACTGGTTGATCCTGGACCAGCCATACTCTCTTAACCTTCGAGGGAGGCAGTGTTAAACTTCCTTTGAATAAATCTTGCCAAGTGAAACTTATTCTAGGGTTGACTTGAAGACACATATCATGTCTGGATGCCTCGTTTTTCTTTACAAAGAAGCTTTCAGTGAAACCAGAAGCGAACTTCTGGTCAATTCTGGTTTTGTTCTTGGCGCAAAGTGTAACCTGCAACAATTATTGGGGAAGGGAGTGGAATTTGGCCCCTCGATCTACCAAATTTGCCCACCTTTGAATTGCAATATACTATGATGTGTGTGTCACTTTTTCAGTTACTATAATCGTAACAGAATTTTATGTTAAACATGTGCAGTAATCATGGTATTAGATGTAGGCTCATATTGCACTATAAACTCTATCTCTTGATGCTGAACAAGTTATGTGTATCAGGGTTATGTCTGTAGCCAAGGAGTTTAAAACCTATTATCCCATAAATAAACATAATATAAATGAATATACTAAATTTAAATTATGAGTTTGCATGGCAGCCTCCACATTTCAACATCTGGTTATAGTAAGTGTGTTTGACACAACATGTACGTAACAAATTCTAAAAGGAAAACTGTGCAGTGGTTGTGTTCCTTGGTTTTAGGGCCATTTTATAAGTTATGATAGCCATTATTGGAAAATGAAAACTGACCCAGCTTTCATTGTAGTTGTAGGATATTTTCTGAAATACAATTCAGTGCTGGTTCTGGAGTGTGAGTATTGTGAGATAACATAACTACATTGCAACCACACTAGCATTGTATCTGTGTACTCCTGTTCTTTAAGCGGCAGATGTAAGTTAGTGTAATTCATAGACCGTGCCATATTTTAAATAACTCTGTGTAACCCAGTCTGTTCCATAAAAAACATAAGCAGACAGGTCTTTGTTTTTTATAAAGTGAATGGTGTGATGCACAATGGTTTTCATATTTGCAAGAAGCTTTTAATACTCAGGATTTGCAAAGGAATTTTCTTTCCTGGAGTAATATTTGCCCTTGATTTAAGTCAGTGGCAAGTTTCCAATTTTCTTTCTTCTGCTGAGATTTAAATTATTTCTAGATGTGTTTATTTGTCCCATGCACCTGGTTTCTTTCAGAATTAGGGCCTTAGACTCTTGTCAAGCAACCAACCAACTGATGATGATGATGATGATGATGATGATGATGATATTATTATTATTATTATTATTATTATTATTATTATTATTATTATTATTATTATTATTTCTTCTAAGTAATTTAGACCAACTGTAACAACAAGGAGGAAAGAATGAGGAGATGAAGGATGGACTGAGAAAGGCAGTTCATATGTGCAGGCTGGGAATTACCTGCACTGACAGGCTCTGTGAAACCTTTGTGGAGAACGCTCCTTGGAATAAATTTGCTTTGCTTTCTGACAGCATATATTCTTTCAGGGTTTCCACCACAATGCTATGCTTGGATTTAAACTGTTCACAGATTCTGACTGACGGTGAAAATAAGTACAGACTGAATGTGGTTAACATTTGAGAATGACATGTTGGCCTGGTTTGAACATTATACTGCTTGATCAGTAAACCATGGTTTGGCAGTGTGAATTGCCCCATGCTGCTCCCCAACTCCTCCCCTTGCCTGTGTGAACTCTCTTAGAGGCATAGAATCACAGAGTTGGAAAGGGCCTCATAGCCCAGTGAGTCCAATCACCTGCTCAATGTTGGATCTCCAGCAAAGCATCCCCAGTTGGTAGCTGTTGAGCCACTTTCTGAAGATATTCAGAGAAAGAGACCCACCACCTTTCTAGCCAATTGGTTCCATTGCTAAACTGCTCTCACTGTCATGAATTTTGTTCAAAGGAGCTTTCTAGGTTAGCAGTAACTATGATTATCGAGTTCTATGTACATTCTTATCTTTCTAAAAGATATGTGATTTCTTATTAATCATGACATGATTTCCTTATTCTGTTATTAAGTGCCCTGCTCGCACCTACTTTTGCTTTCAGCCATAGGCACTGACCGGCTTTGACCCTTCTGGACTCCACTCTGTGCCTTCTAGTATATATAAATATATGAAAAGATTTTCCCAATCTGCTTACAAGGTAGCAAATGGTAGGCCAACTTAATAGAAGATTGGAACATTAATTTTTTCATTAATTAAAAAATAAATTGCTGCTTACTCAAGCATTTGAGTGTTAACACTCTAATGCAGGCCTTTTAACTGGAGTGTGTTGCATTTTTATTATTTTAACTGCCTTTTAAACCTGTTTTAAATTAATGTTTTTAATATGACAGTTTGTTTACCAGTTTTTAAGTTTTATATTATCCCTTGCTTTAATTGTATTCCATTTTAACTTGTACTGTATTCTGTCTTTGGACCCATATTGAGAGAAAGACTGTACATAAATTGAACGAATAAATAAATTCCACATTACTTTTTTTTGAATAGCTTGTTGCAGTTTTGTTATTAGACTGACTCATTATGTTGCTTATTACTAATGAATTAATTTTAGTTACTTTTAGAAATACACAAAAATACAAGAAGAGCTGCAAACAGAGAAAATTTTTGCACATTAGCCCACCAAAAAGACTGTTTTAGGTGTAACAAGGAAACATTGCACATTATGCTAAAAGCTTAACAACAACACAAGTCAAGTTTAATTTTCAAAAGGGATGTTGTTGGCCCAAAAGTAATAAATGACAAGTTGTATTGTTACTTATAAAGCTTTTCCTCCAAGCTCTGCATCTAGTCAGTACAGTTTATTTATTTCCAGCTAGAAACGGTTCTCGGAGTTCTTGAAGGGTTTTTTGTCATCTCCACCATATGAGATTCTTTAATCTTCTTACGGTCAGAGCATGTTGTACAATCATTCAGTGGTGACCCCATTCCAAAGAAAGTGCCTTGTGTCCTAACTCTTGGGCACTGGCTTCAGCCTGTTTTTCCTAAATAAGTTACTGTGACTCCTTTTAAATGGCTTTGCTGTTTCCTCTACGTCCTACATCTGGAGGCATGGAAAATGTAGCTGGATTTGGAATTTCGAAATAAGGAAACACATTTTCTTTTGTATTCTTAAAACATGAGGCAAGAAGTGGGAAGTTGCTCTGTGTGCTCTTTAGTAGTGGGTTCTTGGATTCCTCTGAAAACGTCGATTGAGCAACAGGGTGGCAGTGCTACAACAGTACACTAGAGGGTGCCTTATGCTGGTGTTTCTTGCAGTTTAGAGGCACCTGAAGCAATTCTTTAACCATAGCAGATCTTATGTTCTCTTTGGATAAATCTGTTCAAACAAGGCTCTTATTAGCTTCGCTTTTAATAGAGGAGAAATCCTATCACACAATGGTTTGCTGGTGTGAGCGCTTGGGGGAAAATCAAGTGAGACTGGTGAGAAAACCAAGCGAGATTTGTATCTGGATTTTTGTGGTGTATCTGTTTGATTGTCAAACAGCAGAATTTTCTTGGGATGTCAGGAGACTGTCAGCGTTCTAAATCTTTAGTTCTTCAGCTGAGAGCTAATTTCAGCAGTAGTAATTTCAGGACTTGCACTCAGTAGTCAAACAGAGAGTAGGATGTTGTAGTGGCTGAAATGCCCCAGGCAGTGGAACTTTTACATGTACTGCACCATTCTCCCTTTTCCAGTCGGGACAGTGATGTGTGTCCATCCATATGTTACAATTCTGCCCCGGCCGGTCCTCACTAGCACAAGCATTGATGAAAAATGCTGGGGTTTGTGGTCCAGTCACACCCGAAGGGCGCAATTTTACCAACTATGTGCCACCATACTAAACCCTATGTGTTTTCTTGTAACATTTCTACCTACTACCACTTCCTCCACCAGATCTGCACTTCTCCCTTTTTAGATGGGACCTCGAATATCTCCATCTCTTTTCTCCGCTTGCAAACTGTATTTTCACTCCAGCCTGGTTTTCTAAAATGTACTATTATGTTCCCAGACTGAGGGAGGGCAGTTCAGTTGTGTGAGAACTTTTGAACTTCTGTTTTTGCATCCCATTACTTTACATTATAGACCCATGAGGATGTGTGGTACTCTGAACTTTTGTCTTCCTGCCTGGTGGATGGTCAGAATCTACTATCAAGGCCACTCTGCTCTGTAGGCAGACTAAAAGCAAGTAACAAGCGTCTTCCTTCCATTCTTCCTTGTGTTTGGAGTGGGAGAACATTGATACTTACCAGTCTTCTGAAATGCTTATCCGTCTAAATAATCACTCATTAATTCTAAAGGACAATAATTTTTTTCAGGCTGAGTTTGTTCTTCTTTTGGTGCAATACAAAATATGTTTTGTTAACACCAACTGGCCTGAAAACTCTTAAATCCTGAGAACAGATTTTTCTGGACAGGCTTTTCAATATATGAACAAAAACATTGTCTTAGATGCAGATTTAGAGCAGACAGATGTTTGGGTTGCATATGTTACTCAGGTTGTGCATCCAGCTCTCCTTTTGATTGATATGTTAATCTGAAGTTTAAAAAATAAACACCTCCCAATGTTAGAGGCTTTCCATGTGATAATGTTTTAACTGTGATACTGGCAATTATTTATCATCTTCTAGAATGTCGCGAGAAAACTGGGTATTTTTGGATGGGAATGAAAGCTGGTTTGGCAGTATCAGTAATAATATGATAGCCAAGTATAGTTGGCAGAAAGGCTATGTATTCTATTCATGACTGATACATATATACACATATGTATATGGGGAGAGCAGTTTAGTGTGGTATATATTGTTTTCTTCAAGGCCTTATAGGACTAGCAGAAAAACAGGATTCCAGGGGTTTCTGTCTTGTTTCCTTACTGTGCTGAGATCGAGCACAGCCTCATCTGATTGAACTGGATGCTTAATATGTGATGATAGTAAATCTCATCTCTACTTACCAGTGTCAGCACCATCCAGCAAATGTGCTGGAAAGCTTTGATTGAACACAGTTGCGTAGAAACGGGGGGGCGCAGAGGGGGTGATTCGCCCCCAGGCGGCAATGTTTCTGGGGGGATCCCGGGCCATAGCCATGCCCCCACATGTCCCCACACACCACAGCTGTGCCCCCGCATAGTGGCCACACCTCATAGTGGCCATAGCCCCCCATACCCCCCCTCCACACACTCCAAGCTCTGCCACTGGTTGAACAGCTGGGTTAGGCAGTAGCTGGTGAATCATAGCACAATGTTCTGCTGGTTTTGCTTCTTCTGCACCTGCCAAGCAATTCCACAGAAACTACAGTGGTAGTACTGTAGTTTTGGAGGCACTACAGTTCTCTGGTTGAGAATTCTGAATATACCTCCCAAAAGTCCAGATTTCAGAATTCCATGAGATTTTGCCAGAGCAGTTAAAATGGAATCATAGTGCTATAATTGTATAGTGCGGAAAGGGTTCAGATAGTCATAATTAGTTTCTACACCACATATTGCATGATCATTGTGCCCAAAGCAACTCGTAAAATACCTGCATACAATAATGGCAATAGATTTATTATATAATTATGTACATGAAGTAACTAACAAATGATTTAACAAATCAAAAATTTAAGCATAAGACATGCAAATATATCATTAACTATATCTACTATAAATAATACCAGCATAATAGTTGCATTCAGCAATTCACCAAGCAGTCCAAATTAACAAAACTAAAAAGAGGCTTACCATATTTGCTGGTGCATAAGACACACTGAAATATAAGATGCACCCCATTTGTACGCTGGAAAGTACTATTTGCTGGTGTGTAAGACAAACCAGCATATAAAATGCACCCCATTTTCAAATAGTGTTTTTCGGGGGGAAGTACGTCTTATACGCCAGCAAATACAGTACGTTGCCTATGTTAAACTCAGCCAAAAAGGGGAAAATGGATCAAATAACAAAGCACTCCAGACAACGCATTGAATGAGAATTTTTGAAAACCCTATTAAGGGTTATGAGTAGAGCCTGATAGTAGATTGGATTCAGCGGTTTATTTAATGACAGAGTCCTTGCAAAAACAGGGAGTGGCAATGACTGAGCAACAAAAGGCTATGATGTACAAACAAAGTTGCCAATAAGGAGCAAACACTATTTACAAACTGTGCTTGTCACACTTGTTTTTTGTATCTTATTCTGATGTTCTAGCTATTATCATATCAGCAGAATAGATCAGAATGTTTTATACATGTTCAGCTTAACTTGCAATCACTAGGAACTCAACATTTTTTTATGTCTAAGCAGATTGTTTAGTTCAATGTGGCACTACTGCATTTAGGCCTTGTAGATACTTTCTGACTTTCACCATTGAAAGTCAGAAAAATGATTTTCACCATTGTTAAGCAATGGAAGGAGAATCTCCTCTTACCAGGGTCACGTTTCCTGAACTGATCCATTAAAGGGTGCCTTCATATCTATGGCATTTCTCCTCCCAGGTTAGAGGATCCCAGAAGTTGAAACAGTCTGCTGACTGAAACAGTCTTCACCTTCAATTTAAACTATCAGCAGCAGAAGTAGTGAAGGCTTTTAGGGTTGAAAGGAGGGTAAGGTGGATACCTAAGCATCTCCACAGGAAGGACATGTGGTCAGTAATATATTCCCTCCTACTTATGTTTCATGCTGCCTTGTCTACTAGAAGTAAACATAGCTATCATAGTGATGTATCTTAGTATCTTTATCTTCCTTAATTGTGACTATTTATTTATTACATTTATGGTACATCCAGCCTTTCATCTGATGAGCTCAGAGTCATGTGCATGCCTCTCCTTCCCGTGAGGCAGGTCAGGCTGAAAAGGAGTAGTTGGCCCCAGTGAGTTTCATGGTTCAGTGAGGACTTGAACCTGCGTGGTCCAGGTCTAACATTCAAAGCATCACACTGCCCTAGCTCTCCTTTTAACTCATCCATCACTGCATCTTGTGTTAGCAAATTTTCCAATCTGGTTTATCTGCTCTGAATTTCTCAACATTCATTCTTAGTTGATCACCCTGGCTTCTAGGCAGAGTTCAGAAAGCTTGATTTTTGGAGTACAACTCCCAATGTGTTGGGTGGAGGATTCCAGGAATTGTAGACCCCGAAAGTAACTTTTCCAGGCTCTCATTCGAGTAATTTGAGAGAGAGAGAGAGAGAGAGAGAAAGACAAGGAAGCCAGAGTGATTGCAACTTGTATGATTGCTAGTAGCAGTATTAATACAATGTCTGAAACCTGTGATAGTGGGAATTGTGGACTCTTGGCTGGTGCTTGAACAAATTTTTCTAAATGTAAAAGGCAGCATGCAGTAATTTCTTCAAGAGAGACTAACAGGAAAAGTAGTCTGCCAATGTTACATAATTTGTACTGAAATAAGTTCTTTCCCTCAAGAGAATTGTATGCGTTTGCGTACGTGATCATGTCTTTGAATGTGCCCTTGTCCCAGACCCCATCGCAGATGGCCACACCTCTTTCTTCTTGTCTCTCCCTTTCTCTCCGTTCCTTTTCTTGCAAGAAAGGATCACAGCCATCAGAAATGGCAAGCGTTAAGCATGATAATTAGTTCAATACACTGACCAATTCTCTGAATTACAAGTTCAAAGAAACATGTGGACATGGATGAAATCAGATTTTGGCATTTCTCACTCTGATTGTTCCAGGACACTTGGAGCTTCTTTGATCTGTAAATAACTGATGGGTTTTAATGCGTGGCTCAAAATACTTCAAACGCGTTTTGCAAAGTTTTGTTTCTAGTCTTAGAACTAATTTTATGTCACAGCTTTGAACCATGCTAATGAAATTATTCATGTTTTTGTAATTTCAAGGAGTACTTAGATTTTTTTTTTAATTAAGAAGCTTTTTTGCGCTTGGTTTTTATACAAGGCCCAACATGTGCAAGCAAATGTATCTATGTTGTGTTGTTACATATGTGTATTTATTTGTTTGAGGTGATATAAGAACCCAGATGATAATTTTAGCAGAGCATTTGTTTACTTAATTACTTATGACATTTTAATTCCACCTGTTTTCCAAAGAGCTTGAGGGAGGGCTCATGTTTGTCTCCTAAACACTTCTGTGGGGTATGTGATACTGAGAGAGGACGTAACCCCAGGAACATCATGGCTGAGAAGAGGTTTGAACTCAAGTGTTCTCAGTCGTAAGCCTTATTCATCCTAGCCCTGCCCATGTCCTCAATACATCCAGCGCAGAACTTGGAAAAATTGGACTACAACTCTTAGAATCCCGCAGCTACCATAGCCAATAGCCCTCGTGGGTGAAGAATTCCAGTAGTCCAAAAGTAAGTTTTCCAAGCTCTGATCAGCTGAAGGTGTGAACACATACAACTATATGTGGGCAGGCTCTTCCACACAGTTGAATATCATGTTGTGATCATTGCCCAACAACTCTGCTTCCCATGTGGTCAGTGATAATAGGACTATTCCAGCCTTCTTCAACCTGGTATCCTCAAGGTACTCTGGTCTACAAGCACCATAATTCCCAACAATTAGCCAAACAATTGGGTCTTGGTTATGGGAGTTGCAGTTTGAAAACGTTTGGGCTGGTTCCAGTTTGTGCAATACTGGACTAATCTAAATATTCTAACTGTTGTGCTGTGGGAAGGAGAGTCCATGAAAGGCAAGCATTTCTCCATCCAGCTAGTGCTGCTGTTGGTGCCACTGCTTGACTGGGTTCTACCTGTGGAACTGTACGAGGAGCGGGGAGCCACCTCTCCTGTGTCTTTACAGATTCAGGCCCACGACCAGCTGTGGCTCAGCAGACTTTGCCAGCCAGTCTCACCTGCCCCAGCTCTAGAGTTGAGGGAGCTGACAGATAAAGGCAGGAGTCCATTGGGGGAGGCCCCACTGTTGGTGGGGTTGCCACATAAGGGGGCTACACCAAAGGGAGGTTGCCTGTTTGGGAGAGCTACTTCAGGGGAACACAAGGGCAAGGGCCTATTATGCTGCTCGGAAGAAGAGGGAGGGTTGCATTCTGTTATTTTGCACTTTATCGCTACTACTATCATTACATTCTCATCTGTAAGTGCACAGTCAGTTTACTGTGTGAAAGATGTGTTCTGATAAGAGGAAGGGAGATACCAGACCTGAGGCAGCAGCCATTACAGTTGAACTGGGCAGGGGGAGATACGGAAAGGGGAGGTGATTACATATTGAACAATGGGACAGCAATAGGGTGTCAGTTGTCCCTAAAATGTCCCCCAACTCAAATAACTTGGATGATCCTGGCAAGACTACCCATGGATTGAAAATGTTGCTGGTCAATGCCAGGTCAGTAAATAGAAAGACAGCTGCCATGCAGGACTTGATCCTGGATGAGCATGCCGACCTGGCATGCATCACAGAGACCTCCTTACTCCTTTCCACCACAAGCCAAGGAAGCTGTTTTGGTCCTAAACCAGTGCCTGTTATCAGTACTGGACTAGATGAGATGAACAAATTGAATCTTAATCCAGACAAGGTGGAGATGCTCCTGGTTAGTTGAAAGGCAGATCAGAGAATATGGATTCAACCTAAGTTAAATGGGGTTATGCTTCCCTGGAAGGTGCAAGTTCATAGCCTGGGGGTGCTTCCAGATTCAGTTCTGAGCCTGAAAGCCCAGGTTTCAGCAGTAGCAAGGAGTGCATTTGTACAGTTAGAGTGTTTATGCCAGCTGCACCTTTCCTTAAGACATCAGATCTGCCCATGGTGACACATGCCTTGGTTGCATCCCAGTTGGATTACATTAACACTCTCTACATGAGGCTGCTTTGTTCAGAAAGTTCAATTAGTCCAAAGAGCCACAGCCAGATTGTTAACTGGGGCTGGCTACAGGGAGCACACAATTCCTGCTTGCAACAGCTTCACTGGCTGCTGGTCTGTTTCTGGGCACAATTCAAAGTGCTGGTGACAACCTTTAAAGCCCTTCTCAGCTCAGGTTCAGGTTATTTGAAGGACTGTAGTCTCCCTTATGAACCAGCCCGGGCTTTGAGATCTGCTGTAGAGGCCCTTCTTTCTGTCCCACCACCTTCACAGGTGCGTCTGGTGGGAACATGGGAGAGGGGCTTCTCTGTGGCTGCTCCCAGGCTTTGAAGCTCTTTTCCCAGAGTGGTCAGATTGGCATCATCCCTACTTTCTTTTGACAGTCAAGTGAAGACATTTTTATTCCAACAGGCATTCAATTTGTGATAATCGCCTGTCTGATAAAAGATGCTGGATATTGTTAACTATGCTGAGTTTATGGATGAGTTTTAATTGTGTATTTTAACTTTTTTTGATTCTTATTTGATTGTTTAATTTGTGTTTTAACTTTTGTGTTCTGTGATTTTTAACTATTTTTTTTAATTATCATAAGCCACTTTAAGTCCCAACCAGGAAAAAAGCAGGGTATAAATAAAGATAGTAGTAATGATTTTGACATACTGACTCTTGCCTTCTTGAATGTTCTTTGTATATGCATAGTTATTACATTGGTAGGAGAAAATTTAAGAGCCATTTTGATGGCATAGTTACAACATTTGAGAAACCTACATCCCCACATTCTACTCTGAAGTTTTTTGGGTGGACGTAGGCAGATTGTTTCGACTACTGTAGTCATCCAGTCTCCAGACTTGTAGTTTGAATGATCTCCATTTTACCATCTTCCTAAATTTCTTAAGAAGAGCTTTCCTTCTTACATGCAAATGGTGAATCAGTGTTTCCCAAAATATTCAATTCTAAGTTGTTTGATCTAAATCTTTAATTGTAAAGTGAGAGGTGTGTTCTTCAGCTGAAATTATTTATACAACCATGGAGCTGGAAAAGAGACAGTGAATTCCTGGTGGCCCAGTCTTTTGTTTCTAGAACTTCCATGACAAGAGACCCAGCAGCTCTTATTTGATGGCCTTCTAAAGCAGAGGCTGGGGACCTTCAGCCTCCCAGATGTTATTGGACTCCATCTTCCCTGACTGTTGGCAATGCTGGCTGGGTTAGTGAAAGTTGGGGTACAACATCTGGAAGGCTATAGATTCCCAACCAATGTTCTAATGGAAGCTTGTCTGTCTGAGGAAAATTTTCTTAGTATTCAATCCAGATATCTCCCGGGGCCATATATATATATATATATATATATATATATATATATATATATTATACTGTATTTGCTGGAGTATAAGACTCACTTTTTTCCTGAAAAATACCATTTGAAAGTGGGGTGCCTCTTATATGCTGGTGCATCTCATGCTGGCAAATGCAGTACTTTCCAGTAAGGATGGACAAATCAGAGTATTTTAAATGTTATTCATATCAGATTCATATAGTTTCCACACTGCTTTCATTTTTTAAAATGCCTTAAAATCCACATTTATTTTTGTATTCCCGAAACCACAGCTTATTGGGATATGGTCAACATTGTTTCTATTGGTACATAATGGGAAGTTGTGGTTAATTGTGGCTTCCCAACTTGTCCTGCTTGCATGAAAATCCAAAGCCACCACAAAGGGCTTGCGTGCTGCTTCATGGAGCTTGTTATGAAGCTAGGATTCAATTGTCCATATTGAGCCCATGACAGTTCTATTTTCTGGTTTGGGTGTGTAAAATAAATACCTTCATTTTTTTCCTTTATCAAGTTTGAGGCAGAGTTTGAGAGAAAAGACAACTTTGCAAAACTCCTGTGCCAAAACATAATTCACTATGTGTTTATACAACTTGCACCAAGTTCACTGTCAACATTCGATGCAGCAAAGCATTGCAGCATATCATCTACAAAGAACTATCCAAGTGGACAGCTAGGAGGAGGGTGTGGGAACTATGCAAGTAAAGGGAACAATATGAAGTAATGTCATCTTGTGAAAATCCATTCCCACTTTAGAACAAATTCATTGCGCATCTGCTGTAATTTGGCAGCTGCCTTCGGTTTTGTCTCATGAGAAGTGAGTTTGGATGGGAGGGAGAGGAAGCAAGGATGAACCTTTGAAAAAGACCCTGAGGTGTGTGCATACACATTCTAGGGGGAAAGTGAATAACACGAGAAAATACAATCAGGGCTGTCCATACGAAGAGTGTGGTGGTGGGGGGGGTTTACATCTTTTCTCCCTGTGTGTAAAGTCTTCTTCAGGGCAATTGTTTCTGGAGATTAATCAGATGTGTAAGCAGGCCAGCTTTTCATGTCACTAGACTCAGATTTAGCATGTTTCCTCTGGGGTCTTTCATGGACTGCTTCAGCCTTCTTCCAGGGGAGGCTGAAACCTCCCACCTCACATTCTTTGTCTCTTCCCCACCTGTTATTTTCTACAGTCATCACTTTATCATTTTATATCTGCTATCATAAAACCCATTTCCACTTGTCTCAGTTGAGAATTCTTCTCCAGAAGCTTGTGTTCACTGACTGGGAAAATCCCCAGCCAAAGGAATGCAAAATCGGTCCTCAAAATTATTAGTTATTAAATTAAAATTAAGTTAAAAATATTAATGTGTCAATTCATCAAATGTATTGCTAGGTTTTATTTGAATCTGGAGTATGACTTGGGAGTGAAGAAGCCACGCTTATTTATTTTTTTAAAAAAATTCTTTTAAAAAATTCTTGGCAAAGAGTGGTTGTTGTTGTGTGCCTTCAAGTCTTTTGTGACTTATGGTGACCTTAAGGCAAAGGGGTTTGTTTTTGCCTTCCTGTGGGCCTGAGATGGGGTGTGACTTGCCCAAGGTCACCTTGTGAGTTTCCATGGCTGAGCAGAGATTTGAACTTTGGTCTCCAGAGTCGTCATCTATTGTTGAAGTCACTACCCCACATCGGCCTTCGAACACTCTCAAAGTATGGTAGCCGGGTGCAAACTGTGGATAATGATGCAATGAGATTTTGTATCATGGACATAAAATCATGGAGAGGTTTAGAGAATCATGCAAGACAGTGGCCAGTCCCATGATTTGAGGTTGGTTTGAAACAGCCCCAGTGGTGACACTGAGATTAGTAACCATGGATGTTCGATAGCGAAAATTAATGCTTGTGCTTTTCTTAGTATGTGACAAAATACTTGCCAAAATCTTAAAGTCTAAAGAATTTTAGCCTTTGTGGATAGTCATCTCAATAACCAAATGAAGTGAGAAACATGTAATTCTTCTAATTCATGTATTTTCTCTCTGAATTGCTTTTCTGTGATTAGGATAAAATATGGCTTGGATTTTAAGAGAAGACTGAAATTTTATCCTCTCTTACCTAGAGGCAATCCCTCCTGAATTAATTACAATACTTCTGTGTAGATATAGTGGTTTGAACATAACACAGTTTTGTCTTTGTTGAATTTTGTATGGATGCATACAATCCAACATGTGGGCAACGACTGAGTTCGTGTGAACAGCCACAGTTTATGAAATGTTTTAAAGCTGTTTGTGGTATATGCATTCCACAGGCTAGATGCAAGATGTTGGTGTATTCGTAACAATACCAGACAACAGAGGAGGCTTTCCATTATCTTTTAATGATATTTTGTCTGTGAGCTTGTGGAGTATATTTTACCTTTTTTCCCTGAAAGTATATGGCAGATGGTCTGCTGTTCCAAAATTTGACTTTTTAAAATGATAATGTTTATGCATGCTTGGTCAGAAGCAGACATCATTATGGGTGACTTTAATAGGCCTTACTCCCATGTGAGTGTGCACAGAATTATAGTTTTAGGATAACTGGCTTTGCTTTAGCGTTGGCAAGATCCTTTCAAATGTTTCTCATTCTTTACATCTTTGCAAGTTGGATTGATTTGTTCTGTTAAATTACATTTGGAGTTATGATACTAAACTTCCTTTTATATGCATTTGATAATGTCTATCTTTAATCATGAATTTGTTTTTTGAGATCATTGTTTTGCAGATTTATTACAGTGGACCCTTGGTATCTGCTAGAATTTGGTTCCAGGTTCCAGAGTTTCGATGCTCAAGTCCTATTATGTACAATGGTGTGTTGTAGTAAAATGGTGTCTCTTATATAAAATGGAGAAATCAACGTTTGCATTTTGGATTTTTTTTTTGAATATTTTCAAGCTGTGGTTGATTGAATCTGTGGACCCAGAATCTGTGGATATGGATTTTACTGTTTCATTTGTCAGTGTATGATGTTTTGTAAGTTTCACACCTGAAACAGACAATTAAACCCGTATAGAGTTCTTCCTTGGACTTGAAATTTTTAATAGGTCTTTTTCTTGTGAAAAAAAGAAGCATGGACAAATGGGATTTCTTTATTAAAAATTAAAAGTAATGTTTTGAGAGATACAAAATTAACCTGAAGAATATTTTTTATATAATGTACACAAAAATACAAAAATGGATGATCGACAGAGAAACTGGGTGGTTGTTTTTATTTTCTATAGTGGAGTTTTATGTAGTTGTGTTTAAATTTCATTGGGAGGTGGATAAGAGGTCAGATGAAAAACATATAAAGAGACTAACAGAAGAATTTCAGTGAAAGGTTACTCAGTGGTGCCATTTTCCTATAAAAGCGGTGGGTAGAGAGTCATTCTAAAAGGCCCTGCTTCAGTTCTTGGGAGTTATGCAAGTTCACAGACTCAATGCCAGCTTTTACGGTCTGCTTCTCAAAGGATTAAAAAATGTGCAAGCCTGCTAATTTAGTCATCAGGGTCTTTATTTTCTTTGCATTCAGCACTGGGGCTTCAGCTAGGATCACTCTGCCTTTGCCTAGAGGAGGGTCACTGGCTGTACAAGTCTTTGATGCTTGCTATATCAGCTGTTTTCCTCCCGGTGTTTACAGTGCAGCTGTGTAGAGGCTATTTTCATTCATTCATGCTGATAAATCATTTGAACTTCAGCATTCAAGAATTTAACCATTCTCTTCCTGTCATTTGGGTTGTGGGATACTTTCCATAGATGAGAAGTGTCCCTCAAAGAATTCCGGACATCTAACCTAACCTAAACATATATAAATCATCTTGACAGAAGTGTGTTATTGATTTTTTCAGTAGAAATTGGTGACTGAACTGGTCTGGAGAATCAGGGTTTTTTTTGTTGCTGTTGTTCTTTGTGGTGTTACCAATGAGGAACAAGTCTCAAAGAAGGATATGTGGGTTTCATTTACATTTTAATTAAAGAGGCATAACAATGCCCCTTTAGTTAGGCCGGTTGCGGAATAAGAAGAGGTTCTATCATTATATGCTGCAGAAATTTACTGCTTATAAAAATGACAAGTAGTGAAAAGGCATGGGAAGCTGGGGGCTTCCATGTCAGTGTGGAGATGAATCCACTCCAAGTTTTGCTCTAGACTTTAAAGGAGCTATCCAGATGTTCAGCATATTTGGAGAACAGATTTCTGTACCTTGGATACTTTTTTTAAAATTCATACTGAAACCTGGACCAGATTCATCTGCCCAATGAGATGGAAGCCACTAGCTCCTGCTCTGTTTAGAACTCAGTGGCTTCGTTAGGGAGTACAGACTCACGATGAAATGGAACATCTTTGCTGGTCCCAGGGCATTTATAACCTTAGGTTAGCTGGGGGTTTTTCTAGCAGTGGTCAGTTCCTTTCAAATGTTTCTCATTTTGCACCTGAAACAGACAATTAAAACCATACGTAATTCTTCTTCGTATTTTCAATTTTTTAATAGGTCTGTTTCCTGTGAAAAAGGAGAGTGGATACATGTTTTGTTTTGTTTTTGTTAAAAATTAACAGTGCTCTTTAATGTTTTGAGAAATTTAAAATCCATTTGGGTTTGGACCTGACAGAGGAAGGCAAAATATGGGGGCAGAGAGGGTATATATAGTCTGTGTCATCGTGCCTGATCATGGGTTATGTCTGTCAGAGTCATCAGCCTCAGCTTCCAACTTGGTGGCTTTATAGATTGTGAGCCAACTTCTAATAGCCTTAGCTGTAGGCCTAGATGTCTTGAGCATTACATATTTGTTCCTTTTTTCCCCAAAAGAAACATGTCTGCGAACAGCTAATTTGTTTCCCCTCGCCACTGTCTCACAGTAGAATGACCACTTGTTCATCACCCAAAAAGAGGATGAGGAAGAACACCATTTGCATAAAAGTTGCATGCATGTAGTTTAGGAATAAATACTGTATTTGCTAGTGTGTAAGACACACTGGTGTATAAGACGCTACCTATTTATAGCCCAGCAAACACTGTTTCCCAGCATATAAGACACAGTGGTGTATAAGATGCACCTCATTTTCAAACACTATTTTTCAGGGGAAAAAAGAGAGTCTTATACGCCAACAAATACAGTATTTTAATTGAAAGGCAGCCCATGAGCTTGTTCACTCTGCTATCCAGGTACTAACGGTTAATGGACAATTCCGATGGTTCTCTGGAGGGCATTTGGCCACTCTGTATCTCACCAAAGATAATAGAAAGAGCTAGTGTGTCATGCGTGTCATTCTGGGGACTGGTACTGATTCTTTCTTTGCGCTAGTTACTTGCTTTTTTGCATGGCGGTAGCATCTTCTTAAAAAGGCACTAGATTTTTTAGGATCCTCTTTGCTTATACAGTCCACCCTCTACATTTGTGGGTTTCACTTTTGCAAATTTGATTATTCATGGCTTATTTGCTGTCACCTCTGCTGCGTCCTCTGCCATTTTTGGTAGGGACTGCAAACCTTGTGAGACCCGAGAAACTGCAAATGAGGTTTGCAAGTCCCTGTTAAAAATGGTGTGGGGCAGCAGTGGAGGTGGCAGTCAGCCCCACCAGCCACCCACTTCTGCCTTGTGAAGGAACCCTGATGCCTCAAAGGAATCCATGGAGGGTTGAATATGATCATCAGACTTTTTTTTGTGTTAAATATGGTTTGAGGGGGCCTAGAGTTATTCATGGTTTTTCCACTTTCATGGGGGTCCTGTGCCCCTAACCCTAGCGAATGTGGAGGGATGACTGTATTTAGTATCTCATGTTGTGCCTTCTCTTTACCGCTGCCCTGTTCCTCTTACCTTCTTATTGGACCGCCCTCCCCACGTTCCTTAAAAAGAGAGGAAGGGAGGCAGGCAGGCAGGCAGGAAGGCAGGTTTGGCTGTCTGGCTGGCCAACTAATTGATTTCTGCACACCAGACCTCTTTTCCCTTTACTATTAAGAGTCCTCCATCTTAAACAACTTTAAGGCAAGTTTGCTTATACCTAGACTTACTCACCAAAGCTAGTGCACTGATTTCTTGAGGCAAAGTAGAAGAAATAGTGTCTGGTCTTGAAGAACTCTGGCTATGTCCCTGTTGAGAAGGGATGAAATGGGCACTGTGATTACTTCTGCAAAGAGTTAGGCCTTGGTGCACTTTTTATTATGTTGTCAGAATGTCGGTTCCTCTGGAACCAAATGACTGCTGTTCTTATGAGCAGCATATGTGTGGAGGCATGACCTATCTATTGTGAGCACTGTAGATATGCAGGGTAGCTTGGTGTGTGCTCCTCACACATTGATTCAGTGTGTCCACTTTACATAGTTTGGAAATTTTGTGCCTTTAAGTTTGGCCCTGTGAAGGTATTAGCGTTAGTATGGATTTGGGACTTTTCCCTGCTGTGCCTCTGCATTTTTTTTTAAGTGACAGGTTGAAGTGATAGTGCCCAGCCAAAGTGTACTCTCATGATTGCATTTTTAAAAAGTAACTTTTTACTTTTCCATTATTTGAAAGAAACTAAAAGATATGTTAGCTGCTGGTCTGTGGTTACCTTGATGCAATCTCGGTATTCAGAACAGAACATAAGGCAGCAGCATGAATCAACATCTGAACCATTATTATTATTATTATTATTATTATTATTATTATTATTATTATTATTATTATTATTATTTTATTCCCTCATGTCTGGGCTATCCCTGTGCTGCCTGGAGGTTTTGCATGGTGGTACACTTCTGGATTTTCCATCTCACCTCCAGGAGCAATTTCTGGAACTGTCTATCCCTTTATGGATGGAATGCAGAAAATCTCTGAAAATCTTCCATATTGGCAGCTGTTATGTTCCAGGATGGGCTTCTGCTGTTGCTTCTCACCAGAGGAAGGGGAGAGAAACAGGAGGTGATTCAGACCATGTAGATCCAGCTGGAAAGGGAAGGAAAAGTCAGGTAAACTCCATTTGAGAGAACATCCTGATTTCTCCCTGCCCCTAGACCAAGCTGAGACCAACTGCTACTCTGTGGTCTGAATTGTCTCCCATCTCTCCTTCTGTACTGTTAGATCATAGCTTCACGAACCCTTCTGTGGGCTTGGTGGTTGCCAAGTGGAGGTAGACAAGAAATTGAACATGTGGGGCTACATGGGCATGTAGAATCTCAACCATGATATATTAACTAACATGATCAATATACATGTTTAGATTCATCCTCATCAGGTGCTAACCGCTGCTTCCTTGTGTTGTTGCTGAGTGTTGCTGAGTGACTAATAGTTTGGCGGCCAAAAACAACAGTTCAGAACTGAGCAAATTTGAACAGTTGCAGGAGCTAAAGGGGCTGGGAAAAGACAAAGCCCACGCTGTTTTATTTGCAAGTAAGAATATGCCAACTTGCATATTGAGCCATCATTTATCCCTGGCTCTTAAAGGTTAAGGCGACAGTTACATTTTTAACTTTTCAGAATTTGCAAAGTGTGCCTGTGTTGGCTGGGGGATGTGGGGAGTTCTAGTCGAAAAAGTAATTGTTCCCGTTCTCTTCTTTGCAGTGTTGGTCTAGTTCTGGGAGGGTGTTGTTTCACAGTGAAAGATAATGAATAACCATGCTGGTAGGTGGAAAATGACACTCTAGTCTAGAAGAATTAGTTTAAGGCTGTCTGGAAGAACTGTGCTCTCTTCTGTTTGATACTAATAACAACTGCCTGTACTGATAGGGAACAATATATCCTAAATCTAATACATGAGTTAAACATGCTGCATTAAAACATCTGGTCTAAACCAAACAGTTAGTCTCACTTAAAGCAAACCATTGAATGAATTTGATACTTGCTAAGCCAGCATTTGGTATGTTAAGTTCCATTGATTCAATGGCTACTCTAGTTGCATTTGTTAGTTGGTTTTAGGCCTGCATTAATGCTGCACTAAGTCTTTCTGCTTCCCTTCTATATGGAATAGGGTCTCTTCTTATGTCTGGTGAATCCTTCAGATGCTTCCTGTCTAGGAAGCTGAACATCTGTTTGATGCTTGAAGAAAACTTCCCACCTCCCTCAAGGGTCATTGATCTGCTCTCGTGCCATGGAACGACTGGCTGAGATCTACCAGCTGGGGCCCATCTGTGAGCCATCACTGAAGTATACGTTGTCATTATGAAGTAGGATGCAGCCATGTTTTGTAAGGTTTATGTGTTCCATTTGAAGAAAGCAGCCACACTGCTCTCTAGATTCTGCTCCTACTTTTTAGTTTTACTTGAGAATTGGGCACTTTAAGGCAAGTGCAAGGTCTGAATCGCAATCTGTCTTTTTTTTTTCTTTTCTAAACCAGCAACTTTCTCTAAACTGGATATCGTAAGTTTCTACTAAGTCAGTCAGGTTGGGAATGTGTGTTTTCAAGTTGTTTCAGACTTAAGGTACCATAGCATGGGATTTTCTTGGCAAGATTTGTTCAGAAGGAGTTTGCCTTTGACTTCTTCTGAGGCCGAGAGAATGACTTACTCAAGATCAGCCAGTAGACTTCTGTAACTGAATGGAGATTCGAACCCTGGTCTCAGAGAGTCTCAGTCCAGCATTCAAATTGCTACACATCACTGGCTGTCTCTGTTAAAGCAGGCAGCTTCAGTTGCTTGGAGTTTGGGTCAAGTAATTGGGAGACACATTCTCTGACTATAGCAATTTCAAATGTACACATACTTGAAGATGAAATTGCTTCACTCTGGTATGACCTTATTCTGCTAATGAGTTTTTGTATCACTCAAGTAAGTAAGGATTCCCACCAAATAATTTCTTACCAGGAAACCAAGGCACAACAAACGTTTATAAGGAATCAGAGAAATAATCAAAATGGACAATGTGTCATTGTCAAACATTTAAAGTAGGTTTCTAAAGTATGCATTTTGCAATTATGCGCAGGAGGTGTACTTTAAAATTCAGTTTTGGGACTCATTTTGATAAACTGAGAAAGGAAGCAAATATTATCATGTCGGTTTCTTACTTTTCTGCTGTTCATTTATTTATTTGCCTTTCTTTCAAAATGAGGACTCGAGGCAACTTTGATTTGTCCTCATCTCCGATGTGTCCTCATCTGCAAACATCTGGTTTCTCTTTGAACCCTTGAAACTCATACAAAAACAACTGTATCATCAAAAATAGGAAAATGTGAAGGCACACCTTCTTGTATACCAAGACATGATTTCATCTGAAGGCTGGTTGATGAACTTTGTGAATGATGAAATGTGCTAACTTGCAGTTGCAAGAAATTCATTTTTAAAGCTTTGATTTTGTAGAGTAATTTAGCTCAGGATCAAAACAAAGATTCAGAGTTACACTGAAGGTTTGTTTAGTGCTTAGGTTTGCTATTCATCCTTTCCCACACAAAATAGAGTTTCTCAAGAGTACCTAGCTTCATATACAAAATACCCGTGAAGCTGGGGCCTCTTGAGCTACCACTGCTTTAATTATCCATGTACCTGTTACAAGTACATCAGTATCATTCCATTGGGGTAATCTTTTTATATATATATTGTTCTTATCCTGTCATCCAATGTTGGAGAGATCTTGGGAATGACACAGCTTTAGGGATGTGCAGTCTGTAGGCCAGGGTGAATAAATTCCACAAACACCAACAAGCTTTTCTTCAGAATCAGACAACCATACATTTTTTGTTCTTGTTATTCCAGTGTTTTTCTTTCCCATCTTCAGCATGAGCCAAGTATGCTAAGGAAAATTCCAGTCTCTGATTATTATGTCTTGGCTTCTCTGTATATGTCTGCCTGTAGCTGTCTCTGCTTCACTGTTGGTTTTATAAGAGTAAGACTGCCAACTCCTGTCTCATAAAGGCTCCTGTCCCTTTCATAGCTATATGGTGGGGAAAGGCTTGGCGCAGACATCTTTATCCATTACTATTCTGCTGTGATGTAAAAAAGCACAGCTCCATTCAAAGCTATATTCTGAGTCTCTTTAACAAAAATGTAATGTCTGTCTGCTTATTGTTAGGGGCTTTGGCATCATGTGAGAAGTAACCTTGAATTTTGCGTTTGCAAAGCCCAAATGTTACAATTAAATCATTGGGTAAAACTCGAGAATGTGCTTAACATGCACATTTAATTTACATTAAGTTGTACAATTTGATTTTTGGAAAGTGTTTTTAAAATGCGTTTTTTAAAAATTTCACTAAGTTTGGTGATGGTCTGGAAAAGGAAGGTGTGAACTCGTGGAAAAGCAAAGAGCAAAGAAAATGGGTTTGATCCAGCATCAGCCACCTGCTTGAGAAAGCCTCTGTTCATAGAAAGTGTTTCAGCCTTATATTTGGGGATTCTTTTTTGCCCTATATTTGGGAGTTCTTTCCTGTACTATGTCATATTCAGCAGGGTCCCCAAACCCTGTGCATCATATTTTCGGGGGCTGGAGGGACTTCTGAGAAAGGAGGGGGGAGAGAGGCCCTTTCAGTTAGACCAATTGCATGTGGTTAACTTTGGATCCTACTGTAAGGGAAAGGAAGCATAGGCTGAGAGACTACAAGATTTGGTTGACTATGTGATAGTCCTCCTAATCACTGCAATCTCTGTTTCTGTTTCATCATGCTATCTGTTGTAATGCAAACAGGGATACTTCCGAAGTGATTAGGACCATTATCTTTGCATTAAGATGACGTTACAAAAGTGTTGTGGCTGAGTGCTCAGTCTCTTCCGGATTTGAATCTCAGAGGTAGGCCTCTTATCTGTGAAAACACTTGGCTTTTCATCTCCCGGGCTGAACAGGCATAGATTTGTACTGCACCAGTTGTGTTTTTCTGCTCAGGCATGATCAGTTTGGCATACGTGGTTGGAACAATAGTGGTAGTGCAGTGGACTAAAGACACAAAATGGGTATGGATGTAGAGAGCTATCTTTGCAGAGCTGTTTTCAAGGCTTTTGTTGTGTATGGTAAATAAAGTGACTTTATTTTAAAAAAGGGAAAGAAGCCCTTAACAGTTCTCATTGACCTCATTGCCTTTAGTAACTTATTGAATACATCTGATTATCTGATTATAATGTTCAGATTTTGTAATGTCTCACTTTGTGAAGATAATACCACTTTATTCTGCTTTGATTAGCCTTCACCTGGAATACTGTGTCCAGTTCTGGGTACCGCAGTTCAGGAAGGATATTGACAAGCTGGGACATGTCCAGAGGAGGGCATCCAAAATGGTGAAGGATCTGGAAACCGTGCCCTATGAGGAGAGGCTTAGGGAGCTAGATATGTTCAGCCTGACAGAGAGGAGGTTGAGAGGAGCCATGATAGCCGTGCTTAATTATTTGAAAGGATGTCATCTTGAAGATGGAGCAAGCTAAACATCAGGAAGAACTTCCTGACACTCAGAGCTGTTTGACAGTGGAATACACTGCTTCGGAGTGTGATGGAGTCACCTTCTTTGGAGGTTTTTGAGCAGAGGCTGGATGGCCACTTGATGGGGCTGCTTTGAGTGTTTGTTCCTGCACAGCAGGGGATTGGACTCAGTGGCCATTGTGGCCTCTTCCAACTCTATGTTTCCATGATTCTATGATTCTAATTCTATTAAAATAGCTAAGAAATTTAAAAATATTGCCATTTCAATCACAGAATTGAAAATGTCCTCTTGTATATAACATTTTGGTTTTTTCCCGGTTGTTAAGGTCATGAGTGGAAATCATGTGTTTGGTTTTGCCAGTCTGCACATGATCAGTGACTGGTGCCCAAACTGTAGAATGCTCATATGTGGTGACCGATTTAATTGTCACAAAGAATGTACCCATCACAACTGGAGTTTTCTTGGTGGCAGTTCCCAGGTTCTGAAACTCCTTCCTGAGGAAAATTAGGATACATCCAAACTGACTGAAAAATCCCCTGTCCCTGTTCTGTCTGATTTTATACAGGCTTTCAATAAACTGACCTGTGGAACTGGTATAAAAAGTACTGTACTGGGAGTTGACAGAAAATATTCTGGGATAAACAAAATGTGTATGGGGCTCCAAAATAAAATTGGAAAGAATCGGAGCAAAATCTGGGATTTTCTGTGTTTTTTTTTAAACCAGTCTGGACATGCCTTCTGTCTGTCTGTCTGTCTGTCTGTCTCTTGTTCACTCTGTTTTCCCACTCTCTTTTCTTTCTTCTCCCAGTTGGTAACTTTTTGTTTGGGCTGGCTTTTGCATCTCAACTGGGGTGGAATAGAAGGGAGCAGTTCCCTCTTTTTATTGAAGTTTTGTGCATTGTATTTTAAATTGGTTTTTATATTTTGATAGTATTTGTTTTTATTTGAATTTTACAGTTGGTAGTCACTTTGAATGTCATCTTTCATTGGCTTTAAAGGAAGGATGTAATGAAGAAACAAATTGTTGGAGCTTCTCTGTGCTACTTTCTTAGTCCATACTGACTAGTTTCAATAAATACATTTTCTGTGAACATTTCATGAGAGAGGACTTCAGGTGTGTCTAGCTTGGGCTCTGAGCCAAATATATCAATGGCTTGCATCACTAAATGGAGAGAATTTGTTTCTTGGCACCTGCAGGTCATCCCACCGAGCAGTGCCAAGAAAGGCATTGGATTTTTAAAGAACTGCTTTAGGCAGAGTTATATGACTCTGGCCCAGTTCTAAACTCATTTGGCCAGTGGCCTAATTCATACAGAAGATGAGGGAGTAGCACTTTCTTCTCCTGGCCACTGCGGCTCATGTGTTACAGGGTGTGAATGGTTCACATTCTGATGCATGTGTAGATAGACTCATCCGCGTCACTTTCCTCAGTCTCTTGTGGTAGCTACCCAAATCTAATATAAATTGGCCTCAGGTTTCTTTATTTTGGTAGTTTTTGAGATTCATTTACTTATCTCTTTTCAAAGGGATTGCTAGTTGACTTAACACAGTTGATTCATTTTGACCCTGCAGTGATGTTTCCAGTAAGGCAAAGCAAATATGCTATAAAGTAAAGGGCAAGCAGAAAAAAGGTCTGTTGTCTGTTCCAAAAGAAATATGTCTGCCCTTCCTTCCAGTTGACTCAGTCATTTCCCCAACCATTTCACCCCTTAGTCGGAGAGGAAAATACTAACTTTACATTGAGTTTTGTCTGATGGCAAATTAAAGCTTTGGTTGGTGAATGCCTATCTGATAAAGCTGAACAGTTTAAACTTGTTTGCCTTGTCTTTTTGTGTCTTTAAATAATTGTTTTTAAATGTAATGTGGGAGAGGACATATCTCCCTTCATTCCCTGCCAGCGCTACAAAATATGGTCAGAGAGATGTTTCAAAGGAAATAATTCTGTTTGATGATCATTGTGATGACAATAATTACTCATAGATGTGTGAGTGTGAGAAAGAGTGCTAACTCACACATCCCCATCAAAGACCAAAGACCGTATACTAAGAATGCATTTTGTACAATTGATACTCTCTTATGCATTTTGCAAGGTGAGCTACACTAGTTACAATTTTGAGAGGATTAATTTTTTTTCCTGTTTATATGGGCTTTCCCCCCAGAGACTATGAGAATTCTGTTAAAGCAAGTTTATGTGGCTTTCTTGTCCCCACAAGTTAGTTAAATGAACCACATTAATAGTTTAGAGATAAAAAATATAGCTGTGGCACTGACTGGAAGTCTTCAGGAGGCCTACCAGTTTTTTAAAAAATTAAAAACCAATTATATAGAGTCACATATGAAATACATACCGCATATAAGAAGAAGCATAATCAAATCCAAAACAGTGCCATTGTGATTAAAAATCACATTTAAACATTACAGTCTGGGTGGCTGTAGACAGGAAGAAAGCAAGGCTTTCTATAAAAAGAAGGCAGTTGAAGCAAACAGAAATCTCAGGAAAAATAAATGTCCTCTTGTGGCATTCATGAGAAGTGTAAAATGTGTAAATTTCACAAAGGGACTTAAAATATGTGGTAACTTTAACAAATATGTGGCTCTCAGTGATGTAACCATGCATACAGTTTTTTGTCCATTTTAGGTATCAGTGGGGAACTACCGAGAAGGTACTTGCTCTCTGCAACAAGGCATGGCTTATAAATTAAAAGAAAAAATGGGATTATGTAATGATGATGATGATGATGATGATGATGATGATGATGATGATGTAATCATTGTAAAACATTTAGTGTTAAAAAGCAGATGCAGACGTGATTTTGCAGCTATGGTAATGACAAAAAATAAACAAGCAAACAATGGATAGGATGATAATTGAGCAATATTTTCCCTCCAATATATCTAGAAAAGCTATTACAATATCTGCAAGTAACATTAAACTATGATTTAGTGCAAGAATTTGAGCTACTAAGGATGGGGACTTGAATCTCCTTGGCCTCTTGTCTACCCCCCACAGTGTAGATAACGTCAGGTTGTGGCCAAAGCCACAGCCCATGACATCATCTCATCCCTAGCTTGAACCTTACCAGCCAGTTCTTCAGACAATGACCATCCAGCCTGCTCCTGTGGAGAAGGCAAAGGGCAAGTTCAGTACATGCAGCTTCCTTATCCTTGGGACTCAGCTGGCTCCTGGAAGAACTGATTTGAGTGTGAGACTACCTTTGCATGCCATTGGTTCTCCAGGTTGGGATGGATGTAATTGCAGTCCCCTCTGCTATCTCTCATTAGCAAGGATTATTCTCTTATGTGCCGTTTGCCTTTCCAATTGGAACAATAGGCAAGGGGACCTCCAGAAGTATATGGATGCTTCTGTGGACAACCCTCAGGAGGCAGAGGTTCACCGTCCCTTGTTTAGCACTTTTATGCACAAGCAGAAGCAAGCTTATGCAAACTTCTAATCTTGTATTCCTTCTCCTCACCTTCCTTTTCCTGCTTGACTGGAAAGGGGAATAAGCTAAAGGGTGCTTCACATTACCAGTTTCTTGGTTTGAGCTAACATGCAGCAGAGGAATCAAGGTTCAAAAGAAACTTTGGTGTGTTGCTAATGAAGTCAGCAATGAAACTTGGCTGGTTTTCCTGTCTTCCTCAATACAACGGAGTGCTTTTAAATAACTTTTCCTGGTTTGCATGTAGTGACACACCAAGAATCTGGAAAACCAGAAAGAAATTCTGGCTTGTATGAAGGAAATTCAGAGGAATTGAGAATATATGAAAATATTGCTTTGGGTTGGTTCTGTTACACCAGTGTTCAACAGAAAGGTAATTGAAGTCTGAAGAAGTTTGCAAATAATACTAGTCTTGCCAGAGTATTGTAGTAATATTGTAAGATGATTTTTATATAACACAATGTGGAAGATTTTGTAGTAATACCATTTCTGATTATGGATATGCAGACTGAGTTGTCTCATGAGGTTGTCACCTTTTCCTTTTTGTAAACTGGAGATAAAACTATGTTCCACCTGGGAGTTGTTAAAATCATCTAAAGATAAGAATCTGTAGAAGGAAAAGTATGAAATTCTGGATTTTTTAAAAGTGTGCATTCTTCTCTCTCATACTGGAAAACTGCCTTTGTAGAAAAGGCTTCAGGAAGAGATTGCACGTGGCTGTAGTTACTTCTCTCTTCCCCTCCTCTTGGGGTAGTCATGGATTAAATAGAGACAGGTAGAAAGCATTTGCTTTAGTATTTGACATCTATAATACTGAAGCAGTCTTTACCTGCCTTATGTAGGCTACATATTAAGATACTATATCTTAAGATAAAGATGAAGCCCTTAAAAATTTGGGATTCAGAGATCTGAAAAGCAAAATCAAAGGAGGACATTCAAAGTTACCATTCTTATAATCAATAAGTAACTTTCTTTCTAAATGATTGTTACTCAGCCCCTTCCAAAAAACAATAGCATGATGCTATCACTTGCATAGGATACAGGTGTTAATGTGCATATTGTGAAGATGACAGCCTTTTGGGGATCCTTAAGAATTTTGCAACTATAAGGTATATTTCAATCAATCAATCAATCAATCAATCAATTAATTCAATTAATTATGAATATGAATACTTCATTTGTTGATAGAATAAAAAGAATTGTGTACACATGAATCTGAGGTTTAGAGAATTGGATTTGGTCTCCTCCTGTCACAGCAGAACATATAGGTAGGTATGGAGAACAAAACATATAGGAAAGGTTAAAGGATCTGGGCGTGTTCATCTTGTTGGAAAGAACACTGGGAGGTGACATGGTGGTACATGATATCACAAGGCATATCACAGAGAAAAGGCGGCAGGCCTGTTCTCTGCTGTCCCAGAAGATACGACCAGGTCTAATGTTATAGGTGAGTAAATTTCAACTAAACATTAGAAGGAACTTCTTGACAGTAAGAGCAGTTGGCCAGTGGGCCCAATTGTCTAGAGAGGTGGTGGGATATCTGGATATCTTCAAAAAAAAAAAAAAAAAGAGAGAGAGAAAGAGAGAGAGAATGAGCAGCTACCTGCTTGGGATGCTTTAGTTGGAGATCCTGCACTGAGCAGGTGGGTCAGATTTGATGGCTCCCGAGGCCCCTTGCAGTGCTATGGTTCTGTGACCATCTCTCTCTATGTAAAACACTGAAATTCCTGATTTAACTAAAATAAAGCTTATAAAAAGAGAATCAGGCATTTTAATGCAAGCACGGGAGAACAGACGTTGTGACAGAGGGATCATTAGAGTGCCACAGTGCATAAAGTGCTCTTTATTGATAGAGGAGATTTATTTTAGTGCTATATTTTAGCTAGAACATGGTGGTCTAAATCCAGTTGTTAGTCCCAGATCAAATAGATTCACTGAACTTACATTAAGTGCTGACTTGCCAAGTTTCCATTATGCTAAATGCATAAACTGGCATCAACATTTTTCATTTAAGTACTTTTTGTTTGTATTTGCTAGATGTGAACCTAAGCTGTAAAGTCAGGCTTTGTATAAATTAGCCAACTTTTAAAATTTCTTGTGTGATCTTTCTGTTTGGCTTCATGGTACACCTGTATAACATTGTCAAGAGCACTTCTACAACTAAATGTTGATTTCTATTCCTGTGCCTTGTGTCTATTTCTTATTCAGAGAAAATATAATTCAATCAACATAGTAGTAAAACCAGAAAGTGTCCCCTGAACTATGTGTTATATTTGTCGCTTCCTAAATGAGAGGTGTTTTATAAATAAATATGCCTTCCTGTGTGGCAAGTATTCTGTAAATAAGCACATTCATAAGAATATTAATAAATTTAAGCATTTTTATACCTCATTTCAACTGCAGAGTGGATTACTTAAGTGGATGTATGGGAAGCCCTACATATATTAGGGGGTTCCAGTCCAAGAACCCCTTCAAAGAGCAGAAATTATGAATGCTTGTGTCACATTATATTCAATTATGGCGACATGCATGTGAAACTTTCAGCACATCCGTGTTCACGTTGGCACCATTTTAGGTATATGATGTGGCACTTAATGTCAACTGGAAGTTGCAGCTGCAGAGGTTGTGAGTAGGGAGGGCCCACTTTAACAGAGTCCCTGTGCTTCGGAATATAATCTTGATGTCACACAAAAGGGAGGAGTATGAGAAAGAAAGAAGAAAACAAGCAAATGTGGGAGTAATCAAATGAATTGGGTCTCTTCGTAAAACCAGTGAAGGTAGATTCTGCATTTGCTTCTGTCTCTTGTTGAATCCAGCTAGAATGACTACTACCTGATGATGATTGAGTTGATCAGGAGTCTGGTGAAGCTGGATACTTAACCAGGGGGATGGCCTCTTTTTTAATTCATCACTCTGTAGCATTCTAACAGAACAATTATTACATAATTTATCTTGTAAATGGCCAAATTAGAGTTTAACGCATTCACAAAAGCTCTGAGGAAAAGCTTGCATATTTCAATGCTATGGATTGGTAACATGGTCCAATAGTGATTCGGGGCGGGGGGAATTAGTCTAGGCTGAATTCAAACTTTCCATCAGTTGCAGTTGTTTCTATCAGCTGTTCTTTAGAATAACCTTTATATGAAAAATGTAGTTGGCTGTATGCAAATAAAATGGCAGATGAGCAAGTAAGCCTCCTATTTAAAAATAATCACTTGTAGGATTTTCATATTTGGTAGAAGTACAGTCCAAGCTTCTATATACCTAATAAAGATTGTTGACTAGTCATGCATGATTACAATTTACTTTTAGTGACTAATTTCTTAAAATGTGGAAGTCATAATTGACTTATTTGGACTTATACATTCAGAAAAACAGAATTCCTCTGAAGCTGGCTTGATAGTGAACCTTGCACCCTTCCCCATTACAAATGTAGTTAATTTGAGACCTGGTGGGTATTTGAAAATCAATACTATGGTAATGCTCAATTGTTTTTTGAGGTGATCTTTTCATGGGTTGATAGGCTGAAGAATTTTTACTTCAAATCCTGCCTTTTGGTCCTTGCCTTCAAAAATGAAATAAAATTTAATAGCCCTCCATACATGCCTACCTTTCAAATATACAGTGGCCCCTCCACATTTGCGAGGGCTTTGAGGCACAGAACCCTCGCTAAAGTGGAAAAACCACAAATAACTCCCTCTCCACAATCCCATTCCCTTGCCTCCGGCCCTGTTATTCCTAGGGAATTAAAAAAGACAAGATAAAGGACTTACCAGTACTTTCCCCTCAGACAGAGAAGAGTGTGGCACTGAGTTCTGGCATTCTAGCTACTTCCCGTTGCCGTCTTGAGGAGGAAGATTCTTCCCAGAGGGGAGGGGTAAGAGGAAAGAGAGCGCCTGTGGCCATTACACAGCAGAATATGCAGTCATGTGGCAGAGAAGACATGCCTCAGCAGCAGGGAGAGAGCTCTGCTCACCCAAAAGGGGAAAAAAAGTCCATTTTAAACATAAGCCTTGCAAGCCTGGAGTGGGAATACAAGGGAAGGAGGAGAATGTAGGGGGAGGCACACATGCCTCATGAATAATCAAATTCATGAATGTGGAGGGAGGATTGTAGCAGTCAGATTATTGCAAAGCTGGTGTAGTGTGGTGGTTTAAGGAAGACAAGGGTTTGAATCCTTGCTCAGCCAGGGAAACCCATTGGTGATAGACTGTCATTCTTTGAGGAAGGAAATGGTGAACCATCACTGAATAAAACTTGTGAAGGAAACCTTATCATAGGGTCACCATGAGTTGGGGCTGACATAACAACAAATTACAGTACTTCTGATGTGCACGGTTTGTGTAGAGGCTTATCAGCTGTAGCAGAAACAGCAATATAATTGAGGCTGCAGTTTTTTCAGTCTTTTGATATATTCATACAATTGTTACTGAAAAATGTGGGTGATTCAGGGGTCCACCCACAATGTCAGTACCTCCACAGGACAATGGGGAGTTAATTAGCTCAAAATTAAGAGGCCTGCAAGAGGGGATAACTGAACAAGATCTTTCCACCAGTGTTTACGGGATCATGCAGGAAAGAACCAGCCAGAAAATCCAAAATGTAACTAAAAATGTGTTTTCTTGAAAGAAGCACACACTCATGCAAAAGATCCAAACACACATTCATGCAAGGACTAACTGAAGGTAAAAGGAGGAAGGTTCTGGATAGAGAACTTTTAGCATTCAGGTGATAATTATTGGTTCAGAGAGAAGTGAAGAAAAGCTGCAGTGTGGCTTTGGTGGGCACCTAAGCACAGTTCTCATTCCAGAATTAGTGTGGCATTCAGGAAGTTGAGAGACTCCACTGAACCACTCAAAACCAAGGATCCTTATACCCTATGAGTATGGGTGTGAATTGCTGTGCCAGCTGAGCAGACAGTGGGAGTTGCAACACAAATAATGAGGTCAAGACAAAGTTAATGTTAGGTGACAAAGGGGCGATGGCTGTCGTAATAGCTCTATATTGTGGAGAAGTTGGGAAGACAAAGCAGGAAAACATCCAGGTGTGAGAGATCAGGATTAGAACAATCACAGTTTGGTGGGGACTTCCCTTTTCTGCTCCAGATGTCCAGCTCTTAGCATAAGCCTATTGTCTCTAGAGTTGCCTTGCAATCTGCCTGACAGTGACTTTGGTTTTGCCTAAGAGGGGGTGTGGCTGATCTGCCTTGCAATCTCATGTTTACAATCAGTAATTTTCCTCTTTCCAGCTTGCCCTTCCAGTCACATTGGGTTTCCATTTTATATCAGTGTCAATTAATGTAGTACCAGTCAAATAATGTTGCCAATTAAACCATATCCATCTTGGGAGGTGCTCAGGGCTGTAACACAGTAACTTTTCAAAGTCTCTTTGCATGTTTTAAGTGATGGGCAATAATCAACTTTCTTCATCTCAAATGGTGGGACCTTCTAGGACAATTTTTTTTAAAAAAAGAAAAAAACTTTCCCACAAACACACTTTCTATTTCTTCCCACTGTACACTTAGCACCCTTTCTGTATCTTCTCTTGTTTCAAGCGGCAGCTTTCCTGATTTTTCGCTGATTGTGAGTTCACTTTTCTGTTCTTTACTGTTTCATGGGGCTACATATTGGTTTCCCACAGTTTTCTGCATGTTTGTCTGAAATGAACCGTGAAATGATTCAGTGCCAGCATGTGTTTTCAATAACCAGGGAATGTGGGCATATGGAAGAATAAGGAATGTTCAGCTTGATGTTCAGAGTGCATAACATGGGTTAAAATTCTCTGTGGATTTTTCAGTGCCACTCTTGGCTAAGAATGCTTAATTATTTTAGGATTATGTAATGTCTTGCATGAGCCATCTGTAGCTTTCAGCAAGCATTAAATGAGTTAAAAATCAGGGTTGTTGTAAATGGGTGCTAAAAAGAAATTTTGCAACATCAGCCAGATAAATCGATAGAGTAGTATCATCGTCATCATTATCATAATTGTCATCAACTTTTCAGATTTTTAATGTGTAGATTCCTAATGATCTACAAAGCTACATAAATAAAATTTATTTTCTCTGTCTTGTGGGAAGTCTCAGATCCTCTTGCATATTCTGGGAGAGTGAGACCTTACAAATACTTTAGAATAAGATAGAATCATAGAATCATAGAAATGTAGAGTTGGAAGAGACCACAAGGGCCATCCAGTCCAACCCCCTGCCATGCAGGAAAACTCTCAAAGCACTCCCGACAAGTGGCCATCCAGCCTCCGCTCAAAAACGTCCAAAGAAGGAGACTCCACCACACTCTGTGGCAGCACATTCCACTGTCGGACAGCCCTGACTGTCAGGAAATTCCTCCTGAGGTTCAGGCGGAATCTCCCCTCCTGCGGCTTGCATCCATTGCTCCTTGTCCTGGTCTCAAGAGCAGGAGAAAACAAGCCCACTCCCTCCTTGACATGACACCCCTTCAAATATTTAAACATGGCTATCATGTCCCCTCTCAGCCTTCTCTTCTGCAGACTAAACATACCCAGCTCTCTAAGTCTGTCCTCATAGGGCATGGCTTCCAGGCCCCTCACCATTTTGGTTGCCCTCCTCTGGACCTGCTCCAGCTTATCCATATCCTTCTTGAATTGGGGTGCCCAGAACTGGACACAGTATTCAAGATGAGGTCTAACCAATGCAGAATAGAGTGGTACCAATACCTCCCTCGATCTAGACACCATACTCCTATTGATGCAACCAAGAATTGCGTTGGCCTTCTTGGCTGCCGCATCACACTGCTGACTCATGTTCAGCTTGTGGTCTATGAAGACTCCTAGATCCCTTTCACACGTACTGTTAGCCAGCCACGTGTCCCCCATCCTATATTTCTGCATACCATTTTTTCTGCTTAAGTGTAGGACCTTACATTTCTCTCTGTTGAAATTCATTTTGTTAGCCTTAGCCCAGCTCTCCAATCTGTCCAGGTCCTTTTGAATTTTGATCCTGTCATCAGGCGTATTAGCAACCCCTCCCAATTTGGTGTCATCTGCAAATTTGATCAGCGTGCCCTCTATTCCTTCATCCAAGTCATTAATGAAGATATTGAACAGCACCGGGCCCAGGACAGAACCCTGTGGCACCCCGCTAGTCACTTCTCTCCAGGATGAGAATCTGCCATTGGAGACCACCCTTTGGGTACGGTCAGTCAACCAGTTACAAATCCACCTGACAGTAGCCCTGTCCAGTCCACATCTTACTAGCTTCTTTGCAAGAATGTCATGGGGAACTTTGTCAAAGGCCTTACTGAAATCAAGATATACTATGTCCGCAGCATTCCCTTCATCTATCAAGCAAGTAACTCTATCATAAAAAGAGATAAGATTAGTCTGGCATGACCTATTTTTGAGAAATCCATGTTGACTTTTCGTAATTACGGCATTGTTTTCTAAGTAATTAGAAACTGACTGTTTGATGATCCGCTCCAGGATCTTTCCAGGTACTGATGTCAGGCTGACTGGGCGATAATTATTTGGGTCCTCTTTTTTTCCCTTCTTGAAGATGGGGACAACATTTGCCCTCCTCCAGTCTGCCGGAACTTCTCCTGTCCGCCAAGAGTTTTCAAAGATTATAGCAAGAGGTTCCGCAATGACCTCTGCTAGTTCTTTTAAAATCCTAGGATGCAATTCATCTGGCCCTGGAGACTTGAATTCATCCAGTGTGGCCAGGTATTCTTGTACTACCTCTCTATCTATTCTGTGCTGCATTTCCCCCACTTCCTCACCTGCTCCCCAACCGCCAGGTTGAGTGTTTTTATCCTTTTGGGAAAAAACTGACGCGAAGAAGGTGTTGAGGAGTTCTACCTTTTTTCTTCCTCCTGATGATAAAGTGCTGCAGTGATAAAAAGTTCTTTGGTTTTCAATGATGGGGTGAGTTAATATGAACAACCTTAGTTGAGACCCTGACAAGGTGGATAGGCTGCTGGTTGCAGGAAAATCGCCCAGAAATTGGGATATTGTTTGTTCTGATGGTGTTGCACTGCCCCTGAAAGATCAGGTACATAGTTTGAGAGTACCCAACAATGTACTTTCTCTGGATCCCCAGATAGCAGAAGTGATAAACAAGTGACAACTTTTCCTGAGTGGACCTGAAGTGGCAGCCTCTGTTTCTGAGTAATGTTTTGTTTTAACTATTACAGCATGCCATACAACAGTGCTACTCAAAGTGGTGGGTCCTGGATGGGAGCTGCCTCTTGAGCCTTTGGGTGCTGGTGCCTATTTCTAGGAAAGAAAGAGACAATTGTACCCAGTGGGCCTCAATTTAGTGCCAGCCCTTGGCACACTGGAAATAATAATTGCCAGTCCCCTGCATCAGATAGCTTGAGAAATACTGCACTGCATGCATCTACCCTTGAAAAGTATCCAGGAACTTCCATTGCACATAATGCCAAACTGCCTACTGTGCATGGTATTGAGATCATATTACCCAAATACTGAAAGACCTCCCCTGGTTGCATGTTGCTTTCCGGGCTCACACTCAAAGTAAACCTGGCTTATTGGTAATAAGCTAACAAACCATGGAGTTGGATTCCTTCTCTAGTTTGTTGAGAAAGAAACAAACAAAAGAGGAAGTCTTTTTCATGTTTGGAAAACACATCAAGCAAATCACAGAATGAAGTATGCTGCTCATAGCCAATAGGCTAAGCTCCCCACAGTTCCAGTGTTTCAGTATGAAACAAACCCAGTGTCTTGGCAGCCTTGCTGTGACTTATTAGGTGAAGATTCCCAGTCAGTTATGACCCCAAAATTTTAGTGTTCAGAGAGATACCACTGATATGGTTAGGAGCTTCTCTATGATCATGTGTTGTTTTGCACTCAAAATGTATGTTGCCTGACTTGTGTCAACAGTACAAGTATATCTCAGTTAATGAAGTAGATGTGTTTCTGGGCATGATTTCTTTAATTGAAAATTTGGTACCAGAGGCAAAAAATAACATGGAAAGAATAGGAACCCCCAAAAGGAACAGGTTTCAACAAACTTTATCAAAAATTATCAGTATACACATGTGAAATGAAATAGCCAGGCTAGGTAAGCCTTGAATAAGTAAATAAAAACGTACTAAATCTTCTAGAGATTTCTTGAAAGTTTCTTCAAAGATTTATTCAGGAATTTTGTTTTCTTTTGCCAGCCTCTACTTTTCTTATGGTGAAACAGGCTTATCTGCTTTCCTCCTGTCTCTCTGTTTTGGTATTCATGGATGCTGAATAAGGGATTTGGAAGGCAGCTGCTGTTTGCCTTGCCTGTTGTAAGCAGGCATACACAGTTACACTTGGATTGGCTGTAGGAGAAGCCCATACTTTCCTAGTTCAAGCTTTATTGCATTGTTTAATGTAGACGTGCTGCTGTAGCCCAACACCAAATGTCTGTCTTTTTCCAACCCAATATCAATGCTGCTAAAATACTTTTCTAGTTGTACAGAGGACAAGGAGGAAAAAATGCTGAGGAAGGAGCATAAAAACAAGGAGCTTTTTTTTTTTGATGAGCCTTTGTTAATGAAGGTATACCTATAATGTTACTGATATTCAGGGCAAGGATAACTATACTGTTAATGTTTTGTCTTTCTGTTTTCATAAACTTCTACCAGATACTCTCCGTAATCACACACATTGGCTAGCATCCTGTTGATGACATTCACAGACACAATCAGGTTATATTTCTGTAAAAGCTCTTTCAGACTTTAAAGAAAGGGGTATCCTATGCTTCTTTGTGTGAGACTCCATGCCAACATACATGAACAGCCAGGGCTGCAGGTTCCACCTAAGCTCACTCTATCTACTCTCGAGCTCTGAAGCAGAGAGATGAAGATGTGTGCTGGGCCAGATTTCTTTAGCAGAAACATAAAACACTGGGGACATCTCCACAGTTGATCAGTGGCTGGAAACACAGATCTGCACCTAGCAGCTACCTCCCCACCTGTTCACAAGAGGAAGAAGCTGAGCCAAGCAAGTAGTTTCTACCCTCTCCTGTACATATACTTAATGCTCTGCCAGCATGATGTAGGATTTCAGTGAACAATTCTCTTTATCTAAATGTCTAGAGTTGTTTAATTCATTTTTAAGCTCAGTGTAATTGTTAAAATGCTACCCTTATTGATCACAGTCTGAGATCTTCATTTAAGAGAATGAAAGCACTGGTAAATTGGCTCACGCTCTAAAGAGTGTGGAAACTGTACTTGCCTTCTGTGTCAGGTTAAGCAAAAGGGTGTCTTGCTGTGTGATGAATATAATTAGTGCCAGTGTCTGAGACCTTTTGGATTACAATTCAAATAACTGGCTGGAAGTATAAATACTACATTGCTTACCTTTGAAAAATCCAATATACATGATGTATGACTAATATGTCTGTAGTGCCAAGGAGCTACTTATGCTTTTCACTTAAATGTGCTGAACTGAGACTGTTCTCTCTATACCACAAACTGGCCCCATAAATGGAGAAAACTGGAATTGTTTTATTTAGTTTCACAACTGCTAAAGCAGCTGCTGCCTTACAAATATATTTGTTTGAAAATTTCACGTAATGTTTATATTCACTTCAAGAAGACCTATAATAGTTAAAATGTATAGCTTGTATTTAAGTTATGTGCATGTATAATTTTTTTTTTGGAAGACACCAAGGTTTATGTGATTTTTTTATTTCAGACCCAGATAATTGAGAGAAAATCAGATGCAATTAAGTGTGTCAGCTGGCTACTGTGGGATTGCTGCGAAGCCTGTATTGATTTAAATACTCCTCTTTTTGCTTTGCTGAAAAGAAATTTGCCTGCAGTTCAGATTCCAGGCTTCTTGAAAGGGTGGCGGAGGAGATGTCATACATTTTTAGTTTAAATATTTGTCTCGAATTCTGTCCACCAACTTGCTGTGGGGTCTGCTGTCAAATAGCATCCAGAGATGCTCCTTCAGGGTTTACAACAGCACGAGCCTGTACCTCATTCAAAATGAGGCATTGTGGGTGAGGTAGACTCAGGCGTACTTGTCCCATCTCCTTCACTTTACTGTGAGGGTAACAAATACTGTTTTGAGTTTGTGAATATTCACCAAATGTTCAAGAACATTTGTGGCAAAAACAGTGGTGGTGAAGGCACACTTGATGGCCACCTTGCTCTCTGAGTCATATTCCTTTTCCTGATGTGCTGAGTGTGAAAATTATGGGAATGCCTGTTTTGCTGCCACCAATTTAGGAAAATCTGTGTTTGAGTGATAGCTGGGGAGAGGGAGAGAGAGAGATGATCTCTGTTGCCTCATCTCTGACTGAGACTCAAAGTAAAAGCAGAGGATACAACCAGAGAATGTCTGGTAGCAGTGTTGTGACATGCCACCTTTCCTCCACAGAGCCCAAGATAACATATGTGATCCTCACCTTCCTTACTATATCCTCACAGCAATGACCCCATGAAGTAAGTTGGGTTGTGAGAGAATGTCTGATCTAAAATTTTTCACTAGTTGTTTTGGAGCTTAAACCTAGATCTCTTAAGTTCTAGTCCAATATTCTAAACACTATAGTGTGCTTGCTTCTTAGTTTGAACTGTGGGTCAGGTAAGTGCAGTGACCATTTCTGATAATTAACTGCTACTGCTCCAGCTCATACTCATATAGACAATCAGGCCTCATACCAGGTGCTGTAAACTATATGCAGAGGAAAGCAATGACAAACCTCTCCTGATTAAATCTAGGCAAGAAAATCTTATGATGGTGATAGGGCCACCTAAGTCAGAGTTGACTTGAAGATATAATAACAACTCATCTGAGTCATTTTATTCCTCTTTGGGTAGCTTTCTGTTCCTTCTTGGGTTCCAGGAGGCAGAAAGTTAAAATTAATGGAAAAATATCTTGTTGCATTTCACAGTTAATGTTGCAACCTGAATGCTGCTTTTTATAACCAAACGTCTTGGGGGATTGGTTATTTTCAATAAGAGTTGTCTGTTGATTGAGTACCCATGAACAACTGTTCTCTGGATAGAACGCTGTATTATTTTGCCTGTCTGTTCAGACAGAGAAGTGAAGAGGAAAGGCCTCTTTACATCTCTGTGGGATTCTCCCTTATTTGAAGGGAGAACATGAACTAGGGATTAATGTTTGTTGCTTGCAACTTCCTTGTATCATTAATTTGAAGAACATATAACATATGGGTCTTTGATTCTACCTTCTATCTGTTTTTCCTGAGGAAAAACTCTTCTTGGATCAAGCCCCATGTTTTGCATGAGCTATGAGGAAATAACTTTCTTGTAGTTATCTGAAGAGGAAAAAAGATATAACCAGGTACAGGTGTTATAGTATAGGCTTGAGAGCTGGTCTGTTGTGTTCAAACAGCTGTCACAAGACTTCTACTCTTGCTGATGCTCCTGAATTGCCCAATAAATAGATGTTCTGACAGCAAGGTGATTTGGGGAGATTCATTTGCAACTCTTCTTTAATTGCAAACTCCTAAAGGTTGCAGTTATCTTGAGGGAAGCAGTGAATCTCTTTTTGGTGTTCAAATGATTTACATACAACACACTCTTCCAAAACATCATTGTCTTTTCTATCTGCTTGCAGTTGCATAGATTTTGCAGGACTGTTAAAACTTTGTACTGTCAATGCTTCTATTTAAGTCTCAGCCTTTTGAGATGATGTGTCTGTGGCAGGAACAGCTTTTGTAAGATTGAGTCAGAAGGCAGTATGTCTTGCATCCAGGGAAGAGGTTTGGTGGGAAAATGACCATGGTATGGGATTTAAAGAAGTCTGCCTGATCAAAAGGTACTCTTAAAATCCAGCCTGGACTGTGGTGAATTGTTTAAAAAGACTTTTGCAGGAAAAGCACACAGACAAGCCTGGGTCAAGTTAGAATTATTTTTTAAAAAATTAAATGAGTCTGGAAGTCACACAGGAAAACCTTGATCACAGGTAAGTCATAGCAGGCAGTAGGCCTGGTTAGGTGAGACAGGAGGTGGGGAGGAGAGACAATTTCTTCCATTTCTCTTCTGTGAAGAGTGTCCCCTTTGACCATGAAGCCCTTAGTGCTAAGAATATTACATAGAGAAATACAATAGGTCGCACTAGAGCATGTTAGTTAAGATGTGAATTGTTTTTCATGTATTTTACTGGTGATAGTACCCATTATGTGAACTCTAGTACCCCCTTTTTGCATCCAGAGGGGAGATGTACCTTTCTGGATGCAATACTGGACATGTGATGGATTGTTGGCACAAGCTCCTCACCCCCAATATGTTCTCCTGGTAGCTGGCTTGGTAATAAATTGTGCTTAAGTGCTCAGATGGTGAGTTTGTAACATACAGAACAACAGACTATTTGGCCACCCACACCTCAGCTATATCATTCCTTTCCACCTGATTCCAAGGAAGCTGTTCCAGTGCTTAACTGCTGCCTGGAGCGCTGTAATGGGCTGGAGAAGGGCAAACAAATTGGAGCTTAATCTAGATAAGACAGAGGTGCTCATGGTCAGTTGAAAGACAGGTCTGAGAAGAAGGATTCCGTCTGTGCTGGAGGGGGGGGTTACATTCCCCCTGAAAATGTAGATTTGCAGTTTGGGGGTACTCCTGGTTTCAACACTGAGCATGGGGGCCCAGGTTTCAGCAGTGACCAGGAATGCTTTCATACAGTTAAAGCTAGTGCACCAGCTGGTCCCATTTCTGGAGAAGTCAGATCTGGAAACAATGGTACATGACCTTGATTAGCCCAGCTAGATTACTGTAATCTATGGGGGACTGCCTTTGAAAAGTTCTCAGAAACTTCTCTTGGCTCAAAGAGCTACAGCCAGGTTGTTAACTGTGGATGGCTACAGAGAACACACAACACCTTTGTTGCAACAGCTCCACTGGCTGCTTATCCATTTCTATGAACAATTCAAAGTGCTAATTTTGACCTATAAAGCCCCATAAGAGTTGGGTCTGGGTTCTTTGAAGGACTCTATCTCTGTGAGCCCATGAGAGCTCTAAGGTCATCTGGAGAGGCCTTTGTTTCTCTCCCACCACCTTCTCAGACTCATTTGGTGGGAACAAAGGAGAGGACCTTCACAGTAGCTGCTCCCAGACTTTAGAAATCCCTACGTAGAGGATGTGATAACTGAAGTCCCTATCAGAGCTGCTGATGACAAGCAGCAGCTGTTGGTCCCTGTGGCTCAGGGTGGAGATGACAAGCAGCAGCTGTTGGTCCCTGTGGCTCAGCTGGAGATGAGTCCTGCAGCTCCCCCTGCTGCCATGGACCAAGCGGGCTCGAACGTTCCTCTGCCTGCTCCTCTAGGGCAACAGGGATCCAGCTGTGATCCCGAGGAGGCCCTGGAGCTTGTATCAATCAGCCCACAAACAAGGCGGAGACTCAAGAGAGCTGAGCAAAGGGAGGCTTCCTTGATTAAGTTCAAGAAGATGTGACTGGCCACACCTGTGCCTGGGCTATATAACTGCCTGCCTGGAAGCTTTCCTTTGCTTGTGGCAAACTTTCTACAAGCCCTTTCCTTGCCTGTTTCTTGCTTTCAGCACCTGGCTCCTGATACCTTGGATTGATCTCTTGGCTTCTGACCCCTGGATTTTGGACTCTGACTATGGCTTTTGGTTGTCACTCAGGCTTAGGTAATGGCTTGCTTTGACTCCTCCTGGCAGGACTCTGCTATCTCTCCCTCTCCCTTCTCCGGGCTGGCTTGCCACCTGGGTCTCTGACTGTGACAGAGGAACCAAGATGGCCCTGTCCTTCCTTTCCTTCTAATGGTAGGTTAAAACATTTTTGTGCTGTCAGACTTTTACAAATGGAATGGGGTTGGGCTTTTAATGCTGTGCAGTGTTGCTTTTAAGGTTTATATGTAGTCTTTTGATGAATTTTAATATTTTCAATGGCTAATGTTTTCACTTTGTAGGTTGTTTAATTATTTTTAAATCTTATATTGCTACTTTTATTAATGCTTTTGTATCATTTTTGTTTTTCATTGTTTTGAATATGTAGTTAGCCAAGTTGAGTCCCACTATTGGGAAACAGGCGAGATATAAATAATGAATTCAATCAATCAATCAATCAATCATCAGTCATTCTGTAGCTGTCTTGCCAGCCATCCTTTCCTCTGTCTCTCTTGCTGCCTGCCCTTCCTCTTCCACTCAGATTCTACAAGCATGCTGTTTCTCTTTCTCCTGTTGGTCTGGGTGGACTGAAAGAGGTGGTGTTCCAACAGTGGGAAGGAAGGGTACGGGGGGGGAGCAATACATTGAGAAGAAGCAGGAGAAGCAGTACTCTCGTTCCTCCTGGCTTGCTTGTTCACTCTTCTGCTCTTCTCCCTGCCTGTCATTTTACATCCTATACATCAAGGGATATACAGTGGCTCTCTAACTTTCATGGAGGAGTTTTGGGATGCAGAACCCTCACAAAAGTAAAAAAAAAGCAAGTAACTCCCTTCACCTGGGTAACTTCTCTCCCTCCCATTCCCTTGCATTTTGCCTTGGGCAGGTGTGCCTTCTTTCTCCACACCCAGATGAAAGATGAGCAAATGGAGAGGGAAATACTTCCCCCCTCCATTCTCCTGCCTGTCGCCTGCATGCCCTGTCTTCTTTCTACACACCCAGGTGAAAGGCAAGTGAATTGAGGGGGAGACACTTCCTCTCCTCCAGGTTTCTGTCTGTGTGTCTTGCCTTCTTTCTGCAAACCTGAGCAAAAGGCAAAGGAAAAAAGCTTGCACACCCATGAACATTTTCCCCTCCCATCTGCATGCCTTTTGCCAGGGTGCAGAGAAGGAAGGCAGCACGCCTGGGCAAAAAGCCAGGGAATGGGAGGAGGTGAATGCGGGGGGGAGGCAAGCAGGCACCTTGCAAATAATCAAAATTTGCAAAGATCAAACCTGCGAATGTAGAGGGAGAACTGTGTGTTAGGAGAGCTGGCATTGTGTAATGGTTTGAGTGTTGGAATAGGACTCTGGAAGACCTGTGTTCAAATCCATGCTCAGCTGTGGGAACTCACTGAGTGGCCTTGGGCAAGTCACACTCTCTCATCCTCAAAGGAAGGCAAGGACACCCCCCCCAAAATAAATTTTAACAGGAAAGTTCTGTTCTAGAGTTGCTGTAAGTTGAAAATCACTTGAAGGCACATGACAGCAACAACAAAGAAAGCAAGACCTTCCTGCTGCATGTGCCCCTCAGCCTACTTTTAGCTCCCGAGCCCCATCCCCAAATAGTTTTCACACTTCTTTTGAATTTTTAAAAATTCAGTTTTAAAAATTAAAAAAAATCTCAAAAAATATTCAGAAAGGGACTTGAAATTGCCTCCATAACCTTTAGAGGGCAAATTTGACGCCCAAGAAGTCTGAAACTGGACTGAAATCTTCAGTTTCCTTCCTGGTTCACAAAGGCCTCTCCCAAGTTTAAAACAGCCAAAAACATTGTGATATTGTTCCCTTGGTCCCTATAGTATAGAGGACTACCTTTGGGGGGAAAAAAAATCGGAAGAGGGTCTGTGGCTTTCTGAGGTCTACTGAGAGATATTGTATGATCCCTGGACCTTGGCTACTTCCCTCCTGTCGGAATGTTGTAGCAAACAGCTACTCATCAGTGATGTATTTAAGTCTTTTACTGTAAGTCTCAAGTCAAGTCTCAAAGTCTCTGCCTTCAAGTCTAAAGTCAAGTCTCAAGTCTGGGAGCCAACTTTATACCCCAATCGATATTCCAGAATTTCTGTACAGAGTGAAATAAAATCAGTTTTAATAATTTAAGCAGAGTTCATCCTCCACACTTGCAGTTTTTGCCATCTGCAGCTTCGGAAGTGGGGAATAGGATCCTTCTTACTTCCCATTTCCATAGCTGGAGGCTTTTTCAGAAGTGGGGAATAGGATCTTTCTTACTTCTCATTACTGAAGCTTCAAAAGCTTTAGAAGGAAGGATCCTTCCTCCTCACACCCATTGCCTAACACATTTGCTGTTCCTCTCTGAGAAATATACCCTGCACTCTGGGGGTGCTTCTTGCCTTCTGCTCTTAGGAAAAGTTTTAGAAGGCTCCTTCGATATGCAGTGGGGTCACGCTGCTGAGCAGACCTCAACCCTGCCTCAAGCCCATTGCCGAACCGGATTGCTGTTCCCCTCTGAGAAATGCACCCACGCTTTGGGCTTGAGACAGATTGTCATGCGACCAGTAGGCAAAAGGGGGTGGAAACATTGTTCAAAGTCATAAGGTTTCTGGATGAATGTGTTATGTTACTGAACCAAGGGAAGCAAGTCCATCACTAAAAATATACAAGTCTCAAGTCAAGTCAAGTCAGTGCATCATTTATTGCCAAATCAAGTTTGAGTTGAATCACTGAAGCTGCTTAAGTCCAACTTGAGTCCGAATCAGTCCATTCAAGTCTACATCACTACTACTCATACTTGCACAAGACAGCTTCAAGATTAGAGAAAATCTGGTAATAGTAACAGCAATGACAAATGGCTTTTTTTTTGTGCCTGTATTTCTCCTTGTCTTTGTTTTTTTAAAAAATTCTTTTTATTGTAAATACATAATATTAAAATCCAACTCCAAAATATGGAATCCAAAAAAACAACAACATTAATGTTCTCCATATACATAGCTTTAAAGTTATACAATTTTCCTTGGTAATGTTAGTTTGAGGCTAACCCTACCATATATTCCTTGTTGTAACTGTACCTTCAACATTACCTTGACTTCCTTACCTCCATCAAGAGTCATTATACAAGCTTTTTTTTTTCTTTTCAGAAACTCCCCAATTCAGTTTTTGTATCTTATAACAACATTCTTGTTTTCTCAGACAACAATTATAAAACCCAGATTGGCTTTACTCTTCTTATACTAACGTTATTTATGTACAGTTATATAATGTAGTACTTATATAATACTTATATAATACCTAATTTAGTATTGTATTTTGTTATCAGACTCACACTATTTTGTTATCTCTCACACTATGTTGCGATTACTTGATTCATCTTATAGCCAATATCCTTTTTGTATCATATAAGTTGTTACTGCGTTCCAGTCTTGTTCTACTAATTCCGCCTGTTTCCCCTTCAGCCTAGAAGAGAACAAATCAAGTTGTTTGTATTCTGCTATTTTTTGTGTCCATTGTTGTATATCTGGAATTTCCGTTGATTTCCACAGCCTCGCCTAAACCATTCTTGCTGCCGTCACTAAGTACAGTAACATTCTCTTATTTTTAGATTGGAAGTTTCTTTCTAATATATTAGTCATATTTAAGAGAAAAAATTCAGGCTTCATAAGAAATGTCACCTTGTAAATTTCTTTTATGGTGTCATATATTTTAATCCAGAATTTTCTTGTACATGAGCATGTCCACCACATATGGTAAAAGGTCCCCAAGTTTTTTTTACACTTCCAACACTTGTTTTCACCGGTGTGATACACTTTATCAATCTTCTCAGGTGTTAAATATATTCTATACATCATTTTTAAATAGTTTTCTTTTAAATCCTGGGCACTGGTGAACTCCATTGTATTTTTCCATGACAATTCCCAATCTTCTAAGGCAATATTGTATTGAAAGTTTCTTGCCCACTTTATCATAACTTCCTTGATGCTTTCATCCTCTAGTTTACAAGTATTCAAGTATTTATAAAGTAGGAAATTTTTTGTTTATTTTTAAGCAATATTGATTCTAATTCATTATATGATTTTTGCAGTACAAATCCTTCTAATTTAAGGTCCATTTTGAATCTTTCCTTGAGTTGTAAATACGGGAACCAGTTTAGCTTTCTATCTTCTCGTTCTAATTCTTCCCGTGTCTTCAGTCTGATTTTCTCTGGGGTTTCAAACTTGATTAGATCTTTGTATCTGAGCCAGTCTTGGTTCTTATCAACCCATTCTCCATAAAAGGCTTTTTGGGGTGATATCCAGAGAGGTATTTTACTATAAGTACCTTTTTTTATATTTTTCCAAATTCTAATCAGTGATTTTCTTATATAATGATTTGCAAAGTCTCTATCCATCTTATCTTTCTCATACCACAGATAAGCGTGGAAGCCGAAACGCATATTGGCACCTTCTAATGTTAGTATTCTAGTGTCCTTTAACGTTATCCAGTCTTGAAGCCAGTTCAAAACATTTGCATAATAATATAATCTGAGCTCGGGTAATCCACATCCTCCTTTCTCTGGTTGCTCTGATAGCAATTTCCATCTGATTTTCAGCTTTTTGCCCGCCCAAATAAATTTAGAGATCTCCTTATCCCAATTTTTAAACGGTTTATCATTTGTCATAACTGGCAGATTCTGAAATAAGAAATTAAATTTGGGCAGGACATTCACTTTAATAGTTGCTATTCTTCCAAGAAGAGATAAGTTCAAATTGGTCCATCTGCGTAGATCGCTGGTAATTTCTTTCCAAATTTTATTGTAATTGTTTTCAAATAAATCCTTATTAAACTCTGTGACCCATATTCCTAAATATTTGATTTTCTTCTGTATCATGCATCCAGTCAATTTTATTATTTCTTCTTTTTCTTTCACTGTCATATTCTTTACCATGACATATGATTTATTTTTGTTTACTTTCAGACCAGCCGCCTCCCCAAAACTTTTTACTTCTTTCATAAGTTCTGTAATTCCTAATATTGGCTCTTCCACGAAGAATACAAGATCATCAGCAAAGGCCTGCAGCTTATATTCTTGTTCTTTAACCCGGATTCCTCTTATATTAGAATCTTCTCTTATAGCCATATTCAGTGTTTCTAATATTGCAATAAAGAGTAGGGGGAATATAGGAAAGCTCTGTCTTGTTCCTTTTCTAATCCGTATTTCGTCTGTCAGTTCCCCATTCACAATTATCTTGGCCTTCTGTTCCTTATAGATAGCTTGTACCCATTGTACAAAATTTTCACCCCAATTCATTTTCTTCAATGTTCGTGTCATGAATGGCCATCTAATTTTGTCAAAGGCCTTCTCGGCATCTAGAAATAATATGGCCAATTGTTTCTCATTTCTTTTTTCATAATATTCTACGGCATTAAGTAAAATTCTGATGTTGGTTCGCAAGTGACGGTCTGGTGGGAAGCCATTTTGGTCTGTGTGGATCACTTCATTTAAGATCTCTTTAAATCTTTGAGCTAATATCATTGTGAAGATTTTATAGTCCGTGTTGAGAAGAGATATTGGTCTGTAATTTTCAGGTAATGTGTGATCACACAAATGGCTTTTGACACAGAAAAAAAGGTCAAATGATCTTAGGTTTTTTTTTTAAAAAGCTTATTAGTCATCCAAATGTTGTTGAGTGTGAAGTGTGTAGTGAGTTCTTCAGATGCTGTCAGTCAAGCCATAGGCATGACATAGAGAAGTGCGATGCATTTTAAGGTACAGATTTTTCTGTGAGCCAAATTTCCCATTCTTGGATAAGGCTGTAGCTAGCCTTCGGTCTGCCTGGCTGTGAGAATGGAGTTTTCCACTTTCTTCTTCCCGCGTATTTCACCTTTTTATTGTTAACTGCTGTCAAATCAACATTGACCTATAGGCAGCTCTGTGAATGCGAGAACTCCCAAGTCTCACTGTTGTCAACAGCTGTGCTCACATCTTGCAAACTCAGGGACCTGGCTTCCTTGATTGAGTCTATTCACCTCAAGTGCAGTCTTCCTCCTCTTCTTTCAGAATTCTAAAGAAGGAGGGGAAAAAAAAACCTGGGACTGATGGAAGTACATGATTTAATTGCCACATACCTGTCTCCTTATAACTGTTTAATTGACGTTATGAAGGCAAAAGCTCAATGGAGTATTCTAGTTTTTCCCGTGAGCAGATCAGGTTCATTTTCCCCTGCCTCTCTTCGGTCTGTTGGGTTTTATTTTCACATATGTCGCCTTTCACTGTTACTTAATGAAATAGATTTTAAATAGATAAAATAAATAACATAAATCATATATGTTATTTATTTTATCTGTTTTTGTTATTTTATCTGTTAAATCATATATAATGTAAATATGTTTATTTAATACATGTGACTTATTCTGGTGTTAGTGAACGGATCTCTGTGCTGCTTATTTTGAAAGTTCGAGCAGTTGTGTGTGTGACAGGCCCCTCAAACTGGGGAAAGGGCAGTGAGGAGATGGGGCGTGTGACAGGCCTCTCAAACTGGGGTGTGTGACAGGCCCCTCAAACTGGGGAAAGGGCAGTGAGGAGATGGGCCCCACATCATTCTTCCAATCTTAATCTAGTTTGGGAAGGCCATAACTCTGTCTAATAGGACAGAAGGATATTGTAAGAATTGCCACCTATGCTTATTGGTCTGGGCTTGGAGTTGTATCTAGCTACCCAAAATATGACACTGAAAGGAAGATAGACACACTTGTAAATGAATTGCCTGTCAAGTGCCAGGTGAAGCATTGTGTGCAAAGTCTAGCACAGAGGTGGGCAAATGCAGTAGGTCCAGCGGATCAATTCTTGGCAAAAACTAAGAAAACAAAAAAACTGGGAGTGACTAGGCTACCACGACAATTTTTTAAAAAAAATAGAAGTGGTAGAACACACATTTCCAATTTTTAAAAGTTTTTATGTTACACACAGTGCAGAGGAGCCTCTGATGTCTGTTTAAAAGTTGGAGAGCTACTCTTGGAAGTGTTCAGGAGACGAAATTCATCCTTTCTTTGGTCAAAAAAAGAGCAGCCTCATATGAAGTGCTTGTTGGGAGGGACACATGTGGTCCCAGGGCTTCACTTTTCCCATGCCTAACCTAGAGAGAGACATAACACTAGAGTGCAAAACACTCACGTTCAGCTTCCATAAGCAGATGTTTCTCTGACATCTGTAGGTTGTCTGAAGCTAAGAAGTCTTGTCAATTCTCAGTTCCAGAACAAAGTTTTTGGTACCTGACACTTAAAAGACTCTTCTGCTACTATCTCTGATATATGGAACACACAACCCTTAGCCAAATATTCAGAGGAATGTGTGAGTAATTAAGCAAGGAGGAAACAAGATGTGTCTACAAAGCCTGTCCCAGTGTTCCTGCATGCTCTGGCTCCACTTCAGGCCCTGGTCAACAAGACCCTTCCTCGGATTGGGAATGCTAATGATGCAAGGAGGCATCCAACCATGTTCAGCTGAAGATTCTTACTTGACTCAAGGAGGTCTGAAATAGAACTGATGTGTCTCAATATGGGGGAACAGCCTCCTCTGAGCATCCCTTCTTTCTCCTCCATTTGATACTTTACTTGTTAGTCAAATGGTTGAATAAAGCTTACAGATATGCTTTATTTCTGTGGATGATGATTTTTGCAGTGTTGGATCCAGTTTGATGGGATTTTTTTTGAAAGAGAGAGAGAGAAAGAGAGAAATTGGCAGGAGCAATTTGTACCTTTCAGGGTTAGACAAAATAAGCCTTTCTCTCAGTTCCTTGGAGTCAGTGGGACTTTTCCTCACACCTATCATTTTTACTGGAAAGTAATTAGAAGATAGTACTTTCAGGGTATTCCTTTTCAGGGTCAGTCCAAGACTCGTGCTGAAAAGTGCTACTAAGGGATGTCTATTTAAAAAAATATTTCTTTTGATGCTGTCATTATGGAAACTCTGGACCTTAGTTTATGAGAGCTGACAAACTGCAGACAATTTATAGCAGCCAAGATGTGTTTGTGGCTCCTGCTTATCCTTAACAAGCTCAGGTTTGGATAGTGGTGTATAAAAATCTTCTCCATGTAAACGGAAAGTCTTTGCTGCTGCGAAGCTCTACCGAGGCTTATTTTTACTGGATTATAGAATTTTTAGGAGTGCCCTGGAAACACTGCCCAAAACATAGGAGGCAGAATTTAGACACCCTGGAACGCAGCTGGGAGTCAGGAGATGTCCATCTAGCCATTGCGTGCCCGGGTTTCCTTGCGATGTGGTTACCCTTTTGTAAGCAGTCATTTCATCTACAAACCATTTTAACAGTATACATTGCAGAAATGACTAAATGTTATGACATGCCCTGAAATAACTTCAGTTCAACTTGTATAAATTCTACATGTGCGGTGCTTTTGGAGCTTGACAGGTGGAATGTTATTGTGATATTATTTAGCTCTCTTGACATAGTAAAGGCATTTGCCATTTATCTTATGGCAATATATATTCCAGAACAAACAAGGAAGAATTTATATTTGATTTTTTTTAAAAAATCAGCCCCTTAAGGAAATGGCACTTGTGTGTGTGTGTGTGTGTGCGCGCGTGCGTGCGTGCGTGCGTGGGGGGTGACTTAGAAGTGCTTGGATAAGCAAAATGAATGCAATTTTTATAGGCCAAAATGGCAGTTTTCAAAGTGTGGCCTCCCTAGAGAAGCATAGGTGGTTTGTTGGGGAACTAGCTTCTCCCTTTCAGTGGTTTGACCTAGCTGGATCAGGCAGCAGTGAAGTCCATTTCTATGCTGCTGGGGAATCTAAAAGATGTCAGACTAGGACGGTGGAAATATGAGTTCAAATGCTCACCTGACAATGAAGTCTCCTTCGTGTCCTTGGAACAGTCACTGTCTTTCAGTGTAACCTAATCTGTCTCATAAGGTGGTTGTGAGATAAAACGGCAGACGGTGGAGACACATACAGACAGCAGGGCAATACAACACACTTTGGTTATGAGTGCTATTGGTGTCTTTTGAAAAAAGCCTCTTTTTTATATATATCTAAAGGTCTGGATTTTTTTCCTGGGATTTCCAAAGGGAACGTTAAAGCGGGCTGGGCAATCATAATACCCCCCATTCTATAGACATCTTCTTTGTGTGGTCTTGAACTGTGTTACATCCTTATCCATCAGCTCTTTGCACAGAAGGAAGGAACTGATAAGATGGACACAGCCCAGAGGCTCAACCTTGAGATTTCAGTTTGTTGTATGGTGACTTACTAACAGAGATGTGGAAGGTAGGGGGAAGAAGATGGAGGAAAAAGACACCATGGATACTTTTTCGTGAAGCTTATTCATGGAATCGTAGAGTTGGAAGAGACCTCAGGGGCCATCGAGTTCAACCCCCAACACCCATCAAAGTATTCCCAACAGATGGCCATCCAGCCTCTGCTTAAAAACCTCCAAAGAAGGAGGTTCCTGCTGTGCAAAATTGAAAAAAAAATTTATAAAGTATTTTCCTATAGAATGATGGCTAAAATGGTTAGGACAGAGTGTTCATATATTTGTTGCTCCAAAATTGTCTCTAAAAACTGTGTAAGAGGACAACATTTACATAAGATGATGTACAGTATCAGATCAGTATGATTCCTGCTTTTGGTTTCCTTTTCTGTTCTTCTCTCAAGAAAGGGCACATTGGATCTGCTTGTCACTATAAAGCACTAGTGGGGACAAAGTAATTTTCTGTTTTACTAAAGTTGATTGTTTCTTCTGTTTTTATTGTTTTTATTTTTATTTGTCTGCTCCTTGAACTGAAAAAAACTAAAACAGTTCCTGATAGTTCAGTGTAATCCAGCACCCTGTAGCATCATTTGTAACACACACACAAAGTTCAATTCCCAACTGTGTTCTGAATGAAGTGTACTTTTAATATATCAAATACGGCAATTTTGTTACCAAGCCAAGTTATATGAAATATGCCTTTTATGTTCCCAGAGTAAGAAAGTGATTTTCAACTTGTGAAGGGTGTTAATATTGGATTTTTCATTTTTTGGAAAAGAAAGAAAAGGAGGGGGATATTTTTCCAGTGCATCAGTATTTTTGGAAATGTCCCCTCAACCAAGTAGACATGTAACATCTTCGTAATGACAAAAAGACTTGTGCTCCAAACATGAGTTAGTCAAAGAGACTTACTAGGAAGTAAGCGTGTTAGATTGCAGCCAGTGGCGGAGCTTGGAGTGCGTGGAGGGGGGGTGGGAAGGAGGGGCTATGGCGGAAGGGACATGGCCACTGTGTGTGGGGCGTGGCTGTGGTGTGTGGGGGCGTGGCCAGGGCACGCAGGGGTGTGACTACGGGCTGGGACACCCCAGAAACATTGCTCCCCAGGGCGAATTGCTCCCCCACCCCCATGTTCCTTCGCTACTGATTGCAGCCTTGCTCTTAATGGCTGCTTCCCCTAATTTCTTTTTGAATAGCCCTGTCTAGATCACATAGGTTTTAACAATTTAGACAAAAAGCTCTTTGGCCCTGTTTGTCTCCTTCAATCATTATTATTCATTTTGGTGTTCATGTGGTCCATTTTAGAAATAAGTGTCTCTCGCAAGAATTCTCTGGAAACCTGTACCACTGTCTCACAGAAATAGGACTCTGGTTTCTGGAATATAAATACCTAGTTCCCCAGAAAGCCTTCCATCAAGCCTTCCATTAACAAGCTTTGTTAATCAAATGGTTAGAGCTGGATTAGTCCCTAGTTTAATCTTTTAGAATTATGAATAAAATGTTTGAAGACAAGTTGTTAGCATATCTCTAGATTAATCTCCTAATTAATAATAGAGCTAGGTTTTTTGTTTTGTTTTGTTTTCTGCTTCCAGTTGATTTATAATTTCTAAATATTCCTTATAATGGGTTGAAACCAAGACAGCTTTGCAAATGCCTGTGCGTTAATTCAATTGAAAAAGAAAAAAATAAACTCAAAATGTACATCTTACTATTGTAATTATTTTATGCCTGATTTATTTTTATTTTTATTAGTTATTCACTGATCCATTCCCATTCTCTTTCCAGTTTGTTAAATGTTTCGTATCTTTTGCTCTGTGAGTTTATTTATCTGTACAGCCTATATCGCAGCATCTCAGTACAAATAAAATCAATTTAAGACAATGGAGAATAATTTAAGCAGACTAAAAATATTACATAGTTTAATACACCAAAATATTTGAAAACCATTTACGTTTGTCCAGATTTGGACAAAATAACCCAGGTCCTGAAGGCTTTAATAAAAGTGCCATGTTTTAACTGGAGCAAAATTGCCCTAAGTCCCTGTTGGGCCTTTAAGACAAAATCATTCCAAGCTGGAGCCTCACAGGAGAGAAAACTCTTGTAATACTCCCAGTTGTGAGGCACAGAAGTGGAGGACCTCTCCCCCAGACCTCAAGCTTTGGGCAGGCATATATAAGAGAAGGCAGTATTAATGTCCTACGTTGTTTAATAATGATATTTATTTTTTGCCCACCTCTCCTTTTGGATAAAGGTAGGGAGCAACAACAGATTAAAATATAACGTCAGTTAGAAACACATAAACCAGTGAAAAATATCTAATACCAGTTTAAAAGAACATAACCATTATGTCATGACCAATACATACTGAGCAGTCACTTCATACTTTAGAGCTTTAAATGTCATCACCAGCACCTTGAAATTCAGATCAAAAGTATGTTGTCAGTAAGTACAATTCCTTTAAAATCATTGTCGTCGTCATCATTACTATTTTGCATATAAAACACAATCGTGGAATGCAGTTCTGATTGACCCCAACCCTGCTTTCTTTCTGGTACCAAGGCAAAACAGGGTTTTTTATTAAAGCCTTTTGGGCCTGAGTTACTTTTAAATGTATATGGCATGGTTTTAAATTATGAGAGCTGGCATGGTGTTATGGTTTGAGTGCCGTACTGCGACACTGAAGACCAAACTTCAAATCTCCACTTGGCCAAGAAAACCCACTGGGTGACCTTGGGCAAGTCACAAATTCTTGGTCGTAGAGGAAGGCAAGGGCAAAGTCCCTCTGAACAAATCTCACCAAGAAAACCACATGGTAGATTTGCTTTAGGGTTGCCTGAAGCACAGTGAGTTGAAGGCAAGCAACAAGAACAACTTCAACCACATCAACAACAAGTCTTTTCAGTTGTTTTAATGATGTCTTATTTAATATGTTTTTATCCTGCTTAAACTATTTTATTGTTTTAATCTGGGATTGTTTAAGATTGTTAATTTTGTTTTATGTCTAGGCTGCATTCTGGTCCCACAATAAAAAGTGGATGTAAATATTTTAATACAATAACTAACTTTAAAAAATAGTCTAGGCAGTAACCCAGCTGCAGTATTTTGCACTAGCTGTAGGTTCTGAGTTGTCAACAAGGGCAATCTCACAAAGAATATATTGCAGTTGTCTGAAAGTCTAGACACCTTGAATCCTGAGCTGTGAGGAAGATGGTATATAAGAAAGAAAGAATAAGTGAATAGTTAACTGTAGGTGAACTCCTATGACTATGTTATCCCTGTTCAAAAAAGGCCAGAGATGGTGTACCAATCAAAGCTGGCCCCGGGAACTCTGCACTTTTTTCCTTGGCTTAATGACAGAGATGGACCTAGGAGTACTTCGAAGCAATGCACCTGTTCTCTCATTGGGAGTGCAGCCCATCTAGGACAGGTAACTAAATGACCAAAAGTAGACTTGGGCAAAGCAAGGATTTGTCTGCAGTTTTCAAGGCTTGGAATCAATTTTCATGTCCTGTAGTTTTTTTACCTTCACACTATCCACCTTACGGTGTGTGTGTATTTTTCATCCTGCTGCCATTAAATGGAAAGAAGTCCCCAGCCCCAAGGATTAGTTTGGGAAGATACGAGAATCTAACTGTGCTTGCAGCCAGGCATATGTGAACCTGCTTAAATAACAGACCACTCTGGGACCTGGATGAGAACAGGAAGAGGTATAATATTGGGAAAAAAAACACACAAAGATCTAAAAACAGAATAAAAGTAATAACTTTTGGGAACTGCTCTTGGAAAGTTCTAGTATGTGAAGTGAAGAGGTCATGATCAATCAGATCTTTGAAATTACCTTTAAAAAGTAATTCATTATTTCTTCTTGTTGCACCTGAAGTAATTGTTACAATTAATGTTGCATTTTCAAGTAACTCATATGTTGCCTGTTATTTTGGGATTGTTTTTTTTTTTATATAAGCCTAACAGATGACATAAAATCTGAAAAAGTTTGCCAGAATGTTTTCAAAAAAGTTTAAAAGTACCTTTTAAAAGTAGCTCTAAAAGTTATTGAGAAATGTGGGTTACTACACCAAGGCAGAGATGTTGTTTCTTGCTTGTTATGTTGTCTTTGAAATGTAGTTTAATTTCACCCTCATTTTTTGAAAAAAGTAATGAGTGACAGGTTCTAAGCTTCATTAATAATGACTTTGCAATGTATTGGACTTCCAGTGCTTGCAAAAATATATGCGATAAATTTCTCTGCCACATGATGGAGATGATGGTGCAAAATAAAATTAGAGGAGAAAAAAGGAGAGATTCATCTTCAAGTGTTCAGTGGATGTTTTTTAATTTTTAATTTTAGACTTGGATTTAGTTGGGTGCTCGCCAGCATTTACCTCTTCTACAAAATAAGATTGGCATGATTTCACTAGCTAAAAATGTCTTTGAGACAGAATTATTATATATTTTTGGTTGCTCTTGTACAGTGGTCTTAATAATTGTGTTTCTTCCCCACTCCCCTATGTAATGAGTAACTGAATTTACATGAGTACAGATAACAAAAGAAAAAACAATAGATATTCAAAAGCAATGTAAAACAGATTTTGATTCAATTTTCTTAATGATTCTAAACTGCAGAACCATAGCAAACAGATTCAGATTTTTTAAAAATCTTATAATTTGTTGACAAAGCTGAGAATTGGAGGTTGAAGTGATAAAAAAGATATCCATTAATATTTCCAATTTTTAATGCCTAAAAAGAAGTTGCATTTTTTTTCTTGTATTCTGTATACTGGAATGACAAATTATGGTTCTTATGCTAGTAAATGCCGTTGTAAAGAAAGGAAACCAACATTTTACTTTCATTTATAAGGTTTGCTGATTTATCAATCTCTTAAGTAGGTTATAAACTCCGAGATGCTACAAGAAAACTCAGTCACCTTTAATCTTATTCCAGCGAAGATGAAGACCTTTTCAGTGAACAGTTTTTCAGTGAAATTCATAATTTTGAGTGTAATTTCCATTACAGTTTTCCTTGACTGGCTAGAAAGTTTCTTTTGTGCAAGTCAGGAAGAATGTGAGCAGATGTTGCTTTTTTCATCACTTTAAAACCAATAGGAGAATGTATATATCTGCTAAATTTCACTGTTTTTGGTTTCAGCATTAAAGAAACCTTATTGATGGCGAGATTTCCTGACCACATTAAGTCATTTCAGAGATTGCTTAAGACCAACAATTCATTGTTATGAGTTATAACTATAGAAAATATGCACTAAAATGTGTACAATTTTTTAATTGTGAGTTAATATTTCCCAAGTTGTTTGAGATATACATCCATCATTTGATACATTTTTTACTACATTATGAACCTATGAGCCTTTTAGAGGCCTATTTTCTTTACCTGGAAATAACTGAGGAATATTTTCTGCAGAATTGGTGATTGCTTTCTAGTTCTCATTGTTAATATCCACTAATGCAGTGGTTCTCAACCTGTGGGTCCCCAGATGTTGGTGGACTTCAGCTCCCAGAAGCCCCAGCCACTACGGTCAATGCTCAGGGCTTCTGGGAGCTGAAGTCCACAAACATCTGGGGACCCACAGGTTGAGAACCACTGCACTAATGTGTTCCAAAAGTGTATCAATTTCTTTTTAACTTGGGCCCTTTTTGCAACCTAATTCAAGTTAGCCTTTAAAAGAAAAATAACACAGATGACCCCTATTATTTTAGTCTAAGTGAAATGCTTTCCCACAAAACACAGCACACCAAGTCAATGATCTCATTTTGAAAATTCCTTGCATTTAGACCTGCCCAGAACTGAACTTTACAGTTGGTGTTCTCGATCAAAGATAAGTACCCTCATTGCTGCTGCCACCCCGACTACTACTGGTGTGATGACAAGAACGGTGATGATGGTGATGAAGATGATGATGATAATGATAATAATTTAACAGGAACATCTGTTTTCAGTAAATATGACTTAATCAAAGTGAAAAACCCATGCACTGAGCTCTCCTGTTTACTTTGATTGCATCTAATAATTAATGATATAAAAACTTTAGTTTAATTGTTGGATATAGGCAGATGCAACAATGTACAGCCCTGAGAATGCTTATTTTGGCAAGACTAGTATAAGCGTAAGTACAGCTTCAGAGATCCTGTGTAAATATAAATAGAGTTTCTGAGCTGAGTTGTTCTGATGATTATGAACAACAGAGGGCAACTTCTTTGTGTACCAGGCCTTTGCCCTCTTTTCTTACATCTGCGCTTTAGAAGTCAGCCGTCATGCCCCCTCTCCCCCAGAAATGCTATGTTCCATGCTCAAGGGGTCGGCTGTTATGGTCCCCGCCCCCCTCCACTGTGAACAAAGTTTCTTCCTTCATGGTCCTAAACTCAATGCATGTGCATGACTTAAAGGCATTACCTACCAATAAATAGGAGATTAGCTGCGGCTTGTATATTTCCTGATCGTTTCACATTTTTTCAGATGGCTCATTGTTATCCTGTTTCCTTTAACGATGGGACACTCTAATGAGTTTGCCATCTGACATACATCTGCTTCCTGTTAAACAATACCTTCATTCTTCCAGAGCTGCTAAACTCATCTGTTATCCTATGAGATTTGTATCTTTGCCTAGAAAACAGCAAGTACAAGTGGATTGCTGTATATTCCGTTTCCCTATTATGCTTTTTTTTCCCCTATTGTTTTTGCATAATGTCACACTGTGGCGAGTGACTATGGGAACATGCTGGGAACTGGTAAACATCTAGAAGACTGCAGTTGATGTTTATCTTTTGGATATATGTTCATAGTATAATTTTATATGTTTTTTCAGGTATTGCTAGTTCCTGGTCCACAGCAGAGGGGCATCTTGTCCTGATTCCATAACAACCCACTCCAAATTCTAATAATGTTGAACTAGTTTATGGAAAATTTACAAATGTGCATTATGACTAGGAATGTATGCCAGCATTTTAGATTGTAATAGAAAGATTCAAAATATCTTGATAAAGCTGTCACCTGTTCCATTCTCTTTCTTCTTGTTTATTAAATTAAATGAATAAGTGTGTTTTCAGACACTGAGCAATTTCATATTTCCTTTCCTTCTTTCTCTGACATTGAGGGTTCTGGATGAGAAGTAAAAGCTTGAACTAGTGGCCAGGGCTGTACCTCTGTCATCTTCCTTTACAGACCTATTTTATCATGTGTTTTTCTTTTGCTTCGGTCACAGTTTACGAAAACGACAGAAATATGTTTGGAAGGTTGTTATTATATTCATAACAACCACGACTCTTGTGGCACCTTAAAGGCTAACAAATGTTATGACACAAGCTTTCATGGATGACAGCCCACTTTATCCCTTGCATAAAGTATTATTTCTGCTGGCAAGATTATTCTACGTAAGCTTTGGCGGGTGACATGGTCATGTTAAGGTATGCAGAGGCCTTATGCCACGAGTGAGAAACCTGAAGCACCAAGAGATTTTTGCAGCCCTTGGGCCTCTCCTGGCTCTCATGGAGCCATCTTTGCAGGAAGAAAATTGGTGAAGAAAAGATATTTCTGGTCAAAGGAGTGATGATTTTGCCTGAAAACAAGGTTCATCCTCCCGCACCTTGTTTTCCTTCCCCTAAAAAGAGATTTTACAAAACTATGAGTGGATTTCTGATCAGTTCTGGTTTATTCCTCCCCTCTACCCCAAAATTCTGGGGCTGCACACAGTGGGTTCCGATGGTTGAAATGTCTCCTCGACCTGTCCTAAACTGTACCAAGTTTAAGAGGTCCCATAGGCCATTCTTGTCCACCCTTCATATTAGAGTTCTTTCATAATCTGAAGCCCTGATTACTTTAGATTACTTGTAGATTAGTTTAGACTGTGCGTAAGTCCAGCACTACTAGGTGAATGAATGAGTGGAGGACTGTAAACCTTTGGAACCAAAATATGAAAAGTACTAAAAGTGAGAATTGCTTAAACAGCAAAGTTTATGGCACCTTGAAGGCTAACACATTTCATTATGGCATAAGCTTTTACAGACAACAGCCCATTTAATCAGAACAGTGACCATTAACAAAGCAGGAGTTGGTTGGTAATGGACAGATGAACTGGTTAACCCATGCAGTATGCAAAAAAGCCTGTGTCCCTATTCAGACCACGACTGATAGAACTGAACTTCTTGGTGAAGTCTTGCTTGGCTCTTCTGTTTTGGAATCTGCCTTTGGTATTCCGTTGCTCATTTAATGGTTACCTTGAGATTAGCGTTAGAGTTGATGAGTTGGTGTATCTTGCCAAATTACCTTTCTAGACACAGTTCTGTTCCTGACAGAAACTTGATCCAGTGTGACAAGAGCACCTCCATTTTGTTTATGTCACCACTTTCTTGGACCAGAGCTGGAGAATCTATTGGCTTGATTATAGCAGACAGTCAGATCTAGGCTTGGTCCCAGTTCTCCATTAGTGTAGCTGGTGCTTACTTCCAGGTCCATTAGGCTGGAGTCAAAACCTGCCTACATACACATAGTACAGTGCCTTCCCATTGAAAACCCACTGAATGTTATTTGAAAGTCTGTTTCCAATGTTTGTCTGAGGTTTGGATTTTTAGAAAGACTTTATGGAGAACACACTGTGACAGCAGTATTCTTTTCTTCCATTGGGTAGAAATAAGCCCTTTTCTCTTTGCTGGTGGCTCTTATATTATTATTTGTCCTTGCTATGTATATGTCATTGAAACACAGTATTTTAGTGCATGGCATCATTTAATAATACTAGTTTGGTTTATGGCACAAGTGCCAGTGCTCTTTAGAACAATACAGCTCCTCCACTCTTCTCCATGAACTTGCACAAAGAATGCCCATTACTGCATCCTGATATTCCTGCCCATACATATTTGGGTACAGTGCAGGGGTTCTGTTCCAGGACCCCTGATGATTGGGAAAAATAGCAAATGCTTATGTCTCATGTTATTAAATGGCAGCAACATGCATGCAGGCACTTCAGCTCGTCCACGTACATGTTGCCAAAATTTTAGGTATAAGATGCAGTGTTCCGCAATGGCTTAAATTTGCAGATGCAGAGGTCACTTATATGGAGAATACACTGTACAGATATAGACCTTACTCTGCTAACTTGGAGATGTATGTAAAGCAGGTAGATTTCTCTAGACTAGGTAGGAGAGTGCCAGGAATAAAGGGGCCAATTTTTTCTGTTTCCAGGACCTGTCATGGACTACAGCAACTCTGAAAATGTATAAAGAAGACCAAAGAAAGAAAGAAAGACAGAAATAAAAAAAGAAAGAAAGAAAGAACAACAAAAACCAAAATTGGAAGTGGCTGCAAGTCTTTTCAGAATGTTAAATTTGAGGGGTGGTGGTGGATAGTTTCAGGAGTCTAGAGGTTCTGCCCTGTTTTATTACAGAACTGCCACTCTTGGAGACATCCACATGTGGAAAATTCCATATTTTTGCTGATTGCTTTTTCTTAGTTTTTCAGTTTGAAAGGTTGGAGAGGGCTGCTCTTTTCTCACCCATGCTCTAGCATGATATTTTAATTCTCTGCAATATCAGTAGAGGTTTGGTTCAGTTTTCCCCTCTCTTGTTCTTTTTTATCATTCATCTTCCTTATGGGGAAAGAAAGACATCCATTCATTATTGTCCAGAGGTAAAGTCAGAGGAGAGAACACATGGCTGCATTTCATTTACTGTGACTTAATTAATTGAAGTGAGATGTTGTTTTATATGAAATAGTTAAGGAAATGGTAATAGACAAAGAAGGATGGGAGGAAGGGAGGAACAAAGGAACGGATTAACAGAAATGGACAATTGATTGCCCTAGTGTTTTCTTCATCACCTTCAAACTTAAATAGTTCATCTGTTTGGTAAGGTTTCTGTATCATGGATCATTCAGTAGAACTGAGGTGAAATCCTGGCTACCCCCTCCCAAGTATTCATTGAGATAGAATATTTCCAGATGGAGGGCACTTTAAGTGTCAGGTATGCTAATTGGGCATGTCTGAAACCCGCAAGCCAAACAGAGGTTGTGTTGATCCTCAGACTTGAAGGTCAGAACATGTAAGCTGTTGGCAGAAGTGGGCTGGGGGAAATGGTGATGGTGGTGACCGGGGAGAGTTATGGGAGAGAGAGATTCCATTGTCCCTCATATGCTGCGTGTACTAGCAATGGTGGGTTTATGAGGAATGGACTAAAAACAGGGTGCTAAAAGGAGGGAAACAAACAGCCTTGTTCAACCTGACACTGTCCAGACATACTGATTACAACTCCATTCCCAGAGGGAATGACAGTCGACTGGGAACGCCATCATCCAGCACATCTGGAGGGAATTGATTTGGGGAAGGTGAAACTGAGACAGGAAAACAAGAATCTGACAGTATAGTGGCTAGTGGAGGTGTGGAATTGACAAAGATGGACTCATGGGAAACCCACACAGAGTTTTTGGATGCAAGTGACTGTATGTAATTGGCAAGTTGAAAAGCAGAAGAGAAAGGAAATTTGGGACCTTGAGATTCCCTGCCCAGTGAGCCAGGAGGTGTAAGGCTGCCATCTGTAAATATTTCTTCTTTAAGAATAGAGTGCCTTCTTTTATTACAGTTTCACAGACATCATAAGTAAACAAGGGCTCAGGTGCAATGGAGTAAGTCTACGAAGGGAGAAGAGAGTTTGACTTTTATATGCTGATGCAAATGAACTTGCCAAAACTTTATATGTCTCCAGTCATACTTCTAGTTGGCTAAATAACCAAGTTGTTTGAATTATTTATTAACCTTCATGTTGTTCATACAAAGTCTATGTATGAACGAGTTCTGTATATGTTGTCCTGACATCTTACTTAGATTTTTTTGTATATTATTACTGCCATATGAGCCTGTGTGGTGCAGTGGTTTAAGTAAGTGTTGATTAGAGTGTGAGAGACCAGGGTTCAAATCCCCACTCAGCCATGGAAATCCACTGGGCGACCTTGGGCATGTCACATTCTCTCAGCCTCAGAGGAAAGAAATAGTAAATGTCCTCTGAACAAATACTACCAAGAAAACACTGTAATAGGTTCACCTTAGGTCTGCGTAAGTTGGCAATAACTTGAGGTCACAAAACAACAATTATTGCCATAATAACGTAATGTCTAGAATGGCAATGATGATGCTTAATGGTGAGAGTGATATCCTGTCGCATGTATTACATTGGGAAGAGGCATTAACCGAATCACAATAACAGCATTTTCCTGCATGCTAAAAGGGGAAAGGATGAAAAGAGAGCTTCCAACAAGTCCTCTGTAGGCCAACCTCTCCTGTCTCTCAGCCTTTGCTGCCTGAGACCGCTGTCTCACTTCACCTAACAATAGAACTGGCCCTAGAGAGCTTTTGATGCTATTTTGAATAAACTGGTTTTGTTTGTATACAAGCAAGCTCAGATTCTTTAAAGATTCTTTGGTACTTTGTTGCTTTTCCAATCCCCCAAAGCCTTTCCTGATTAAAAGAAAAGTGTGATTTTTTTTTTCCAGGCAGTTTTTGCCTGAAAAGTGAACAGAAAATCCCCCAAATGTTTCGGAACACTCCATCCACACAACTTCTTGAACTCAACCATCACAAATACCTGTTTTCTTCTGTAGTCTCTCTGAAATGGAGATATGACATTGCTTCCAGTCACCATTTTGAGAGGGACTACAGAGGAGAACAGAGATATTTGGGGTAGTTGTGGCAGAGGTGGTATAGCCTACGGGGATTAAAGAAATTGAGCCCTGTCCCCAGTACAGTTGCTTGTTCCTGCTCTAAGGTGGTGGAATTTGTGTGTGTGTGTGTGTGTGTGTGTATACCTATTTATATGTAGAATGAGAAAGCTGTGGAAAGTCTGAAGATGTGACAATCACATGTGATTCAGGTTTTTGCAAAAGCAAGGAGCAGAGAGAGGGCGAACATAAAAATGCTACTTATTGCTGGAAAGAGTCTTCTTTTGCAACTCTGCAACTGACTTAGACTCTAGGTGCATTTTTCAGAAAAAAGTATTTGCTGTCTGAGTCTTGGCGGTCCTTATATGGCCATCATATTTCTTTTAAGCCCCCCCCCTTTTTTTTCTTTACTTGCTGCCTACTGGGAAAAGGGGAGAAAAACCTCTTGACCGTATGGGGCAACTGGTCTGTTCAACTGTCCCTAAACCACTGCTTTTAATTGAGACAGTTCATTTGTTTAAGTTTAACCATGTGTTTTAACCACTGGGGTGATGTATAGAGGCTCAAAACAAAGCTACACCTGTTGAACCAAACAAAGACCTTCAGTACTAGGAGGTGAGCTGGTTCTGTCCTGAGGCTGTTTACACAGAGCAACTCTTCCAGTATTTATTTTAGAGTTTTGTAAAGGGAGATAATTTGGAGGGCAAAGTCGTCTTGCTTTAGAAACAGACAGAACCTGAATAAACAAATGCTTGCTGCAGATTAGTAAGAACATCTGTAGTTTTTAGATTGTTTTGAGAGTGCATACCAATTTTTTTTTTCATTTTAGGGGTTCTTTTTCTTGTTTCTCTCCCCTCCCTCTTTTTCCCATTAAAAAAATGGCAACAAAAGACAGGACATACAAGGCACAGCTGCACTAGGCATGACATGCCACTGTTTTAATTTTAAGTTTTAAAGCCCCAGCAGAAGAGTGGTTTTATTGTATCTTAGAAGAGAATAAAGCCACATGCAAATTCCAGCCATGGACATCTGTTTCCTCTTGATGTGGAAGAATTCTAACATATTGAAGGCTATTCCAGTTCTTAAGGAGTCTGTCTTCCTCATATTTTGCTGCTCTTCAATCTGCTTTGCCTGCTGCCTTTCTTTCAAACTCTGTTCTGCAGTCCATCAAGCCTGTTGTTATGCCATGAAGACTATTGTTCAGCCATCCATTTTATATGTTAAATTGCTCCCTTGTCTCCCTGCTTATTTTCTTACTTGAAGAAATTAACTGCAGCAGCATCTTCATGTACTTCTCACATTCTTGTACTTTTGTCTTCTAAAACAATTGGTAGTGTAGTGTAGTAGTTCAGTGTATAATAGAACTGCACTTGTACGTATAAGCCTGTGGCTCTTGAGTCTTTCACTTTAAGGCAGGGATGAGGAATGCGTGGCCATTCAGGTGCTGTTGGACTCTAATTCTCACTGCCCCTCAACTAGTGGCAGTGCTGCTTAAACCCGTTAGGATCAGCAGTCCAACATCTGCAGGGCAACACATTCTTTACCCCTTCTATAAATCATAATAACCTTTTGTAATTTGAATGGTGGATCCTCCCCTTGCTTTACTGTGTCCTGCTAGAGAAAAGAGGGTAATTTGTATGATTTTCTTCTTCCTAGATGTGCTGAATCTCACCCACTCCCTTCTTATCTACACAATGGACATTCCCACACAAACATCAAGAGCTGGAGTGAATGGAAAGAGGCAATCTCTGGGTCTTAAATTGGTGGGAAGGCTTTGTTTTGTTCTGCTGACTGCCTGTAATCCATTGAGTTGGTGGAAGTGTTGGTTAATAGCATCCCCGAACTTTGGGTGTTACATATCCATCTTTACTGGATAACTGCGTCCAGTCCATAAATAGTAGAGTAATGATGTTAGAATTAGAAGAAGAAAATTTTTAAATGTAATATTTGGACTTTTCCAGAACATGTCTGAACTAAGAGACTCTGATGAAGCAGAAGTTTTAGTATGGTTTTATGTATGATTAAGGCCAATTGAAAGAGATTTAGATAATAGTTACAAACAGAAGATGCTTAAGCAGTGCTTTGGTTTTCACAGTTTGGACTCATTAACTGTCATGTAGTTGTTTTTGGCTTTATACGATGAATTGGTTAACCAAGACTGAATAAAGCAGATTATCTATGTAATTTCTGTAAGTCATACGCTATTTCTTCAGTAAAAGATAAGGCAGTGGTTCTCAACCTTCCTAATGCCGCGACCCTTTAATACAGTTCCTCATGTTGTGGTGACCCCCAACCATAAAATTGTTTTCGTTGCTACTTCATAACTGTAATTTTGCTACTGTTATGAATCGTAATGTAAATATCTGATATTTAGTCCACCATAAATGATATAAAGTTTGAAGATTTGGTTTCACTGCATTCAGACTGAATTAAATCCAAAAATAAATCTGGCATGGGAATAACACTAGATTTTGTAGGCTTATTCCTTACAATTGATGCAACATTCTTGTTTTTATCAATGTCTGAAGTGGCACTCTCCAGACTGTCCAGTCCCAGAGTTACCAACACCTTTTTCAGCAAATTTTTAAAAGAATCTGAGGAAAATAATCTCACTTTATTATCATCTTCTGCATCCTCCTCCTCGGAAATAGAACCATCTGACTTAGAGTCATTATCCCCATGAGTATCTGCCAAATCTGGTTCCTCATCACTTTCAGATTCAGTGTTGATTTGTTCAGAGTGTGACAAAGCAGATTCCTCAACTCTAGTCACTTTGGACCTACAGGTAGACTTTTTTGGTAAACCCACACCAGCATCATTTGATTCAGCTTGGATAACTTTTGTATCATCAGGAAAATCACGTGAAAATGAAGGATTTATTGAAGTAGTTTGTTGACTGCTTAATAATGACGTTACATTCAAATTCAATGAACTGTCCAACTTGCAATACATTTTTTAAACTTGTTGTGTATTTTGTGAAATCATTTCACTACTATTGTTTGCCTATTCACATGCACCTCCCTTTCTTCAGCAATCCTTTGTCTTACCACCTCCCTACTACACTCAGAGACATTCCCCTGGGAAGACACTGAGGACACAGGAGGTTCAAATCTTACTTCTTTACGTTCCATGGGCACTGCAGTTTGACTCCTAGTGAATAAGGACACCATACACAATGCTAAACTGCCCTGCGCTGCTGTATTCGCCAATACAGAAGGGCCAGGGACTGCCGACTGAGAGGCGGCCATTTCCCCTGGCAGAGGCTGCTCGCATGCTTGAGTGTGACTGGTTGTGTTGCTGGCGAGCTTGGATTGGTCAGGAGAGCTCTTTCCTCTCATAGCCCCCTCCCTTGCTTTCTGAACGCCTCTTTTCAACATGGCGACCGGAAGTTAAAGGAGCGGTTGGGAGCCCTTCCCCGCCCTTACAGACTTAACTGCATTACCAGGTAATTTTCCTTTCACCTTCTTTTTAATTCTTGCCTTCTCAGACTTCCTTATACTAGATGTTTTTAGCTTTGTTTGAGCCTCGGAGTGGCTGGTGAGACTGCCCTTCCAACTCACTCTCGCTCAATGCCAAGAAGATGTTCTTTAGTAAGGGACTTCAAAGGGGGCAGGAGGACGCGAGCCCGTGGCTCACGCTTGCGCACCACCACCAAAGAGGGAATGGAGCCTAAGACCATCAGAAATACGTATTTTCCGATGGTGTTAGGCACCCTGTGAAAGGGTCATTCGACCCCCAAAGGGGCCGCGACCCACAGGTTGAGAACCACTGAGGTAAGGGAAGTGAATAATTTATCGATAAACATATCAGTGATGTCTCTGTAAATGAAGATCTTAAGAATAAAAGCAAAATGATCTTTTGGTAGATTGGAAGATTACCATATTTATTTGGGTGTGAGCGTTCATGGGCCAGAATATACTGGCAGAATTAGCCATGTGACACTAGATTTGAGTATTATGTTTTGTTGTTGCTGTTTTTTAAATGATGCAGAGGATTTATGAAAATCTCTTGCCTTCCTACTGTGTTTCTCTGAATCAGTGGTGCATCTAGCATTAAACAGTGCCTAAGACAAGCATGAAAGTTGTGTCCCTACCTTCTTACCTCTACCCCCACCTCTACATGTTTGGCTTTTCTGTGCCCCCCCTGCCCAGCATTGGTGCCTGAGGTACGTGCCCTACGTGCCACACCCTAGATACACCTCTGAATATGATCTTTGCTGTGAGAGGGCATCCTCTTTTAATACAAATGGAGACTTCCTTGTCACAGTACCTAGGTTTTTTTGGGGAGAGTTGATGTTTTATGGGACCATGGCAGGGAAGGAAATAGTTAATGTCCTACCATGCACATTACTGTTCTTATGAAAATGCATTCCTTTATGGAATATTTCATACAGGTAAAAAGGGGCACTGCATGTGAAATGGCCTGCTTAGTTGCATCCTGTCTAGTTTGCTGCTGAGAGGGCTGGTATGGTTACTTCATGAATGAAGAAGAAAGGAAAACTTTTTTCTCAAGTGTGAATGAAAGGCTGTGTGATGCAAGGCATCATAAGTTAGCATATCATGTACCTATGTAAAGCAAAAATGCATGCAAATATCCAAGAAAACAAATAGAAGGTACTGGGCCAAACTGCATGAGACCAGTTTCCAGCTAGACTGTAGTGGGAATAAATTGTGATAGCAAATTAAAAATCATAAACAAACAGCTAAAGACTTGTGAGTTGTTTTTTTCTGCACGGTTACTCCTCTGGAATTTCTCACAAAAGGAAGACAGTTTATTGTACGTACATTCTTTTTTTCAGAACTGAGTCTTTTGAGAAATAGTAGCAGTGCTCTGAGGCACAGTCCTGGAAGGAACCAGCTGATGTTGGCCCAGTCCAATTGCTGTAGCTGAAAAGCATGTTCACCATTATGTGTTAATTTGGTAATACATACATACAACCCTTAGTATGCAAGACAAACAAATATTGTGTCTTGTAAAACAGGTATTGGGGTATAATGTGTACAGTTTTTATACAGTCTTTAACAGCCTGTACCATATAAAACAAGGTTGGGTTAATTTTGAGCAACAAGTGGTAAAACTTGCAACATTGGTTACCATAAACTTGATAAAATTATTTACTATTATTGATGTTATTGAGTTGAAGTATATTTGTCCAAGAGAAAATGGGCCATGCTAATCTATAAAACATTCTAAAATAATTGCTCTCCGTCTGGAAGTAATTCTGATGTTAGTCAACTCTGCTGAATAATCAGTCCAGCTATATAACATCAAGCCAGACAGGCAGAGAGAGCTGGTACTCTGGTGTCTGTTTTCTGTGAACATTGTAGGAGCGTTGATGGAGCCAGCCAGTGTTTTGCTGGCAGAAAGTTATCCACATGTGCAGAACAGATTTTCACTGTTGTTTTAACATATTTCAGGTGTAAATATCAATGCTTGGCAGGGCGTGATGATCTTCTGTTTCGGTGATTTCTTTAGGAAAATAATCACAAAATGCAATCAGTCTGCAAACCGCCAAAAAAGAGAAGAAGCCTTTTCTGGAGCAAGATGTTTTAATCACCCTAATTGTGGTGTAGCTGTAAAAAGGCTTGTGGTGAATCCAATCAATTTTTATCACTCTTGGAATGACCTCGTAAAGAAAGGGCTCTTTGTATCTATAACTCAGGGCCTCCTTCTCCCATCCCCTTTCAAAGAGTGTTCTGCTAAGATGCTGTCAAAAAATCTTTTAAAAAAGGGAGGATTTGAAGAATGCAACTTTTCTTAAATTTCACAACGTACAAGAAAATGCAACTTAATTGTTGAATTTTCTCTCACTCTGTGTGAACCTCTTGGAACGATTAGGAAAAACATTGTATGAATGCATAACTAAATTAGTGTCTCAGAACTATGTGAGAATGGTAAAATATCTATGAATTTTTCTGTTCCCCTTTTTCCCCCTAAACTGTATTTCCACCAGCAGGAGGGGAACTGTGAAAATGCTAAGAGGGGAGGGATGGGAAGATGATTGAGTATGGTTTCAACCTTTTACTATATACTGTAGATGTACAGGTTAGTCTGATTCTATCTATGTTGGTTTCACATGTATCCATTTGTAAATCTGTTCTATCCTGTTTTGGCATCAATCTGCAACCCTTTTTAAAAAAAAATACTGGAGAATTCTGTTGAAATGCATATTTTAAATATATTTTATCTCAAAAATGTACATTCCTAAATGGATTTTATGTGGATCTACACACACACACACGCGTATAGTTTGTAGTGAGAAATGTATAACAAAGGTCAGGTAAGTGTGGAAAGCAATTATTTTTCAGTCTGTAATTTGAAAAGTACAGGTCAGATCACTTTGCTCAGGACTGCAGAATGAATGAAACCTGGAGCATCTCTGATTTTGACTGAGAGACAGACATCCGTGGCCCCCATCGTCTAGGAAAGGGTGTAAGGAAATACATCTCTCGGTGTGGAGTTCCAGTCCATTGTGATTTCAGAAGCCAGTGTTCTCCAGCTGGTTGTACAAAAATTCCACATCCACAGTGACAACCCAATAAACTGTGCTGGAGAATTGAGACATTCCTACTATTTTGTGTACAGCTCACCAGTAGTAATGCTAATGTCCAAGTTCCATGACAACCAACTCCAGCTTTTTCTCACAACTTGCATTTCCTTATTGTTGTGGGATGCACAGAATAAGATGAATAGTTAGTGTAATGAACAGTGGTTAATCAGTAGTGGTTTATTGAGGTTAGTAAGGAATTACTTTTTTATTGTTTTCTCCTTTAAAACAAGGATGAATTTACTATTGGTGGCATGAAATGGTTGCCTCAGGAGACAGTGGCTTTAAGATCTGTATGTCAGTCCTTTCATTGCTCAGGAAAATGAATGAGGCAAAAAGACATTAGCAGGGCTGAATACCATGGTAAGGCTAAGAAAGGCCTAAGAGGGTTGCTATCTTACGAGACAATAGATGGCATTGCTGTGTGAACTATGTTGCGATCTTTGTAGGCCATCCGTCATAGTTCAAGCCATCTTGATGCAAACTTTGTACGTTTTACCCACATCTCTGATGCATAAAACTGGTGATGATATTTGCTTTTAGTGAGTGTAAATGCAGACCAATAAGATATAGTAGTGAAGCTCTGATTTTCTAGATAGCTGTTCTGAAACTGAAATTGGGAACTGGGCCTATTCAGGTTCCATGTTCGCTGTTCAGGATTATATGCAACTTTGCTTATGTGTAGGAAGTGCTGTTCTTTACCCAAGTGAAGATTGCAGCCCTGGTCTCTTGGAGGCCTAGACCATTTCTGCACTACACTGTTATAGTGCTATTACCCCACTTTCAACATCCTGTGGAATCCTGGGGTTCCTGGGGAAGAGCATTTAGAATTCTCAGCCAGAGAGCTACAAACCCCAGAATTCCACAGGATATTGAAAGTGGAATAATAGCACTATAACAACGTAGTGCAGAAAGGCCCTTGGACTGTAAAGGTTTTTCTGCCTCTCAAAATGCACAGTACTGTCTTTCCAGAGTAATAATAGGCAAGTGTCTGCATTTCGTGTTCAAGATGTAGACATTTATATTAAGCTTGGTATTCCTGTATACCAAGAAGATTAACATATTGCAGATAGATATATTCTGTCTTTTTTGAATACCAAGAAAAGAGAGAGAGATTCTGTCTCTCCTTGCTTCTGCCCCTACTTATGTATAGAAACACATACATACGCTGAAGAGTCATGATTTCATGGATCCCTGCACTTTTGCAGTTGCAACTATTTCACTCTGTTGTTGTATTCATAGTTGAATGTGACCATCATCTGGTCGTCAGCCTTCTGGTATTGAGTCTGTTTGTGCTTAGCTGGGTTGGTTCTTGGACTCTAGATATTTGTCTGCCACTAGAGCCATACTGGAGGCATTCTCAACTTGTTAGAAACTTGCCAGAACTCACCCTTTGCCTTTGAGAGCCCAAGGTCACTTCCACACCTTGGAAAGGCAGCAGTCTGGCTCTAATCTGACATCTTGTAGGGATTTCTATGATGGTCACAGAAACAGGAACAATGTCCTTCTTGTGTTAGAATGATAATCAAGTGGGTAGTCTGAGTAGACATGAAATGTTTCACCAGCCCTCTCTCTCAGCTGCACAGAAGTCACCTATTTTTGTCAGGTGAATTTTTAAATAGAACTCTGCTGTGTAAAATCTGAATTGAAGTTTGAATATTTATTATTTGTAGATAATATCATATATTGCTCATTATATATTCTATACAGTATTCATTCATAACACAAGTTGCTTTTGTTTGATCTGGAGAAGTTAAAGAAGCTCTGTGTGGAACTGAGGCCACTCTCTTTAACCATTTGAAATTCTGCCCATTTTATGAATCCATCATCCGTGTGTTTTTAGTCATATATTGGCAGTGACAGCAAGATTTTTTTTTAAATGGCAGCTCAGATTTTCAGACTGTTGAATTTTACATTTCCATGTTTATAGTGATAGAATTTGGGTTGACTTCCTTTTGGGTCAGTACAAAGGCAGCACTGTCGGTCTTAAGTTGGGCACCTCTCAGATAGGGTGATGTTGCATTTGATTGTACAGAGTGAGATGACCATCCAGTTAATTCCACCTCAAGAATGAAGCATCCTTTCACAAGTCTGTATCTCTCCTTGTGAATGTATTAGACCTTCTGCTGTCAAATGAACAGTGATTTGGCACCTGAAATTGGGGGCAAGAAGATATTTAATCGCAGCACTTGGGTTTCATGGCCCTGATAAATAAGAACCATGTTTGACCTTTACTGTGAGGCTTTGAGATGCCACAAGGGAAATTCTTCCTTGTTTGTGATGAGAAGCTTCCTATGAGATTTCAGTTTGTCAGCTCAATGTACAGCAGTGGCATTGATTTCTTCTCAGTGCCACTTCCTGCCTGACTAGATAACAAATTTCCCATGGCAGGTGTCTGTCAAGCTTAGTTTTGCCTGGCAGAGGAATGGTGTAGACTCATGTATTAATCATTAGCTGCAACCTGAAGAGCCAGGCAATAATCTTTAACTCTTGTGGTGTTGAAAAACATGGGGAGGATGCAGAGTGATAGAGACCTTTCTGTCTACATGGTATTAGATAGTAGAAATCGAAGGTGTTAGAGCTTTATCATACTGGGCTTTTGTCTCCATGTATATAATATGTTTTGTTTCACCTTCATCTATAAGCTTTCGTATACCTATATGTTTTTACAGAGAATGGTACTTTCGTCCAAAGCAGAACAAAAGAGAAGAGAGAAACCAAACAGTCCTTTCAGTTTCATCTCTATGATCCTGAAGGAGCAGAAATTCATTGTATTCCAAACCTTCTTGCCTTTGATGAAATTGACTTAAGTCTTATGCCACCAACAAGCTAGTCTCAAAGTTGCTGCAAGATCTGTTTGCAAATTGATCCAGACTAACACGGCTGTGTCTTTGAACTCACCTACAGCAGTTAGGAAAGAAAGTCATAGCCATGAAGATGAAGAAGAGTTTACATTATAACAAACTTGCTTTTCATTATGCTGGTTTTCCATTTTTGGAAGGTGAAATTGAGACATAGACAGATGGTAATATGGACAAATAGCCAGATGCAGGTGTTTTGGGGGGGGCGTTGTGTGTGAATATATTAGATTAATGTTAAACAGTTGCATCTGTTCCTGTGTTGTTGTTTTCTTTTCAAAAATGTATGCATTAAGTTAGTCATCTTCATAATTAAAAAAATAAAGCATAAACAATTCATGCCAGGGCTCTTGAGTGCATTTCAGCATCATGTTAAATTAAATGTCATAATGAATGGCTGGAGCTCTGCTTCACTCTTCCTTATTATATGTTCTGTATAGATTTCATAGGACAGCTGTGATCTGTGATGTAAACTTGAATGTGCTGAAGCCGGTCATGTTGACAGTCATGGTATAATAATGTTTTACGTTTAAAGTCTGTAGCGCCTTTATAGAACACAGTTTTTGCAAAAATACTTTATGGACATGATAAAATAACAAGATAAAATAATAAATATGCTAAAATAACAATGGCTATAGTCCAGGGTACAATTACAAATCCTTAAGGCCTGTTGATTTTCAGAGGGGAATAAGCAGAAATCTTTTGTGTGAGTGTTTCATTCAGTGGAAATGACTGCAGTGCTTTTGAAGAATAGTAATGAAACAAACCTAGAATTTTCTTTCACTAATGTATTTCCCAAATGTATGGCTTTCTCTGATGCATCTCGTCCTTGTGAGAAATAGTTGGCAGCTACCAGACATCCTCAGTCAGCAAGTTCTTAGTCTTTTAACCTTCACAGACATGGGGTTAAATCTAATGTTAATCTCAGCTAGAATATACCCATTAACTATTACATAAATGGTGATTTAAAATCCTGTTCATTTCAGTGGTTCTGCTTTATTGGGATTAAGGCTGGAGTTAGCCCTAAAACCCCAAGAGTCAGTAAACCAGCTATCCCATCATAGACTCACAGATCAAAAATGAATTCTTACAAATACATTTTCAACCCAAAGTGGTTTTGCAATCGTTTGGTGGTGACCATCTTGTTCTGTGAAGGAACTCCATATATGTTTGACTGTCTTCTACTGTTTGCTGATGATATTTGATTTTTGAGACTGGCTGGGTAAGTGGCAGGTAGCAGAACATGTCTTGTATCCACTCACAAAGCAAGATCTCTTCCACACATGAACTATAAAAGGTTATCATTTGATGGAAAAGAAAGGTCATTGGACCGCTTGCCAGGATCCTAGCACCAGCAGCAGTGATAAACCCCATAATCTTTAAAAAATAAGAAGATAAAAAGGGGATAGGTGCATGTTTCAGTGTTTAGATGTGGGTTTCTGATGAAAGGAGGGACAGGAAATCTTCCCAGGTACATTTTCTAGCAGAGGACAGGTTGGGGTTTTGAGAGGTTAATAATTTTGCTCTATTTCAGTGGTCAGTGCTGACCTGAGAATAGTCAGATATTATGTAATTTAAAGTGTCTAAGTCTTCAGTTAATCCTTTGTGACAGCAGAGCTCTAAACCTGAGCTAGCCGTTCTTTGCCAGACTACGTTATTGTGCGTAGCTTCTAAATCATCATCTCTATAACTTTTCCAGACTTTTAAGACAAATTCACCATGCTTGTTGGTGCCAGTTTCTACTCTTTAAGCCCACCCTGGTTACAATACATTAACCTCTCAGCAGGGAATGAGCTAAACAAAGTCAAAGATTCTGTAGCAAAACTAGCTTTCTAGCAGCTGTGTGCATAATATAATCCTCCAAGATTTATAATTTTAATAAGCTACAATGCACTGAGTGAACAAGAACTTTTCCTAATTTAGTAAGCCTATGAACCATTTTTGCTTATGTGACAGGTGTTTTTTTCCCCATCTTCTCTCTTTCCCTCTCCAGATACCTTTCTCTCTTGTACAGTTTCCTCTGTGGGAGTCCTTAAAGGTAAGTCACTTGTAAAAGTTCTGAATACTATGTTAAAATTATTATAAAGGCAAACTAGAAAAGTTAAGATCCACTATCAAAAATGCCATCCAAAATTTAGTGGTCTTTAAAAGAAGAGAGTCAAAATTGTTATTTAAAAAAAGGCAAGAAAAGCTAACTCTAGAAAACTAAAACCAAGTGAAAGACTTTACCACAGTAGATAGTTAGATAGCTCTGTGAAAAGAAATGACTGAATAGCTTGAGTGTAAGGTTTGGGCAGATGGACACATTATAGTCATGTACTTCTGTCTTTCCTAAATTTCCTTAACTAAAATGTTGGGTTCCCTTTCTTGGTGGAACAAGATTACTATATAGGCATACCGTAGCTAACAAAACCTCTAAGGAAGAAGCCCCTTTTTACAAAGTCTTTTTATTCCTGCCCACTTTTTTCTCCTCAACCTCTGTCTAACTGAAATTTTTTAACAGCACCAGAATTGGGAGGATGGTGAAGGAAGACTGGAGAAATGCAGTTTTTGATGTTATTTTCAGCAGTGAGCATGCAGTAAATAAAGCAATAAATAAAGCTTGAGCTGGGAGAGAGCGTGATGCTGCTCTAACCAATCTCTGTGTTGCTGGGTGTGCCTGTTTACAATAGGCAAGGTAACCAGCAGCTCCTTCCAGAAACCCTTACTGAGGACATGTGAATGCAAAACAGAGAGGAAAAAGGAGAGCAGATAAGCTTCCCTCACTAACTATCCCCAAGAAATTAAAAAAGCATAGATCTGTAAGTTTAGCCACCAGAATGAAAATCATAACAAAAAGGGATTGTGGTGAAATAAAAGATCATCCATGAGGAAACCTTCAAGAAGATTCAGATGTTTTTCACATGTGCATATTGTCAGTTGCGAATCAAAAGTTTGCTGAAACATATGGGAACCTCTCCCTCTTCTTTCTTCATCAGTTCTGCTTCTGGTACCAACTTTTCTGTTAAAAATGTAATGTGCGGGAATACATCTATTTCATTAACTGAGGGATGCCTGTGTCACCATCATCATACTACACTGCTATGCCACAGAACTGCTTTTGGAGGGAAAAAAATCTTTCTCAGAACTGCCCTGAAGTTCTGAGAACTGCCCTGAAGCTTATAGGCCCTTGAAAACCTCTACAAGGGATAGGCAAAAAAGTGATCAGAAAAAGGTAGAGGTATAGTAAACCTTGGAGAACTGCGTCACCTGGTGAATCCCCAGGTGATTTGAGCTAGTTGAGCAAGAGTTTCTGATTGCTACTTGTTTAACAACAGCAATATCAAAGTGAACTTTTCCACCTAAATTAAGCTGTTGAAATGAAATTTCGAGTTCAAAATGAAAGTTTGAGGGCCACTATACACTCTGTTCAGTTTTGGCATTGAAAAGAAAATTCCTGGGCTTTGAGTATCTTCAGAAAGAACCGTGTTATTTCGTTCTAAGCTGTCTTCTATACCTGACTTTGGTTAGAAGATTTGGCAGTTTTGATATGAAAAAACAAAACAAACAACAGCAAATTAGATTCCACCAAGCCTCAACCTGCACAACTTGGAAGAGTTAACTTTTTGGACTACAGCAGCCAGACTCCCTCAGCCAACAATCTGTGGGATTCTGGCAGCTGTAGTCCAGAGTAAACTTTGCACAGTCTGACTTCATCTTGTAAGATATTTTTTAAAAAATCACATTAAGGACACTTAGAGGCATTGTTGAAATAGACTTTACTTTATGGTGACTCATGTTTTTTATCCTGTTCCTGTGGCATCCACTCCCCAGCCTGAAATTTATGGAAAATACTTTTATTAGTACTATTAGGATTGTGATTATTATTATTTGTTACATTTATACTTTACCTTTGCTCCAGTGAACTTGAAAATGTCACATGTACCTCTCTTCCAACCCCCTTCATCCTCACAATCACTCTGTGTGGCTGGTCAGGCTGAGAACGACTGACTCAAGGTTGTCCAGTGAGTTTCACGGCCATGTGGGGAGCACGAACCTAGAGCTTCCATATCCTGATCCAACACTCTGACCATTACAGTACATGGGCTCTCTAGGCTTTATGGGTTGAATGCCAGATATGAGTTTGACATTATCCACATTAGCCCTGTTCACCATCTGTTTAACTCTTGTTGTAGAGTTGTGGAGATCCGGTTTCCAGCTTGAGGCCCAGTTTAAGGGAAAAGGCAAGGTGTGAATGATGATGACAATGATGATGTTTTGAATCTTAAGGCTGCATCTATGATGCCCATTCTCCATGTCTTCCCCCTCACATCCTTGTGTCAACCCCATCTGAGAAGCCTTAGATTTATCATTGTTGTTTATTCTGGGCCCAAATGTGTGTTAGGTTGTTACAGATTTTTTTTAAAAAAAGGAATAACAGCAGTGGTGGCTGCTGGCTCTGGTGTCAGTGGTGTTCTAAGTCTGCTCAGGGTTTTAGGCTATCCAAGATGCAGATACCTCCTCCTCTCAAAAGGTTCAGTACGAAACAGTTCAGACTAAAACTTGGCATGGATTTACTGCCCCACTGACACTGGAAGCAGCAGTCACCACATGGATGGGAGCTTGAACTTTTTAAAAAAGGCTGTGAGGCCTGTAGTTCACTCCATTGATTATTAGCTGTGGACATGCAGCAATATTTTGTTTACAAACTGGTTCATCTTTTAAATCACCCTTTCGGCTATCTTCTGAGGCATGCAGTTAACTTAAATTGTAGTAGTGGTTTTGGACTCCAAGCCGTTTGCCCACTTGGAACTTGATGGAGACCACAAAATAATTTTGCATAAACCACAAAACTGCTGTGAGATGCTAGTACATTTCAGTCATTGCCAGGCCTTGCTTGACTGACATGAAAAGAAACCTGAGGTGGATTTTCCATTTAAAATTAGCCTGCTGGATGAAACCCCAAAGTGTGGCTTCCCATAACTTGACATCAAGAGAAGTGTGTTATTAATCATGTTTACATTATCCTGGTTTGGATTTCTCATTTGAGTTGATTGAGATTACTTGTTGCATTCTAATAGCAGCCTAATTTGTTAATGGGCTACAGGAACAGGACTAAAAGGACTCTAGAAGACACAAGGGAAATGCTAGAGAAAACTGAATTGCATTTGAATTATTTGTTCACTTAGAAAAGTGTGTGCTGCCATGCAACCATATTCTAAGGCAAGTTATCAACAAAAATAAAAGCACATTCAGTCAGTCAGTCAGTCTATATTGTTATGGTCAGTGACCAGCATTCAGGGAAAAAACCCCTAAAGGTATAATATATGTTTAAAAGATGCTTGTGTATGTAAATAAATTATTAAAACATGTTTTTAAAAGCATAAAATCCTTGCTAAAAGGAAATTAAAGGGGGAACAAATTAATAGCTCTGTTTTTAAAAAAATCTTTGTCGTGTATTGGAAAGTTCCCCAGGCATTACTGTGAAAATACAGTGATGGTGGTGATGGTGAACACCTTCTTTGCTATTATGACCACCACCAAGCTCATGAAATAGGTTTGAAATGGCCTCTCATTTATATTCTGATGGACTCAACACAAGTCTTAATTTCGCTGTGTTTTAGCATTTTAGCTTCTAGCCTATTGCTTAGGACTTCCTCCTGTTATAGACCAAAAAGCTGAAAGGGCTTTGTTCAAGGATAACTGCTATCTAATTATAATTTTGTTGTGGATAATGAAAGTGGTAGGGTTAAGGCGAGTCACATAAAAGACAGTGTGCTCTCTGAAAGCATTTAAAAACAGGAATGTGGTGTAGTTATTCCCAGAATGTAAGGCCTTTTCAGCAGCCATTCAAGACACTGGAAATGAAATGTGTTATAAATGCAGATGGAATTTGAATTACTGAATAAATAGGCATTGGGGATTTAGGCAGTGTAATCAAAATATGGTTCTGCATATTTCCAGGAAATGCAGCATCATCTCAGTAATAAGCCCATTGCAAGTGCTGCTTCACTAATAACAGGGAGCTAAGATTCATCACAGGTTAAAGCCATTGTCTTCTGTCACTATCCTAGTGAGGGGCTTAATATATCTCTTACTAAATATTGACATTGTTGTGTGCCTTCAAGTCATTTCCAGCTTATGGCAAACCTAAAGTGACCCTATCATGGGGTTTTCTGGGGCTGTGTGTGTGTGATGTACCCAAGGTCTTCCTGTGGGTTTTCGTGGCTAAGTGGGGAGTCGAACTCTGATCTCAAAGACCATAGTCCAATGCTCAAACCACTACGTTACACTGGCTCTCATTGCTATAGATATACCTTCTGCTAAAAAGTCAGGCTTTCAATTTTAGGTACTGAAAATATAATGCTTAAAACTGAAGCCCTGACATTTTAGTAAAAGAGATTATGTACAGGTGAGTAATACATTTTTTTCAAAAAGTAGCTACAGTCCCATTGGGCAAGAAGAACAGCAAGTCTTGAAAAAAATGAAATGGCTGCAATTATAGTGGCTATTTTTTTTTTTAAAGCATTTTCCCTCAAGAACCTGTTAAGGAAAAGGCACTTGTATGAAGATTCAGGACTTTGACAATATAGGTGCTGTGCTGTGTTCTAACATAAAAGAAGTGGTAAACCAGTGATTACCAAACAAGAGCCTTCAGAAGTTGGTGGAATACAAGTCTGAGAATCTCTTGACTATTGCTTGTGCTTGTTGAAGCTTCTGGGAGCTGAAGGTCACCATCCTCTGGAGACCTAAGTTTGGGACCCAGTGCAGTCACCAATTCCAAGGAAGGCAGTTTCATCACTTCTTGAATAGGCTGCAAATTCTTACTCTTCCATCCTTCACAGTATTACCTGAAAGTGTGGTGTGTCTCACTGAACACAGTAGTTGAACAGTAATCAAATTGGACTGTGAAGCAGTTTTTCCTTATATTGTTGTGCACCTTCAAGTCAGTTCCAATTTATGATGACCCTAAGGTGAACCTATCACAGAGTCTTTTGGGGCTGGGAGTGTAATGCGTGATAACCTAGTGAGTTTCCATGACTGAGCGCGGAATTGAACCCTGGTCTCCAAGGGTTGTAGTCCAGTGCTCAAACCACTACACCTAAGCCTAAATCTTCTCAGTAGACCTTTGAACCCATTACTCTTTTCTTCTCTTAGCTGTCAGAAAGAAAGTACATGATGCTTGAGAACTGGTTGTTCTCTTTCTAACTTACTAACCAGGAAGGGTGTGTCTGGTGACTTCTGGGGCTGTATTGTGCCTTGGAAGAGGATGCTGGAGTGTCACTCTCTATTTTTGCCCACCACCCCTCCAAAATCTGCCTTTTTTTTTTTGTCCTCAGAAGTCTCAGTAGCCCTCTTCATATCCATTTTACTATTGGCAATTTTATTGCATTTTAGGGGGCTGTTTTCGGTCCTTCACCTGTTGCATGTCTAGACCATATTTCCAAACAAGAAGTAACTGTCCTGACTGGAGGGGGGGGGAGTCCTGACTGGACCCTAAAAAAAGTGACCCTCCCCCAAGCCCCCACAATGTAGGAAAATGGCCAGGAGCATCCCAGAAAGAGGGTACTGACCATGGGCCATTGGCAGGGGCAATGAAACAGATTTCTTGACTCTCAACTGTTTTAAGAGGGCTGGGGTATGGCAAACCTTGGAGGATTACATGTGGCCCATGGCCTGCAGCTCCTTGCTCCTGTTCCAAACAAAGTATTCTCACAAGTTCCTGTGTCACAGACAGGATCCTCTGAAGTAGAAGTGAGGGACCTTGGACTGTCTAGAAATTTCGGCCTGCTCTCACAGTTCTGCCATCATCCATGCTGCCTGATGATGATAGGGGGCTGAAGCACTTAAGGGATGAAAGGTTTCTACCCTTGGTATAAAGTACAGGTGGGCAAAGTACTGCATGTGGGCTTTGTGACCCCAAAGTCTGACGCCTTAAGCCCTCCAAACCTCAGGCTCAATTTCATTTAGAAAGGTTTTTACCCCCATTTATGGGCAATTTTCCACCCTGAAATCCATCCACGTCCACCCAAACCTGATCACAAATTTGATGGTTTCCTTCCCCTAGTCAGCATGTGCTGCTTGTTGCGACAAGCGTGTGAGGTTTCCACAGTGACACAGCATCACTTCCAGTGTACCAAAACGTGATGCTCTGGCCTTCCAGGATATGAGGGGGGGAAATGGTCCCCCCTCCACATTTGCCAGCCCCTGCTCTGATGTATTATAGTAATTTTTTTTTTAAAAAAAATGTTTTCTAAATTACATATGGATTCTCAATTATTAGTATTTCATGTCGCTGACAGTTCACATGAATGTCTGTGTACTTTCTTTCTCTCTCAGTCTCCCTCTCTCGCTCACATACACATTGTTTGAAAGAACTGTTTTAGAATTATGGATAGAGGAATGATTTTGCAATTTCAGTCTATATAGAAACAATTGAAGTAGCAAAATAATTTCTCTATTGATAGTTCTTTTTACAGGCCAAACAAGTTGATTTTCCAATTTATATAGTGGCCACCACTGGTTGGAATAGTGCTTCAGTTCTTTTCTTGGTAATATATATATTTTTTTAAATCCCTAAAATATTTTTTACTGAATTGCCTGCAAGTGAACACTTACCATAGTTTCTTCTCCTCCTCTTTCTTCTCTCTTTTTTCCTTTTCCATTTCATAACACACAAACACACATTCGTACATGCTCTCTCTCTTTCTCACACACATACCCTAGCACTCTGTTAGCTTTCCATTTCTCTTCTTAATCCTTCTTGGTGGTGTTTAAGCCCAGAATAGGTGAAACCCAGACAAAGCCTTAAACCCATTTCCTTGCAAGCTGTGCAGGTAAGCGTTCTACCATTCCCCTCTCCCTTGGTGGAACAACTCTGCTTCTTTGGGGGATTAAGCACTAATCGCTGAGTTACACTAACATGTCTGCCATTTGCTTAGGTGCTCCTTCATGGAAACCAGATTTCTAGTGCAATGTTTCAAGGCAGATGATGTCACTTCCAGCCAATGGGGAACGCACATTCCATTTGCTTAATGGCTGCTCGGCCACAACCACCCCCTCCTCCTGAAGAACAATATAGCCACAGCTGTTCAGCAAACAAAACCTCGCTTTATTAGTGTCACAATAACTGTTATTCACAGTGGCTTTTTTAAAAAAAAATCTGTCAGAGACATTCTTGTGCACCATCTGTAAGTTGCTGTATGCTTGGAACAGTGAAGGGAAAGGAAATGCATCATTGGCTGTGCTAAAACACCCTTTGAAAAGGCTCAAAAGTTTGGAAGGAGGCAGTGCCTTGGAAACTGGCTCCCGGAAGGCAACTACACATGGAATCTTTTCCCTCTTCTCTGTGTGGTTTTAAAAATTGGGAAGCAATGCTATTTCTAGAAAGTTTGTATATGTCTCCCTCTGGATATGTACTCAAGCGTTCTGAGCTCCAGAGCTTGTTCAGGTCTCTGGAGTGCTTCTGTACTTAGAACACCAGTTTGGATAATATCGCAACATGGACAGATTACTGCTTTCCTTGTGAACAGCTTTTCTTAATTGTATTATTGTATTTTTTTTTCTTTGACCCCCCCCCAAGCTTCTGCATAATGTTCATTTGGATAACTTTCCAGTATATATTATGATTAGGGATAAATGTAAGCAGAAGATAGAGAAGATCTCATGAGGAGTTCAGCCCAGCCTTTGTGACAACAGGATTAATCCTATTTAAATGTTCTTTGGAAAGATTCATCCAGTAGCCAGTGCTGTGCACATTGGAATTATTTGAAGTTAATTTAAATGTGCTCATGTGCTTAAAGGACCTACATATCCAAAAGGCACCAGATTCCATATGATATTGGGAGCTAAGCAGAGTCAGCTCTGGTTAGTACTTGAATGGGAAATCCAATGAATCTCGAGTACTGTAGGCTATATATTTCAGAGAAAAGAACTAATAAACCCTTGCCTAAGAAACCCTATGAAGTTGATGGAGTTGCCATAACTCGACAAGCAACTTGAAGGAACATGCACATATGCACAGAATGCTTGAAGCCTGCAATACAGTCTTCAGCCAGTAGGTGGCGGACTTCTTTAACCAATATAAAGACTGACAGTTGGTTCAGATTGTCTGCATTCCTTTTGGTGATTTATATTGGAGTAATCTAGGGTAATTCCAGCATATGTAATTTTGGAGGCAGGATGGAAGGAGATGGCCTAAATACTCTAAAGATACCAGATCCTGTCTGATCTTGGAAGCTAGGCAGGATCAACCCTGGCTAGTACTTGGGTAGGAGAGCATCAATGGATGCTATGTACTGTAGGCTACATTTCAGAGGAAGGATCTGGCAAAACCACCTCTGGGGATTCCTTGCTTAAGAAAATCCTAAGAATGTCGTAGGGTTGCCACAACAAGTGACTTGAAGGCACATACACACAAAGAGAGAAGGAGGTATTAAGCATAATAACCCCTGTGCAGGACATCTTCCAAGTGATGCATCCCTGCAGACATGAGTGGTTGAGTGAGAATGGGCGATGTCTGGTCTCCATTTCCACAACTAGGAGAAGAGAACAGATGTTTCCCTTCCAGAGATCTGGAATGGTGGTGGTGGTTGATGTTTACTCTTCTCCTGTCTACAGAACTGCAGCTGGAGGCTGCCAAGGCGTTCCCCCCACCCCCACCTTCCCTGATCACAAGTGAAGACATTTTTATTCAGGCAGTCCTTTTGAACTTTAGTTATGTATGTAAAATGGTGTGCTGTGTTTTTAAAATATTGGAAGCCATGTTTTAAATATTTTAGGTGTTTTTTAACTGTTTTTAATCATGTTTTTAATAATTTTGTTGTTTAATTATTTTCAAACTTTTGTAAATTAATGTTTTAGCTAGATCTTTTCAAATTATTGTTAATCTCCTCTCCTCCCATTTTGGGAGAAAAGTGGGACATAAATTCAGTTCAACTCAACAAATAAATAAATGAGTCTGTGGGTATCATATTCTTCTGGGAAGCTGCCTTGTGCAGGTGACGGAAGAGGTAACTCTACAGAACTTCACTAGCAGAGTTTTCTTCTCTGCCTATGGTGAGGCCCCATATTGGCTCTGAAAGCCAGAGAGTTATAATGCCCTCCACTCCCCCTGTGATGAAGTCTGCCTTATAGCAAAAGGTACACAGACCAAACTTTAGCTAGGACTGTAAAATAGTTCCATGGCATAGTTATACCCAGAGGTGCAGTGAGTGTCGCCTTACTCAGATGAGGTTTGGAAGTGTGGATAGCAGACACACTGTGGTTAAAGGCCTTGGTACATCAGACAAAGGACCAATTCTTTTTCCTCTGACCATTTCATCTGTGCAGTCTTTTGGCTCTTAACTTGTTGTGGCAAAAGAGTCTTTTAATGGGGTATGCTGGGGTTTTTATCCTTTTACTATATTTTCAGTGTGTTTTTATTGTTTTAAATTAAAGTTATAATTGTATTGTTTTAGTATTTTTAAATGTATTTTAGCTACAGTACCTTTTACCTGAACTTTTTGGGTGAAAGCTGGGATATAAATTAAATAATTATAATTAAAAATAGAACAAGAAGTATGATTTTGACCTCCGCAAAGCTGAATACTTTCAGTAATATGTTCAGAGTAAGGAAAGTGGTTTGGAGCATGTTTGGAGCGCCTTTTAAAATATAAATCTGCCTCATATGGGCTGGTGGAAGTCGTGGAGCTTACTTGAAACACTTCACCCACATACATATTGACTCTGTGGACAAAGAAATCATAGGGGTTTTTTTTGGCTGTGTACACCTGATACTAACATACATAATGGTTTCCTGGGACCTTTTACATTGCATAGTTATAGCGCTATGATTCCACTTTAACTGCCGTGGTTCCATCCTATGGATTGCTGGGATTTGCAGTGCAGGTAAAGGAATTTAGAATTCTTAGCTGGAGAGCTCTAGTGCTTCCCCAAACTACAACCCTAGGATTCCATATGGTGCAGCCACAGCAGTTAGGGTGGAATCGTAGTGCTATAATTGTATAGCGTAGTGCTGTAGCTTGAAAGAATTACGCAGAATGTGAATTAAGCAAGTTGTGGATTGCAGTGTAAATCTAGCACTGCAATCATAAGAAAGCAAAGAAGCCAGAGGAGTGTGTGTGTGTGTTTGGGAGTGGGTGGTTCACATATTGATTGGAAGTAATTACTCATTTCCTTGGGCCCTTTCACACTACACAAATATAACACTTTGATACTTCTTTAGCTGCCAGGTTCTGTCCTGTGGAATCAGGGAGTTTGTATTTTAGGGAGGAGTATTTATCATTCCCAGCAAGAGCACTCTCAAGTGCCTCATCAAAGTACAAATGCTAGCATTCTCTATGAGGAAGCCATGGCAGTTAAAATGGAATACAGAACATGTGTAATATGAAAGGGCTCCTGCTTCAGAACCCAATCCCACATCCTCAGGAGAGGATTTTGAGTTGATGATTGAGAAGAAGGACTCAATTGCAGAAGGTGTTACAACAAGGCTTCAGTGTGCTTGAGACCTAGTTTCGCAGGGAGAAATTGCCTACTCACTCAGATGTCCATAGTCATGCAGATACTAGCATCCTCAAACCTCTTCCTGTATTTTCTCTCCAAGGTTGCTAGTCAGGGATAACCATTGTAAAGGGAGTCAAACTCATGCTTAAGATTCTGTCAGCATGTGCTGCTTGTTGAAACAGACGTGTCAGTTTCCAGCACCACACAAAGCTCTTGGTGGTGCTATCTTATTTTTGCCCCTACTTCCCTGGAACCTGGCTTACTTAAGACCGTGTCATGAAGCAGATCCATAGTGGACATCCTACAGGCAAGCCTTTATTTGCATTTATCAGGGCTAAGTGCTCACGATGACAGAAAGTAAAACAGCAACTGGTTGCCTGAAGTTCTTCAACCACAAGATGAGGGAATCTACTTGGCCCCGATTGGAACCATTCACCTAGCTGATAAATGTTGAGAGTTAACCAGCACCATCACAAAACTTTGCCTGTGCTGACTCAGGGGTTTATAGTCCAAAACAGTAATTTCTTAGATCTCTAGTTCTTCATGAATTCATGAATTCTTTTAGTATGCAAAGGGTGGTTGTTGAATCAGATGGTTGGTTCATCCCACACAGTCCCATCTGTTCTGACTGGATGTCCAGAGCATGATTTTCCTAAATGGTGATGTAGAGTGGAACATTTTCCAGAATAGAAGAAACATTTTCCAGTGCTCAATTTTTCCATGGAAAATTTCCCATTTCTATTAAAAAAAATAATCATTGTTTCGTAGAATTCACTAATCAGCATAGTTAGTGAAGGCTTTGGAGTGTGGTATGTTTCTGTGCAGACAGAAAGAAGACCTTTTAGTCAAAGAATGTGCTTGAAGTAATTAGATTGGATTCAGTCTCAAACTGAACTAAATAGTGCAAGTACAGACAATCAGACAGTGAAACTCTCTTGGAAGCAGATGAGTTAACAATCACAGCATATCAGGTACAGTTTAGTGGGTTTGCCATGCTTTTACTCCTTAAAAGTAAATAAACAATGTAACAAGAGTACATGTTGAGTACATGTTGTTGCAGAAAATTAACAACAAGTAGTCTAGTAAAAATAATTTTCACGTAAACTTTGAACTTGTTTGAATACATTACTTAAATGATGTTTAATGCTTAAATAAATATTTAATACTTTAAAAAAGCACTGTTTGTGCTGTATTTTTTCCTCATTAGATATTTCAGTTCAAATACTTACTAGCTGCCTGAATATTATACAGGTTTTTGCTCCCTGTAAAAATAAGTCAAATGTACTGAATCAGATCCCACTTTGTTAGGAACACTGGAAAAATGCCATGACTGCCAATAAAAACAATACAAGCCACTAAGAAAAGACAGATCAGGCAATTCCTTATTTCCTAAATGTTTGGAAAGTTGGACGTGTTTCTAACCTGCACTTGAAAGACAAAGAGTGTGATGTGGTCTAATGGAAAAGAGTTCCCCAACTGAAGTGCCACCACCAAGAAAGTCCTGCAATGTGTGATAGCTTTATGGACCGCACTTTTCCTGTGCACAAGCAAAGCTTCCAAGCTCAACTTCAAACCTGGACATGTCACTATTGGAGAAGATGGTCCCTTGAGGATGTGGGTCATAAGCTGTTTAGTGCTAACACTAGACACCTTGAATTGTTGTTCAACATAGTTTTTGAACTAAAAACTGTGTGTTTTGTGAAAGATGGTTTTTTGGGGGGCCAAGCTGTTGTTTTTAATCAAAAACTCCACGTTATTGTGCAAAATCCAAAGGATTTTTTTTTTTAAAAAAAGGTCTCAAATTACAAAAAATCTCATGGCTGACTGTTTTCATGAAGCTTTTACTTGATGCCTTGAAACTTTCTTTTCAAGGGGAAAAAAATTTGTGAATATTTTTTAAATCTTTGTTCTGAGCAAACAGAAATGTAAATATTAAGGCAACAAAAGGTTTAAGAATGTTTCTACTGAAGTTATTAAGTCTGTTTTCACGGACATGTTACAGCTTGCTTGCTGCTTATATTTACACTGGAAGACACTCTGTCACTACAGGGCTGTATGGTTTCTTTGAGTATGTCAGTAACTCTACCCCAGTGATGTTCCGTAGGGTTGGCCTGAGATGTTTTGCCATCTGAAGTGGAAGTCAAAATTGCTCTCTCTCCCTTCCCAAATACAGAAACCAAGCCAAATGCTAGTTGACTTTTACCTCAGTGTGGCAACTGAATAGCATTTTCTATCACAAGTGATGACAGCAGGGTGGTTTAGCTGCAGAGGGCAGGCGATGTAGCACTCTCTAAGACAGGGGTGTCAGACTCAATTTCATCTTGGGTCTCATCAGCATTATGGTTGCCCTCAAAGGGCCAGTTGTAGCTGTAAGACTATATAAATGTATCTACTCTTTTAGCATATTAAATAATTACCTCTGCATTCGATTATTACTGGTTTTAGTAATAACTAGCTCTGAAACTAGAAGTCTAGGAAAAAATGGCAAGCAGATATTCAACTGTACAACGATTGTACAATTTATTGAAAAATGAGTTTTGAAAACTCTTTCAGTCTCTTTCAGCCCCCTAGACCCTCTCTGTGTGTCTTTCTTGCCCCCCCTCCTCTCTGTACCTGGTGAGCCTGATCCCAACGTTGCGGGCCCCCGGCTGCTGGTATTCTGGAGAGGGGCCCAGCATCCAGCACTCATGTTCAATTTCTACTTCTGACTGCTCTTTTGTCCAACTCTTGCGAGCTGCGGGGAGCATTGCCATGGTAACCCGCTGCAACGCTCTAATGACGAGACTTGGACAGAGGAGCATTCAGAAGTAGAAGTAGATTGCGAGTGCTGGCTGCTGGGCCCCTTTTCAGAATACCGGCAGCCAGGGCCCGCAATGTGGGGATCAGGCTCGCCAGCTGCAGCTGCAAGAGAGGTGTGAGGGCCAAATGAAATGGCCTGGCAGGCCGGATTCAACTCAGGGGCCTTGTGTTTGAGACATGTGCTCTAAGAAAAAAGTCCATGGGACTCAGGAGGATAGCTGTGTGTGTGTGCACCATCGTTTCTCCTAGCATCTGATTTCTTTACTCCACCTAGTGGTGGGACCAGCCCTGTTCTTTTAGAAGATCTGATAGTAGTTCTTGGCATTGTTACTGGTGTTCTTCCTCCACCTGACTTCTAGACAATTATTTTTTTACTCCCCGGAAATAATTAAGTGTCTGGTAGAACATTGTCAGTGATATCCTCCTTCCTTCTCTTTCCAAAATAATATGGAATTGCATTAGTTTTGGTATATGGGTAGGGACAAGGGACATTAGAGCCAGTGCGGTATAGTGGTATGAGGGTTGGACTATGACCCTAAGACCAGAGTTCAATTCTCCACTTGGCCATGGAAACCACTGGGTGACCTAGGGTGTGTCAGACACTTTCAGTCCCAGAAAACTCCTTGGAAATGACCTGAGTGCACACCACAACAAAGAATATGGATTTATTGGTAGCTATTGTAATATGAGTAATTATAGCAGGTGGACAAAATAGAATTTAAGGCAGATAATGCAAAACTTCACAGAGAGTTAAAATTAGGTACGATTAATTAGGTAAGACAGCACTTGTCTCTGGGGAGGGAAAATGATAAGTTGGCTTTTAAATTTTAACTTTATGTTTCCTGAGTGTGCACTAAATATCAGCCATAGGGTGCAGAAAAGTGCTTATATATCATAGTCCTTGTTTTGTCCCCCTCCCCAATACAACTTATTTTAAAAAATAAACACAATTTAGCATACAAGTGACCTAGGAAGCCGAGGAGGGCCCAGCTTGTATGAGTTTCCATGTGTTTCAGCCAAAAGATTTATTTCCAATTTGTTATTCATAAGGGAAGAGTGCGAGATTGGGATGGGTCCTTTGAAGTGGAAAACAAAGTCTTCTATTCAGTCTTGGGTCTAATAGAACACACATGACACAGCCTTGGCATCAAAAGCGCAGCTCTTGTCATCCTTTGCTTTCCAGTACTGGGAATGCTAGTGGGAATGGGTATTGCCCTGAAAGAAAAACAGGGCTAATTATTTCCTGCTGTCTTTAATAGTACATGCCTGGGGCAGTCAGACAGGGAATCATTAGAATGGAACAGGATGACCAGATTTTTGTGCGTTCATATTGATACCTAGTCAGCCTATTTATAATTTCAGAGTTAATTGGAATGAAAATTACATTAATTGCCTAATTCCCTTTGACTCAGAAGTGGAGAAGCATTGGCCCTCTTGTTTTTGTTGGACTGCAGCCTCCATCATCCCTCACCATTGGCCAGGCTGATGGGAGTTAGAACTCAAGAAGACTTGGTGATCCATAAGTTCCCTGCTCCTGTACTAACAGCTTGAGTGTGTCTATACATATAGGGTGCCAAAGTAGTTGTACTGTTAATTGACTGCCTAGTGCTCTCAAGCTATGAGTTGGTTTTTCGTCTGTGCATCAGTAAATGCATCAGCCTTCCAGAAGTTAGGCTACTTCCGTCCCTGTTGTCCTTCCACCTGTGAGCAAAAACCTTTGTTATACAAACAGATCTTCAGCAAATGATTTCCTGATGTGGTCATTTTATCAAAATATTAATATTTTAATATTTTGTATTTTATTAAATATTTAATATTTTAAAACTGTTTTATATTTTGGTATTTATGGTTATTCTAGTATATTAAACTGTTTTAATTTGTATTTGTAAACTTATCATTTATCTCTTTTTAGCAGAAACTTTTTAATCATCTTGTAAACCACCTTGGTAGAACCAGTGTGGTTAATGGTTTGGACCGTGATTCTGGAGACCAGTGTTCACATCCCTGCTTGGCCATGGAAACTCACTGGGTGACCTTGGGCAAGTCACACTCTCTCAGCCTCAAGAGGAAAGCAAAGGCAAACCTCTTCTGAACAAATCTTGCCAAGAAAACCCCATGAGAGGTTTACCTTAGGGTAACCAAAAGTTGGAAACAACTTGAAGGAGAAGTGACTAGTGGGGTGCCTCATGGTTCTGTCCTGGGCCCAGTGCTGTTCAACATCTTCATCAGTGACTTGGATGAAGGAGTGGAGGGCATGCTGATCAAATTTGCAGATGATACCAAACTGGGAGGGGTTGCTAACACACCAGAGGATAGGATCAAATTTCAATACGACCTTAACAGATTGGAGAGCTGGGCCAAAGCTAACAAAATGAATTTCAACAGAGGGAAATATAGGGTTCTGCGCTTGGGCAGAAAAAATGAAAGTCACAAGTATAAGATGGGGAACGTGTGGCTGGATAGCAGTGCATGTGAAAAGGATCTAGGAGTATTGGTAGATCACAAGCTGAACATGAGTCAGCAGTGTGACGTGGCAGCCGAGAAAGCCAACATGATTCTTGGTTGCATCAATAGGAGTATGGTGTCTAGATCGAGGGAGGTAATAGTACCACTCTGTTCTGCATTGGTTAGGCCTCATTTGGAATACTGTGTCCAGCTCTGGGCACCTCAATTCAAGAAGGATGTCGACAAGCTGGAACGTGTCCAGAGGAGGGTGACCAAAATGGTGAAGAGTCTAGAAGTCTTGCCCTATGAAGAACGTGGGAGCTGGGTATATTTAGTCTACAGAAGAGAAGGTTAAGAGGGGACATGATAGCCAAGTTTAAATATTTGAAGGGATGTCATGTTGAGGAGGGAGTGGGCTTGTTCTCTACAGCTCCAGAGACTAGGACAAGGAGCAATGGATTCAAGCTGCAGGAAAGGAGATTCCACTTGAACCTCAGGAAGAACTTCCTGATGGTCAGAGCTGTCCGGCAGTGGAATATGCTGCCTTGGAGTGTGGTTGAGTCTCCTTCTTTGGAGGTTTTTAAGCAGCGGCTGGATGGCCATCTGTTGGGAATGCTTTAATGGGTGTTCCTGCATACCAGGGGGTTGGACTCGATGGCCCCTGGCGTCTCTTCCAACTCTATGATTCTATGAAGGCACACAACAGTGACAAAACCACCTTGCAATCCTAACTCTGGCAGAATGGTGGTTTATAAACCAAATGTATATGATCAGATTATGTTTTTTCCATGCAGTTTTTTTATATTGTTTATCTTGTTTGACAGAAACCCTGTGATTCTTTTTCACATTTCATTGATGTACGGAGCTATGGTTGTGAGAGGCCAAGTCAGCCAGTGGTGCTCACTGAGTGATGTTGGTCTTGATCTTGTTCTTCAAGGCCACCTACCGCATGTGTTTCATATCACCAGTTCAGTAGAGTTGACCCTCACTGTTTTCACTATTGGCATTCTGCTAGTTATGTGAATGATTGCTTGGAGTTTATGACAAAGCAGTGTTGTCAGTGGTGATGACTACCACACTGTATGAGTAATAATTGCCCTGACATTGAGTAGAGTATTGCAGCTTTTCAAGCAATGGAATGTGAGATACCACAAATGGGCAGCATACTGTCGGTTGAGCCAATTATTATTATGCTACAACAATTAGGAGGGGTATTGTTTGGATTTTCTGCCTCAGAGACTAATCTCAGCAAGAACTTTTTTTTTTTTTTTTTTTTGCAGATGGTGGTGTAGATTTTTCAACATTTCCAAACCGGCTGTGGCTGGTATTGACTAAAGCAGGGAGAAGTGATGATGCACATTTTCCTTCTTGCTTCCAATAGCAATAGCCTGTGCCAAGCAGCAGGCCCAGTCCTGTGGCCTTACATGAGAACCGTGCATCCAAGGTCCCATATACATAAACTTTAGGATGCCCCATTTCACTGATAGGAACACAGCCATTGATAGATTTGTACCTATGGAATTTTCTGCAGATGTAATTGTGCTCTGAGTAGACCACAAGCTGAATATGAATCAGCAGTGTGATGCGGCAGTTAAGAAAGCCAATGCAATTCGGGGCTGCATCAGTTGGAGTATAATGTCTAGATCAAGGGAAATGATAGTTCCACTCTATTCTGCTTTGGTCAGAGCCCGCCTGGAATACTGTGTCCAGTTCTGGGTGCCAGGTAGGATATTGACAAGCTGGAGTGTGTCCAGAGGAGGGCGACCAAAATGGTAGAAGGCCTGGAAACTATGCCCTATGAGGAGTGGCTGAGGGAGCTGGGCATGTTTAGCCTGGAGAAGAGAAGATGAAGAGTCATGGTGATAGCCATGTTCAAATATTTGGAATGTCATACAGAGGATGGAGCAAGCTTGTTTTCTGCTGCTCCAGAGAATAGGACATGGAGCAATGACTTAAAGCTTCAGGAAAAGAGATTCCACCTAAACATTAGAAAGAGCTTCCTGACAGTAAGAGCAGTTTGACAGTGGAATGCTCTGCCTGGAAGTATGGTAGAGTCTTCTTCTTTGAAGGTTTTTAAACAGAGGTTGGATGGCCATCTGTCTGAAGTACTTTGATGGTGATTTGTGCATGGCAGAAGGTTGGATGCAATGGCGCTTGTTGTCCCTTCCAACTCTTGGATTCTCTGATTCTCTGGTCTCCAGAGTGGATGCTACCTGTCAGCTCCTTCCACAAAAACAAAGGGCTCCCCTTTGTCTCATCTTAAATGTCCTTCCCAACTAACAGATATGATATTAGAATTGCTTTCTCAGACACCAAAATGTTTTAGGCCTTCTTTGGGAGCATTTACATGGAAGTATCTTATGTTACTTCATGCATGTGCTTCCCAGTGCACAGGTGACCAACAGGAAAAGAACTAAAGATGGGTAGCGGTAAGAATTCCAGTAGCAATTACATCAGTGATGACTTCAACTTTCAGAATTCCAACATAATTAATTCTATCCGGTAGAGTTTGAAAGTAAGAACTTAAGCTGATTGTTATGAGTGCTTCCTCAGTGACAAAACTGGAAACAGGTCTTGTGGGTACCTTTCATTTTCTATGTATAGTTGTGTATGAGAGAAACACCTTGCTTTTTTTCTTTCTTTCATAAGTTTCAAAATACTTAAAATACTGGAGATAAATACAATTCTTCCAAAATAGAGAAGTCCAAAGCAGCTCAAAACTCAAGCACGTTCAAATGTAAAAGAGCATTAATACATAACAATCGTATTGAAAAGTCATCCAGATTTTGCATCCATGTATACCAACGAAAATGTGGTCTCCAGTTGGACTTGAGGGAGGGAATCCTAACAATGAGTTGCTGGAATGGAAAGGCTCTGCTTTTGGCTTCCATATTCCAGGTGGAATACAACTGAAACGCCTTACCGTGCAGCAATCTGCATCTTAGTTCGTTATTTCTCGGGATGGGACAAATCCAGAATTTTCTGGATCCAAATCCCTGGAAGGTTCTGGGAATCCATGAATCTCACGAATCTCGAATCTTTCAAATCCTTTTTTAAAAAAGAGTTTAAAAAGCAAGGGAAAGAAGGATAACCTTGGGCAAGACACACTCTCTCAGCCTTAGCAAAAGCCTAGGCAAAGGCAAACCTCCCTCTGAAGGAACCTGGCCAAGGCAGTTGTCCTAGTTTTGCCTCAGGATTTCCTCAGATTGAAAATGACATGAAGGCCCTTTCTACACAGGAAGGAAAATGTGGCTTAATCCCACATTTTTCTGCCTGTGTAAACAGGGCCACATACTAGAGTACAGAGATAATCCAGGTCAAAACTGGCTTTTCTTTGCATAGCTCTTTCTGGCATCCTGGGGTTTGTAGTTTAATGATGCACCAGCACACTTCGGCAGAGAAGGTTGTGACATCTTGTAAAACTCCAAACCTCAGAGTTGTGTCCGAAAGAAGTTTGCAAGGGAGCAACACAAAGGAATGTTTCAGCTGTCCTTGAAATCTCAAGCCTGTAGCTTCCAGTCAAGTACTGAACTTAAATATTAAATGTTCAATTTAAATATCTTAGAATACAACCCCAGCTGTGATTTGTGAAATTGTTAGCAAAGGCCATTATTACTCCAAGGAAAAAACTCACCTACTTACTATCTTCCCTTGTATGTGGGGTCTCCCAGGTTTTCAGGTGTCCCAGTCTTCCAGGTTTTCAGCTGTCCATGTCTCCCTGATTTCAGGAGTCCCAGTCTCCAACAATCTATTTGGTTGGCAGATTCAAAAGATTCGGTTTGCCTATTTTTGCACAGGGATTCGGGAATCTTGAATCGTTACCCAGGATTCGGTTGGCCCATCCCTTGTTATTTCTTCATTCTGCGCAAGTATTTATGTATGCTTTTGGATCAAAAGAGATTATACTTTTCTTGCTTCCCCCCTCCCCCATAGATGAGTATGTTGCAGGTTGATTTAGACTTCAAAATGACTAAGAAATTTCTTTAGCAAATGAAACTTTCATATAGAGAAAAACAGAACCCACCATGTGAGATTGTTTGGAAAAGTTTAAAAATAATTTTGTGGTTGTTGTGTGCCTTAAGTTATTTCTGATTTATGATGAACTTAAGGTAAACCTGTCATAGGGTTTACTTGGCAAGCTTTCTTCAGAGGAAGTTTGACATTGCCTTCCTTTTAGGCTAAGAAAGTGTGACTTCCACGAGGTCACCCAGTGGATTTCTGTGGCACAGCAGGATTTTGAGCCCCAAATACCCAAACTTTTATGTCATCCTGGCTCTCCTAAAAGTAATTTTTTTGTTGTTGTGTGCCTTCAAGTTATTTCTGACTGATTGCAATCCTAATGAGAACCTATCTGGATTTTCTGGGGCTGAGAGGGTGTGACCCAGTGGGTTTCCATGGCTGAGTAGGAAATCAAACCTTGCTCTTTAGGATCATAGTCCAATGCTCAAACCATTATACCACGCTTGCTCTTTAAAAGGCATTAGAACTGTTTATCTAGCAGAGGACTTTACCAGCTGTGGTTGCTTAGCAAGACTTCCAGACTGGGAGGTGGGGAAGCTTCTTGCTTGACAAAGATGTGTAGGCTGCAAGGGAACTATGTGGATGAGTAGGCTGATCTGTTTTTCCAAATGTCGTATGTTGAACTATTATGATCAGTAGGAGCAAGAAAGTCCTGAGAAATTAAAGTTACATAAAAACCTTCCTCTTGTTTTGTGGGTTTCCTTTGTCACATACTCTGTCACATATTCCCAGTTGTGTTTTATACCAATATGGAATCCATAGCATGGGGGAGCAACGTTCATGTAGGTGAGGAGCCGAGGAGAGAGGTTAAGTCAGGGGGGAAGAAATGAAAGGGGGAAAAGGCCAAAAAGAGGTGTTGGAGAACCCAAGACTGTGGTTCTAGGGGACTTCAACATCCATGCTGGCAGGACCTGATCAGGACTTCATGGCTATCATAGCAACCATGGAGCTGTCTCAGTATACATTGGCCCAACACATGTGGCAGGATATACTTTAGGCTTAGTTTTTGCAGTCGGACAGATGGAGGGTGATCCAGTTTTACAGGGGTGTCCAAAAAACTCGTTCTCATTCTTGACCCTTGTCCATCTTCGCTCTTAAGATCTAACAGAGATGGATTGAGTGAGTGTGTCCAAGGGATGGTAAATGCCTCACTACATTGGAGTGTGTGCCTGCTGCCTTGAAGGATGCTGCAGTCCACCCTTTTCTGAAGAGGACCTCCCTGGACCCAGCAGGGTCTACAGCCCTATTGCTGTAATTATCACATATTGTGGCTGGGCAGCTTCTGATGTTCTTGCAGGAAGTAGATTTGTAGACTCATTTCAGTCTCGTTTCAGGCCAAGGTACAGTACTGAGATTCTCTTGGTTGATCTGACTGACAACCTACTCCAGGGGAAGGACGGAGGTGGTGGTGGGGTGATACCTTGTTGATCCTCCTGGATCTCTCAGTGGCTTTTGATACCATTAATCATGATGTCTTACTGGACTGGCTCTGGCAGATGGAGGCCCTGTTTACAGTGGTTCTGCTCTCATTTGCAAGTTTGGTTCCAAAGAATGGCATTGGGAGACTCCTGCTTAGCCCATGGCAATTGTGATGTGGGGTGCCACAGGGTTCAGTCTTGTTTCTCATGCTGAGGTTTCTGGGAAAGGTCATTAGGAGTTTGGGGTTGAGTGCCATCAGTATGCTGATGACACTCAGATCTACTTCTCCTTGTCATTGGAATCAGAGGTGGCTGTGGAGGTGCTAGAGCAGTGCCCAGATGCTGTAATGAGCTGGATGAAGGTAAATAAACTAAATCCCGATGAGATGGAGGCTCCGTGGACTAGTGGTTCTTGAGTCTGGGAATTGAGTAGGTTGCCAGCCCTGGATGGGGCTGCACTCCCCCGAAGGAACAGGTGTCTAGTCTGGGAGTACTCCTAGATCCATTGTTGTCACTGGAGACCCAGATAGACTTGGTGGCTCATAGTGCTGGGGGCCAGCTTCAACTGGTTGCCAGCCATAGCCTTTTCTGGACAGGCATAACTTAGGCCATTTCTGCACTAGACTGTTATAGCACTCTGATTCCACTTTCACCATCCTGTGGAATCCTGGGGTTTGCAGTTTAGGGAGGGGCCACTGGCCCCTCTTGAAACTGTAAACCCCAGGATTCCACAGGATGGTGAAGGTGGAATCAGAGCGCTATAACAGTCTAGTGTGGAAATGGCTTTAGCCACAATAATCTGTGCACTAGTAACTTCCTGGTTAAACTACTGCAATGCACTCCATGTAGGGCAGCCCTTGAAGACAAGTCAGAAACTGCAGCTAGTGCAAAGTGCAGCAGTGTGACTGCACACTGGAATTCCATTCAGATATCATATAACATTGGTTCTGAAGGAATTGCACTGGCTGCCAATATATTTATGTTCTGAACTCAAGATGCTCACAATAATATTTAGTCCTAAACAGCTTAGGACCTTGCTACTTAAAGGAACACCTCTATATATGCTTGTTCAAATTAAGATCTACTGGAAGGGGCCTTCTCCATGCCCCATTAGTAGGGGAAATACATTGTGGGAGGACATGGGAGAGGGCTTTTCTGTGGTGGGATGCTGATTGTGGAATTCCTTTCCTCTGGAGGCCCAGTGTTGGTGCCAACATTAGAATCATTTTGGTGCCAAGCAAAAATCTGGCTTTTTATTAATGCGTTTGGGCCAAAGTGATTTTATGCCCAGCCTGCACACGTTTTATAGTTAGAATATTCAAGATGGTTTAAAACAGTTTACAAACTGTTTTTAAATTTTAAAAAACTATACAGTATGATTTTAATCTTTTAAACTTTGGTAGTTATTTACTGTTTTAAGCTAATTTTATTGTAAGCTGCTCTGAGATCTTTGGATATAAATATTTTAATAAAGAAGGAAAGAAAGAAATGGTTGGAATGGGGTTGGGGAAAGATGTATTAGAATCATAGAATCATAGAGTTGGAAGAGACCCCAGGGGCCATCCAGTCCAACCCCTTGCCATGCAGGAACCCATATCAAAGTACTCCCAACAGGTGACTATCCAGCCTCTGCTTAAAAACCTCCAAAGAAAGAGACTCCATCTCACTCCAAGGCAGCGTATTCTACTGCCAAACAGCTCTGACCATCAGGAAGTTCTTCCTGAGGTTTAAGTGGAATCACTTTTCCTGTAGCTTGAATCCATTGCTCCTTGTCCTAGTCTCTGGAGCAGCAGAAAACAAGCTCGCTCCCTCCTCGACATGACATCCCTTCAAATATTTAAACATGGCTATCATGTCCCCTCTTAACCTTTTCTTCTGCAGACTAAATATCCCCAGCTCCCTAAGCCGCTCCTCACAGACCATGGCTTCCAGACCCTTCACCATTTTGGTCATCCTCCTCTGGACACGTTTGAGCTTGTCAATATCCTGGAAATGAGGTGCCCAGAACTGGACAGAACTGAAATGAGGTGCCCAGAACTGTGCAAGTGATCAGTTGAAACCTTTAACAAGAAGCAGCCTTCTCAATAGAGAAGAACTGGGTGAACCAGGGAGGGGAGGAGCGTGAATGAGAAAGAGGGTTGTTGTGGCAGAAAGATGTGGGGAGAGAACGAAGAGGATGGGTGGTAAAGAGAGTGAGAGAAGAGAAGATGGAAGGTAGGGGGAGCAAAACAGGGTTAATAGAAAAATATTAAGAAAAGAGAGTGGCCTTTTTGGCTCTGCCCCTACCCATGGCCATCACCCACATAGCCCCCATGGTTACCCTTGGACAGTGCTACTAGAAGTGGTGATCCTAGGACCAGTGTTGGTCCGAGCTTTTGGTTACTGGAGTGCAGTGAGTTTCCAAAAAAGGAACTACTATAGTCAGTATGGACTTTTCCTGATACGTTTTATTAAAAAATTCCTGACTGTTCCCCATATCTGATAACCTAAAAAGTACTATATGGGAGAGGATGTGTTCCCCAGGAGAAAACAGATCCCATCTTTGTTCTATAGAGTAAGTTTCCAGTTTGCCCTGTAGGCACAAAAGGATGGCTAGGTCATCTTCTTCCCTTGAGGTCATGGGTAGAAAATGAGAGCCTCTAAGGTTGCTGAACTATAACTCGCAGCACTCCTTTCCACTGGCTCTGCTGGCTAGCACTGTTGGGAGTTGAGGTCCAGCAGATACTAGAAGGGCCGCATGATTCCCATCCCTGCTTTACCTGATGTGTTTATCCCTTCTCTCATGCACTTTGCAGCTTGGATCTCCTGATGAAACAGAGAGATGGAAGGGAACATATTAGGTCATCCTTGTTCAGTCTTTGCCAACACAGGATTATTCCCTGTGGCATGTTCTCCAGTGCTGCCTTCTACAGTCTATTTTTAAATGATCCCGCTAGTAAGGCTTTCCCTGCTCCCCTGAGGAAGGCTGCACCATAATTAAGTTGGCCTCACTGCAAGGGGATTTTATTATTTCCTGTTGGCCAGCTTGAACTTTCCTCTGGCCTTGGTCTTCTGAGCTGATTTGAGTTTTTCTGTACAGGAGAGTTGTCTGTTGTTTTTGTGTCTCTCTTGCAAAGACTGAACATGCCTCTTAGTCAGGGATGAGAATACTATGAATGAAGCAATCAAAACTAGTACAACCTTCCCCAACACGGTGCACTTTCATAGCCTACTCCAGATCCCATCATTCCTTGGTCACTGACCATGCTAGCTGGAGTTATGGGAATTGTAGTCAAAAAGATCTTGCCCGCACCACCTTGTGGAAGTCCGGTCTAATACAGTCCAGGATGTGGGCCTTAGACTCTAAAGGTGAAAACAGAAATACCTCTCTTTGGGCTGTGGAGTGAACTCTGCTTCACCCTGTAATTGCCTTCTCTTCTGACATGAGACTCCAATATGGATTTTCACCTTTCCACCTTTGCTGTGAGCATGCTTTTGGCTTCATAAAAATGTTTTTAGTCATCTGGCATGATTAATATTTACTCAGCATCTTTTTCTTTTCTTTCTTTCTTTTTTTCTTTTTAACAAAAGTATTCCATCGCCTGGAAACATTGCCTTTTTGTGATTCTCACAAGTGCTGGTTGATCAGTTCTCTGTGCAAGTATCAGGGCAGTGGGAAGAGGGAAAGGCTTTCGTGATTATCGGAAAGAACAACCAGTAAACACTCCAAACAGATTTTGGTTTGGATGTTTGTGTGTCTGTTCAAAATGTGAGTGAAGCAAAGAGCACAAATCAGTGATGGGCTGACTGCTCAAGACATCTATGCATCTTTCAAAATAGTCTAAGCTGGATTCAAATCTCAGTCATCTTGGGCAAGTTATTAATTCCTGACCATAGTTTTATGAATGCAAAATGGGAATATTTGTGACCTCTGTTGTCACCGAGAAGACCCCTCTTAGTGGTAGCAGTGTCGCCTCCTTTAGTTTGAGCCTGCCATTCAAGTGTTGAAAACGCTTTTCATGTTGCTCATTGTAGCTTTTGGACAAAGTTTCTGGTTCTGGAGTCATGTGGAGGCAGTCTTTTGGAAATGGTTTTCTTTGGCATGTACATATGGATTGGAAATCACTGCTGATATTTTTCCAGTGTTCTTTGTAATTTTTAATGTTTTATTTTCCCAAGAGGAAGAAAGATCTAGGCAGTATCTGCAAAACTGCATTTCTCCAGGCTGGAATGAAGACTCGACTTAAAAATAAGTCTATACCCTTTTGGATCCTTTTATCTTTGCCAAACCATCTACTTTTTTGAGCACATGAGGTCCTTTGGATGGGGGTGGGAGGGAGAGGCAATGAGATGACTTATTTGAAAATGCCACAACAATAGCTATTCTTAAACTTCTGTTTCCATCCTCCCTGTTGCTAACTAGTAAGTTGGAAGTGGAGCAGACACTAACTTCTCCTCCCCTCCTATCTCTTTAAACACAGGATCTCTGGTCATGGAAGCAAGGACACGTGGTCGATTCTTGGCAGTCTGCAGTCTGTGGAGCTTTTGCAGGTGCAAAGGATTATATGTTATCCTGGGAAATACTAAAGAAGAAAGGAGGGGAGGAGGGGGAAATGTGCAAATCTATTAAAGCTAGGAGCCGAGCAGCATTCTTTTGTAATTCCGGTTTGTTTAGAGTGAAGAAAACGGATTTTGCTTTGTGGAAGTGAGGGGTGGGTGGGGGATAGTAAGAAAAAAGGAAGGGAAAAAAGGAGGGGAGAAGAGAAGAGAACCTAGGCAAGGGTGTCTATTTGAAAGACAGCCAATTTGTTTTTGACAAATTTGTGTTATTGAACAAACAGGCCCTGTCAGTCAGGCTCTGGGATTATCCGGAGGTTCAGTTGTAAAACCCTCTGTGAGAAGGGAGAGACCACGTTTGGGTGCGGGTTTGTGCAGCTGTCTGCCCTGAGCTCCTCTTGAGGGCTTTCAATAAGGGGCCATGATTCACCGTTCATGTGACAGCTCTGACAGCCCTCTAGATTAAATAGAGTCAGGAGAACAGAATGTCTAAATGTAGCAGCCTCCAGGCGGAAACTTTCCATGGAGGAGAACCGGAGGCTGAAACATCTGGGCAGTCTCCGGACAGTATCCCTGGAATGAAGAGTGGCAGGGCGTGCTCTGGGACGATTTATTGCAAAACAAGCTGGAAGTTAATTGAATTCTTAAAGAGCCACCTTGCCTTATTATAACAGCCTGCTTTAAAATAATTTCCTTTAAGATGTCACAAGTGGCTCATCCCACACATCTGACAAGGAGCAGTGCGAGGAGGGGGCAAAACTTAATGGTCTGATAGAAATCTCAGGTTAGTGGCTGCTAAGGATGGAGTGGCAAGATCTTTTTTCCAGAAGGAAGTCGAAATGTACAGTGTATGGTTCTGAAGTGATCATGGAGAAAAGCGATTTGTGAAAAGGAGTTAGGATGGTAGTTTTGCTTCGCCTCTCCTCCCCTAGGTAAATTTCATCCTGTTCTAAGATTAGCCTACTTTTTAAAACAAGAGACAAAAAAAGGGGGTTTCCTCTAGAGTATGTAGTGATTCATTTCAATGGAAAGGAACTTTTAAGAGCTTGTACAACATACTAAAATATGTGATAGCATGTATTCCTTACTTCTTTAAGGTGGAGAACTTGTGATTTGTCAGATACTGTAGGACTGCAACTACCATTGGCTAAGCTGGTTTGAATTCATGGAAATTACAGTGGACTAACTTCTGGAAGCTACAAATTGCCCTCCCTTACTTTACTTAGAAGTACAGTGCTCCCTCCACCTTCATGGGTCTGACCTTCACAAATTAGATTATTTGCCAGCGCATGTGCCCTCTTGCCATTCTCCTCTTCCCAGTCCCATACATTTTGCCCCAGTGCAGAGAACTCACACCAAGGCAAAACAAAAGGGACTGAGGGGAGGGGAAGCCTCATGTGAGCCTTCCTTTTCCCCTCCAGAGTTCTGCCTTCTATTCCTGTGCATTTTGCCCCGGTGTGGAGAAGTCGCACAAAGCTTCCCCTGCCCTTCCCTTCTGTTTTTATGGGAATGAGAAGCAGGGAGCTCCGAAGGGGGAAAGGAGGCTTCACAGAGGGCTTCCTCCAACCCCCTTCTTTTCCATTTTGCATGGGAACAGGAAGGGGGAGCTCCGGAGAGGCAAAGGAAGGCTCGTATGAGGCTTCCCCCACCCCCCAATCCCTTTTGTTTTGCATGAGAACAGGAAGGAGGAGCCTGGAAGGGAATGAGAGGAGGGGGGAGGCGGAATTATCCATATTTTTCCACTTTTGCAAGGGTTCTGTGACCCGAGCCCTCATGAAACATCTTATAGAAATCAATAGACTATTTTTCATATAAACATGGTTAGGACAACAGTCTCTGTGCGTGTTTAGGATAGCAGAGACTATGCCCGTTTATTTCTCTTCTAGAGAATCATTGCACCAGTAGTTGCCATAGGCTGGAATTCTTTGGGGGCATTTTGTTATTGTGTGCCTTCAAGCTGTTTCTGACTTGTGGTGACCCTAAGGTTTTCTTTGCAGGATTTGTTCATAGGGAGTTTGCTGTAGCCTTTTTCTGGGGCTGAGAGAATGTGACTTGTCCAGGGCCACCTTGTGAGTTTCCACAGCTGAGTGGAGAGTCACACCCTGGTCTCCAGAGTAGCAGTCCAGTGCTCAAACCACTACACCACACTGGCTCTTTTGGGGCATTATGTTAGCATTAAAAAATATAAAAATAGTTGTGCATACAGGTACCTTCTCTCAGAGGTCTTGAAAGTGCAGCACCTCATTCTCCAACCACACGCAGAGCCCTCTCTCTCACTTTTGCCTTGGTGGATGAGGGGAGCTAGTCGACCATTACTCAATGGGTAGGCTCAAGCCCTTGACACCAGTCCCACAGTTGGTTGTGGCAACTGTGGCAACCAGGAAGACTACACAGGCATACGTAGATGCTGTGCTTGGCATTTATAGGATATTTATATTATTTTACATCCATGAATCCCTGGCCTTGTTTTTGCTGCCATCTACTTCTTCATTCTTAAATCCTTAGGTTCTTTCAGGGAATTCATTTTACACAATATTCAATTTCATCTTAGGTGTTACATACCTTGTATAACCTTTGCCCCTGTTTAAGCCTTCATCGACTTTACAACACTTGAAAATGAAAAGAGCCCTCATTACGTTCCTCTTCCATTTATATTTCAGGAAACCCACTTGTTTTGTTGTTATTTGCCTTCAAGTCAGCTTAGACTTATGGTGATCCTATGAATAAGAGAATTCCAAGAGCCCCAATCTTCAACAGCCCTGCTCAGGTCTTGTGAATTCACAGCTATGGTTTCCTTGATTGAGCCAATTTACCTGTAAAAGAATCTTCTTCTTTTGCTGTTGTTACCATACCCTCCTATCTCTCCTACAAGATTTTCATAAATTGAACTTATTAATGGCTGGAGAATATGATCAAGGTCACACTGACTGGAGACATTTTTGGGGTCATGATGGTGGTAAAAGTCCAGATAGGATTATGTGGAGAACCCTAATGCTGATGGGTTTGTGCTAATCCCTTCATCACTTCAGGTTTGCATTTTCAAACACAATGGAAGACAAACTGCCCAGATAAAGCAATCAGGGGCCATACTTTGATCTTACCCTACAGAGATCTTCCCTATACACCCTACCTGACAAACATTAAGAGATTGTCCCAAATCGCATCAGTGTCTTGTCTCTCTGAAGTTAAAGCGATCAATCCATTCCGGACCCCTTTGTCAGTCTTGTGAGAAAGCCATTACAACTTTGTCAGCACACCCTTTCAGGCTATGAAATAGGGAATAAAAATCTTAGCTTCGACCCCAGCCAATTGTAGTATGTAGAACATAGTCCAGACTGCTGCTCCTCCATGCTACCCTCAGATGCTGTCTAAGCCCATCTGCCATAACCTCCTTCTTTAAGACTGGTAACTATCACCCTTCCCACCTCCAATCTCTTTCTATCCAACATTTCTCGCCTCACTTTCCAGTACTCCTGTATGATTCTTAAGAATGTCTGATCTCTCGTATGTTTGTCAATTCAAATAAAATATTTTGTTTAATTTTAGCTGGAGTCATCTGTACAGTTAGCACTGGTATACATTGGTGAAAAGATTCTGGCATTATCCTCCTCTTGCAGGCTTCTTTTGAGCTATAATTTCCCCAAATTCTAAGGAGATGCTGGTATTGTGGGTGGACCCCAATGTCCCCCATCTCTTTAGGTAACCCTGCTGCCTTCTACTTTATCAAACATTATGATATTTTCCAGTGAGGCATGTCTTCTCATGTTATGTCCAACATATGATAGCCTCAATATTGTCATTTTGAATTCTAGTGAGAGTTCTGGCTTGATTTGCTCTAGCACCCTTTTTTCAAAATGTCTCTATTCCTTAACTATGCCTGTGTAATTTTAATTAAAATATGTGCATGCGTGGAAGACCTGGATATATTCAGGCTTCTCTAATCCAGCACCCTCAACATGTGTTGGACTTACAGCCCTTTCATTCCCAGACAGTTTCCCAAGGGTACAAAGCTTGGGAGGACATGTACAACTGTGTTTGAAATCTTAATTGTGTTGTTTGTTGCATATAATCAACTTGATAAGACTGTATCTATAAATATTTAAACTCCAATTTAAACCTGTAGATTTGAATGATCTGCAGGGTGGGGAGGGCTGCCCCACTTTTTCAATGAAGTGTGAGCTTTAATTTTTAATATATTATATGTAAGGTTATAGCTGCACTATGCAAATGTTTCTTCTTCGTGGTCTCTGTGCCTCATACACTAGGAGGAGCTTTCGCGCCTGCGCGGTAGCGTTCGGAAGATTCTAACCCCTCCCCCATGCTGGTACTGCGCATGCTCAGCCCGCCGAGCAACGGTCACTCCTCAGTTCTTTCTTGTCCGCCATTGCGAACAGAAGGTTCTATCGGTAGCTTGTGCTTTTTTCGGCTTTATTCTTGGCTTTCTTCGTTTTTGGATTATGATTTGGCTTGGTGTTTTCGGCTTCTGGTTCCTACCTGGTTTTGGCTTGACTTACGGTTTTTCGGATTTCGGACTGGTTCTTTCGACTCAACCCCCCCCTTTTCTACTTGCTGGACATTTTTCTATGTCGGCATTGTTTAAGAGCTGCGTCTCCTGTGGAAGGAAGATCGTGCTCTCGGACAAGCATTGTGAATGCCTTTTCTGTTTGGGCGAGGGCCATAACGTTCAGGCCTGCCCCGTCTGCAAGCAGTTCACCCACCAGACCCTCCGCAACCGCTCAGTGAGACTGAAGTCTCATTGTTGGGAGGAGTCCCTGCATGCACAACAGACCGAGGCCCACGATGTCATGGCCGAGAAATCCTCTCGTCCAACGACCGCATCATCGGCAGCGGCGGTGGCTGCCGTGCCTTCCACCTCGTCGGTACTGGGCTCGGTACCGACCATCAAGCTCCCGAGGATCCCGAAGATCTCAGCTCCTCCGGCACAAGGGGACCCTGCGGGCTCGCAGGCCTCTACCTTCTCCAAGCCACTTACACCGGCTCAGAAGAAGTGTCCTCCAACCCAGGATGCCGGAAAGGAGAAGGAGGAAAAGAAGAGGAGGAAGGAAAAGAGACGCTCCCCTCAGAAGGAGACTCGTCTCCCGACACCTCCGCCCACCCAGCTCACTGGGGAACCAGAAGAGCTTCCGGAGGAGCAAGAGGTCCTCGAGCAAGAGGTCCTCAATGTGTCTGACGAGGAGCAGACCGTGGAGGTCCTGCCCTCGGAACCGCCCGAGTTAACGGCTGCGGTTACCCCGCCGGATCACCGTCCATTGGTCGACCACCGGTAGGAGGCAGTGGTCCAACATCAGCCTTTGCTTGCCCATAGGCCAGCCTCTAGACGGAGTGAGTCCCGCTCCCCTGACCAGACATCCAGGCCTCCATCCTGGTGACATCAGAAGATGAGCCTGGAGAGAGCCTACTCTGGGGAAACCGTCTACACCTCTGCCTCCTACCTTGGTAGGTACAGCCAGGAGCACCTCTGGCGTGAGCCCCCAGGGTTGTACTACTCGTACTCCCCATCGTATAGGGACTGGTACCACCCTGACGTCCAGTACTGGTTACCACGACACCGGTCTCGCTCGCCCTCCAGGGAAGGCCATCACTCCCACTATGAGAGGCTGCCCAGTTGATCGCCCCGTCGATCCGACTCACTGCATCATCGGAGGTCCCAGGAGCCCTCCCCGCTACAGGGCAGTGTCGCCTCCCCCGCAGACAACGGCGACTGCGATGCGTCCTATGCCACAAACCACCGTGGCACAAGCAACGCAACCGGCAACATTGACGACACAGGCCGCTCACCACCCTCGGCCCTCGGTGGTGCCCCTCCAGGTCATGCTGATCCTGACCACAGCATCGACCTCAGTACGGGCACAGCCTGCTGCTCCCAGGACATCATCCTGCCCACTTTCTACCCGGACCCGACTATACTTTTGGAGCTGTCCCTTCACTCCCTGGATGTTTGTTGGGCCTTGGCATTCTACAAGGACAGGACTGCCTCTTTTTGACAGACCCCGCACCTTTTTGTGTGCTATGGCAGGCATCGAAGAGGCCATAAGGTGTCCACCCAGCGCTTCTCCAAGTGGGTGGCCCAGACTATCCACCTGGAGTATGAGCTTGCCAAGAAGCCTCTGCCAGACTTTCTTTGGGCTCATTCCACCAGAGCCGTGGGCGACATCTGCAGCCCTCCTGCGAGGAGTCGACCTGCAGGAACTCTGCTGTGTGGCGACCTGGTCCCAACCATCAACCTTCATGCACCACTACAGGCTGGACTGCCGGTCCCGGAGGGATGCTCGTTTCGGATGTGCTGTGCTGGCTTCTGTTCTGTAGGACCTGACCCACCATCCTACTGGTAAGCTACACAGTCTCCTAATGTATGAGGCACAGAGACCACAAAGAAGAAGAACAGGTTGCTTACCTGTAACTGTAGTTCTTCGAGTTGTCATCTGTGCCCTCATACATGCCTGCCCATCGTTCCCCTCTTTTTCAGGTCCCATTCTACTCGGCAGGCCAAGAACTGAGGAGTGACATGCGCAGTACCGGCATGGGGGAGGGGTTCCCGCCAAGCTACTGAGCTCTAGAATCTTCTGAATGCTACGGCACAGGCGCGAAAGCTCCTCCTAATGTATGAGGGCACAGATGACCACTCGAAGAACCACAGTTACAGGTAAGCAACCTGTTCTTCAGTTTCATGCTACTTTAATTGTCATGGCTCTTTCCTAAAGACTCTTGTGATCTGTAATTTAGTGAGGTACTTAGAAAGTAGCAAGATAACCTGAGAAGAGGGGAAAAAGACTAATTTGGTTGAATTATGTAGTGTAAAGATGGTGGGTACCATGTGAGTTTTAGTTCAAGGAAGTGGATTACCTCAGGAGTGGGAATCTTATGGCCCACCAAACATGATTTAGACTGCAACTCTCAACAGCTCTAATCAGCACAGCTAAGCACGAGGCATGCTGGGAGTTGCAGTTGCAGAACAAAATCTGGCTGTTTGGCACAGTTGTCACTCTTACAACTTTCTTTCAGCAGAGTACAGATTCCAGCACTTTTTTTGGATGGATCCATGATAATTAAAGTTGTATGGAACTGTGTAGTTTAGATACACCCTAGTATTTAAACATCTTTATGTGCAGAGATATAAAAAAAACCTGTCAGTAGTGATCACATGGAGATCTGTAACCACATTCAGCCAAGTTGGGGTCACAGCTCACTTGTAGATCTACCTTCTCAAGATAGGACAGGATAGGAGAGTGTGGTAGAGTATAGACCTCTGACTCTTTCTCTGCTTAGAAAAAACAATGCCTTAAGAGGGCTTCAGAAGCATTTGGGGTGTGTTTGAGAGTTGCTTAGAAACAACTAAATTCTTCCCCTCTTTCTGCTCTGTTGCCCTGACACTTTCATGTATTTTGGAAAAAACTGGGGACATGCTATGGAAGAGGAGAGTTCCAGAGTGTGTAAGGCTCTTATGCATTTACTTGATTCCTTCTTCTGCTTTGTTACACCCCATTCCATAAAGAGCTGTATAGCATTCTTACATAGGGCATCAGAGAAAAGGACCTACAATTACACACCAAGACAAACCTGCATGTAAATATCACAGTGTATAAGCATAAATAAGCAAAACAATTTCTACGAGAGTTGTTACACACATTCATCACCATGTTGCAGGTCTCTTGGAAGGAAAAATAAAAGTTTATCGGTCCAAGCCACCAGCCTGCCAATTCTTAATCATAGCATCTTTGCCAATACCACAAAGCGTGTATTCAAACACCATAACCGTCTGAGACTCCCTAGCTGCTCATGTGCTTTGCTTTACCACAGAATTTACTTAAAGCCTTTTAGAGGTCAGAGGAGAGGGGGAAAAAAACATTAAACAAGATAAACACACCCTCCTGTTTTGAGTTCCCATGTTAACCAAGAAAAATTACTGGCTCCTCTCTTTCTTAATCATAATGTTGTGTACTTGGCAGAAGGAAAACAAACATTGCAGCTAAGTTAAATGACCAATGCTGTCCTTTTTCTGAAGTGCCTGTAAAATTGCAGTTGTTGGCGTCAACTTTCTATGAGGCTTTAGCAATTCACAATTACATTCTTGGTTCTAGTCTATTACTTTCATCTTTATATCTATAAGGAATAATACATTGTTCACTAAAGCTTCACATACGCACTCACTTGGGGAAAAAAAACCCTAGAAGCCTGCAGTCAGAAGAATTGCCTGATTGCCTGAAATTAACGTATGAAATCTTGCATCCATTTCCCCGCTAATTGCTTCCCCTTCATCTATAGTTCCCTCAGGTTAAATCCATTTTCTGTGTTGCATCTTTCAGTCACCTTGCTCCTTAGCTTCTCTACTTCCTAGAACATTTTTCTAGGCTCTGTGCGTTATTTTGTTTGTATTGCAACTCCCAGAAACCCTAGGTCAATGTGACTAGTGACCACACTGGCTGAGATATTCTGGGTGCTGTAGTCTGAAAAGGTACATTTCCCAAAAATCTGCCCAGAACACTACTAAGATGAATCATATGGGATTGTAATTCCAGCTAAATTCTCCATTTTCCATTCTCTGTCTGTATCAGAATGCGGTTAGCTTTGTTCCCTCAGCAGACAGGATGTTCATGAACTTTTATGAAGGCCTCACTGACACAAGTGACATTCATCTTAGACTCTGGGGAAAGCTATTCCATCCCTTTTCTTGATGTGATTTAAACCTGGCATTAGCCTTATCCCATCTTGAAAAGTTACTTTTGTCTTTAAAAGCTGTGTAACTAGCTGACACAAAATAGAGGCAACCTTTCTGCATTGCTGTGTCTCTGTAGTAGGTGAAGCTGCAGCCATTGTAATACTGTCTGTCATGCAGCTGTTAAAGGCAGGGAGCAGAAGTTGGCAGCTGTAAGCATTGTTTTCCCAGGATACTGCTGCAACTGTTATCCAACAAATGATGCAATGGTGAACTGAATATCTGGTGATCATTCTTGAGATGGTGGGACAGCTGTTTGGAGGTGGTAAGCCCATTATGAGCAAGAGAGAGACACACAGGTGAGAGCTAGAGCCAAGAGAACTTGCTCAGGGGAGGTAGTTTGGAGCCAAAAGACAAGCTGTCAGTGAGAGACACTTATTATAAAAGAAATTGAAATAGGATTGCCACAATAGGAGACCTGTTATCTTGGTTAAGTATAAAGGATCTGTTGAGCTGAGCAAGAGTCTCCCTGCAGTAACAGTCCACAGCCTGGTAATTTGGTACATGAAATAGCAAAAGGAAGTTAATTAGTTAGTGCCAAATTTTAAGAAGGGTTTATAAAATTGACTTGTTAGATGATCTGTTAATTCATTACTTAAATTTTAAAAAATTAAGATAGTTTGGCAATTAACAATAAATGTTAACCATTTCTCAGAAACGATGTAGTTGACGTTTAACAACTAAAATAGTGAATTTTAAAATCATTGCTGCATGTTTTAATGAACCAGGGGCAATGACTAAATGTTAAACCAGTTATTTCCAAGCTTTGGTGATATCTACAGGAAAAGAATTATGTGTTCCTGTTGCTCTAGCAAGATTATAGGCTGTTTTCCTCCATGTCCTCTGTGCCGTGTTTCCTTTTCCTGATATTTCAACCTGTGGGTTTCACCATCAAGATTCTGACTGGCTTTGTGAGACCGGGAGTACCTATAGGTCTCATCAGAAGGTGTGTGTGGACAAGAATAAGTAAAAGATTTTTTCAGTGATATTTTTTAAAGATATTGTAAATATACTTTTGCCAGTCTTGAGCACTTAGAGATGGGATGAGTTAAGAGGCTTGTGTGAGATATGTCACTGCCGTGTCACAGCTATTCACTGCAGGGTTTTTGTGTGTATCTAAAAAGTCATATGGTCCACCTCTCCCTCCGGATTTTGAATCTGTAGGCTTACAGATTTTTAACCTTTAGATTTACAGGTTTTTCTCGACAACCGTAAAGACAAGAAATAGTGTTGCCAGATGTTATGTGGAATGGTAAAAATTGCTCTTAGTAATGAAGTTTCCAGCTTTTCTTTTCACATTGCTGCTTTTTCTTATTACTGCAACAATTAAAGGCCTTGGCCTGGTTCTCTCTTATGTAACATGAGAGTATGATTGGAAGAATTTTCAAAAAGGAAAGATACAAGTACCTGAGAGAGAGAGAGACAGCAAATGCCAGTCATTTTTTAAAATGAGATAAACATGGGACATAGATTGGGACTGTATAATCAAATTCTGTTCATGGGGGGATCTAAAAATTTAAAACATTTCTGATATCCCCTCCTCACTTTAAATAGATAGTTTGGCTTGTGTTTTCTCCTGAAAATCTGTGGAATTTGAGTGTCTCATTTCACTTCCAAGTGCAGATACCAGCAGGTCTGGGCATAAAGCCATTGGAAGGGGGTTCTGCAATATTGGGGCCACCACCGTGGAGGCTTTGTTTCTCATGCATTGCGGATGGGATTGTGTGAATGGATATAGTCCTTCATGTAGCCATTGAGGGCTTTAAAAGTTGTTTATCCGAACTACTTTTGTCCTGTTCTGTGGCCACAAAATGCTCCCAGAGCTGTTTACAAAGATAAACCGCAAGACAGTGTTTGGCTAAGTTTCCAGTCCAAACAACACAGTACAAGGATGAAAAGGAGATTAGAGAAAGGGGAAGGGGGAGTAAACTTCAGCACTCTTTCTTAAAACACTCTTGAAAACCTTGGAACTTTGTGGCCTTTTGTCCCCAGGCTGCTCACTGAGGCCTGAATGTAGCAATGTCCCCTTCGGTTCTCCAGTCTCAGGGCGAGGCCGTGTTTGGATAGCCAAATGGAGCCTCCATGTCCAGAGGCAGCGTACTGATACATTCCAGATGCTGGGCTCAGCCTGGTAGGGATGTGACTTTCATTCTCTGCTTGTGAATCTTTAGGGACAGCTTTTTGGCTGTTGCTGATAACAAGATGTTAGGGTAGATAGATCTTGATCTGATACAGCATGGAAGCTATTTCACTTAATAACTGATATTTTAAAAAGTCCATCTGTTAATAGGGTTTTGTTTTCTTATTCTCTTTGTCCGGCACAAAGTGGTTGAAGTGATTGGTTGGCCGACCTAATCCACACTGGCATTTCTTACTGTGTAACTGGCCTCCGGTGTTACTTTGCTGCATTTGAAGAAATGGCCTCATTGAAAGCGGTTGTCTTTTTTGTTTCATTCTACCTATAAAACATATGCCTTTGTTAATCACGGGCTTGTTGCGGGGGCAGAAATGTATTGGAAGTGAGGATTGCAAACAATGAAACGTGAATGATGGTTTTCTGCACAATAAACCTGGACAGCTGCCTTGGTTTCCCTTTTGCTCTAATGAGTTCTGACAAGTTTACAGTGCTGCGTTTTGAGAGTCTCGTTGCCCATACAAGGTATAAAGGCAATGATGAAATCTCCTCTTAGAACTGACTCTTTGCAGATGCACCAGACAGCTCTTCCAAACCTAAATTGGTTAAATAATTACAGATGAAATGCCCAGTCCTGATATTTCTGCCTTCCAGTGTGACTTGAATCTTCCTTTTATAGACTGGTCAAATCTGCTGACTGCTTGGTGGAAGGCTTCAGGATGCTAGATGGCCTGTCATACGGGCTACAGGAGGTTTTAGTCTTAAATCCAAATGTTTTCGTTCCAGACATTTCAAAATGTGAAGTACAACAAGCTAGGCAACGGGATGGTGCCAGAGGATGGGCAGAGAGGTAGACCTCTTTTAGCTGTAACTGTCATAATCCTAGAGGAGTAAAATTTTCTTTCTTTACTGTCAAATGGGATGCAGAAGATAGGACTGTATGAGGGCTGGGGAAAGGGTTGTCCTCCAGATGTTGCTGGACTGCAGCTTCAAACATCCTTTACCATTATAGGTATACTGTCAATGGGAAAGGATGATTGAAGCTGCAGTCCAGCAACAATGGGAATTGTCATACCACGGCATCTACAGAACCATACACATTCCCACTCCTTGGATATGTGATCTTGTTTTATGTTTGCATGACTGGATTGAGTTTATCTTTTCTGAATTTAGGTATAAGGTCCATGGAGAAATAATGACGTATAAATTGAGAGGTCTACTGTGGCAGTAGCATGTGACGCTGTTAGGCCATGGAGCCAATGCATGGTATTTTTATTGTCTCTGCTCCCTTTCTTGAAGATCTCACACCACAGTATTCTCTCACCCATTTCCAACCAGCTCCTCCTCTTAGGCTTTCAGTGACAGCTGAGTGAGCCAAATAGCATGCTAACTGGGGATGATGGGAGTTGTAGGCCAAAACATCTGATAGGTAGGAGAATGAGAAAGGCTGCATTTGTCCATTCCTCTTTCACACGAGACCATTCTTGTTTGTTCTTCCCTCTCATCCCATGCTAGATGGCACAGCTCAGTAGCTAACTTAAATAACCATGGATTGGCCCCTGCTGTTCTACTTGGGCTGAGATGGTTTAGGCCAGGAATTCCCAAACTTTGGTCCTCCACATATTTTGGACTTCAGTTCCTAGAATTCCTGACCATTCAACAAGCTGGCTGGGGCTTCTGGGAGCTGAAGTCCAAAACACCTGGAGGATCAAAATTTAAGAACCACTAATTTAGGCTGTTCTTCTGTTCACCAGTATGTTGTCAAAGTAACATATGGTTGATCTTGTTGCTGCCATTTTATAGGTTAAAGCTTGATGCTACCATTTTTCTATGCTTCTACTTTTGACATCATGCATCAAATGTCATTGGTTAGGAATCCTGGCGGATCCTCAATCAAAGCTAATTAAGCAGAAGGGCTGCATTTCCTGATTGGCTAGGAAAGCATCAATTTTTGTTGTATAATGCTGAGTCCAGGCATTGTGGCCTGCACACTACCTGGTGTTTTCCTGGTTCTCTTATACTTGTCAAGTGTAGAATCTGTAGCATGAAGGAAATCCAAACTCTGCACTCAGTTAACTATACTTTCTGTGCATTGGCTGCATATATTACATTAAATTACTTTGTGCAGTCTGTTCTACCTGTCCAAATGTGGATACTGAAGCTCCACTCTCAAAAATAAGGCAACCAAGACACTATTCCAAGTTCAGTCAAAGCCAGTATTTTTTTAAAATTGTTTTCAATCACTTCCAGATTTAAATATCTGTCTCTTGCCTACACTTTGGGCAAGAACAAGCTTTCTATATTCCAGAAAACTGGGAGGAAAAGTCAACTATTTATAGATACTTCCCAAGACAATGCAATGGGCTGGACATTTTGGAACATCTACTATGAACTTGGCTCTGGATTTGCTACACACTCCTTAGAATGGATTGTATGTTTTTTAACCTCTCATTGCTTTTTCTTTTCTTTCTTTTTATGTGCCCCTGCAACTTCTTTTATTTTAGTACCAGCTGAGCTCTGATAAAACTATTCAGTTCAGGCCCCAGTTCCAACTGTATTACCATGTATTAGGTTATCCCCAGTTTGATAGAAGTGGCTTTATGTTGCTATGGAAGAAACAATGGTAGCTTTCTACCTCGCCCAGTATAATGCTGCTCTTCACAAAGTGGAGGCAGTAAATATCCAATGAAGCTTAATCAAATCTGAGCAGTTTCTACACTAATATTGATATGGGGAGGGGGAACAGTATGCAGATGCATGCCACCTGGTTGCTTCTCCCTTTGTATGAACAAGAGAAACAAACTAGCAGAGAACAGTTCTGCATTTGGATAAAATGATAAACCAGGATTCTGGAGTATTCTGCTTATTTTGAGTGAATTGCATGCTGGCATTTTTATTTATTATTTTTATTTGTTTAGGTATTTATACCCTGCCCATCAGCCAAAAGGCTCCCAGAGTAGCTTATGAACAGTTAATTTGACAGTTTGCCACTCTCAGGTCTACAGTCTGAAAACTACAGGACACAAAAGGAAGAGGGATGGCTGTGGGAGAGGGGACGAAGTCCAGCAGGCACTTCCTTTTCTTCTCTCCCTCAGAGGCCACAATAGAAGCAGTTGGGATGAAGGGAGAGCCTTTCATCCATGCTGGGGCTATGGCATGATATGGCTGCACCTGCCCAATATTGCTGTGCCTGCCTCAAAGGACACAGCAATTGCAGTTGGAATGGAGGGAAGGCCTTTCATTGACTGCTGGGGCCAAGGCATCACTTCTCTCCATATATATGCCTGCACTGGCTCCTCTTGCAAAACATGGCCAGCTAAATGAGCAAGGGATGGTTGCAAATCCTCCTGACTGATTCTGCCTTTTCACTTCCTTTGCAAGCCATGATTGTAGGCTAGGATTTGTTCTTCATTTTTGAATCCTGGCTTAAGGATTCCTGGTTTGGAAGAAATGCTAAACAAGTCATTCCTCCTTTATTTAACTGGGCATGCTAGCAGGAACCAAATGGGAGCAGTTTCCAAGCATCAGTTCACATCTCATTCCTACCCCTCTCCAATTAAAACATTTACAAGCAAATTCCATCCAACAAGGAATCTTGTAGCACCTTTGTGACTAAATGGGAGAAAGATGCTTGTAGCATAAGCTTTCTTACATTCAGTTTACTTCATCAGATGTTTTGTAGATTGAGTCTGCAAAAGCTTACACTGCAAACTTTTTTCTCTCAGTTAGTTTCAAAGGGCTAAAGTTTCCTTTGTATGCTGATACTGACTAGCACATCTATGTCTTTAAATTCCACCCAAGATAGCAAATGAACACAAATGAAAAAAAACCCCCAGCAGTATAGCAAACAATAAAACTTCAAAATTCAGAAATATAAAGAGATCGAAGGCTCAACGTTCAGCATAATTGAACAAATAAATTAAAAACCATCATAATTAAATGGATATTGGTAGCCTTTAAAAATACTGTAATGGAGGTGCACAGCTGTGCATCACTTGAGATGAAGTTCCAGATCTCTGTCCACTTGCTAGTCCTAACCAGAGTAGACCATTGAATCAACTGTTGAATGGTAAGTGAACACTTAGCAAATCTCACTTATTCGCTTGGGCTACCTAAGTAGGGACTAACAATTGGATTTGTGCCACAGTTGTCATCTGATAGGTCAAAATCCACAAAGAGGTTGCAAATGTGATAAGCATGACTTCTATTTCATTGTTCAAGTGGTTTCTTTTCCCCTTCCCTTTCCTATTTCCTTTGTTAGCACCTGGATTTTACTGTGAGAAACAGATTAAAAGCTTTGTAGATTAAAATAAAGGCACCAATAAAGGCATCAAAATTATAGTTCTTTCATATTTGTGTTTTTCAGTTACTGTTTGTGAGAAACAATGAAGTTGCTTGGAAGAATGAGTGAGTTCTGAAAGTCTTTGTTGTGGTTTTTGCTGTTATACTTGTTTTTAAGTTGGCTTCGATTTATGGCGACTCTGAATGAGAATCTCCAAGATCCAGCTCACCAGCTGCCCTGCTCAGAGCCCTTTCCGCACCTTACCTTTTTCTGGTGCTGGGTTGTGGGAATTGCGTGAGCAGCCTCTGGCGAGAGGCTCTCGTGTCCCTGTGCTTCAGCTCTGCACGAGCTGCCTGCTTGTGCGAGAGCCCCGCCTCTTCCTTCTACAGTGCAGCCTGGGACTTTTATCAGGCTGCGCTGGGGCAGGAAGCGTGACCAGCGCAGCTCCAATGGCTCCACACGCCAGGCAAGTGCACGGGGGGCCCAGGAGCAATGCGCGATCGCGCACCATTTTTGGCTTCCAGCTGAAAACGAAAAGGTGCGTGATCAGCGCCTGCCAGCCCCTGGAGTGTTGCACGATTGTGAGTGCGTCATGCAGATCGCTCCTCACAATCGCGCGACACTTCAGGCACCTTTTCCCATGGCAAATGCCGTGCAGAAATCAAGGCCATAGCTTCTTTGATTGAATCGTTCCACCTGTAGTGCAGACCTTCTGTTTTCCTACTGTCTTCCACTTTAGCCAATTATTACGTTTCTTTTTCCAGTGAGTCATGTCTTCTCATGCTATGGCCAAAGTGCCACAGCCCCGGTATAGTCATCTTTGCTTCCAGGGAGAGTGCAGGCTTGATTTGCTCTAAGACTCATTTATTTGTCTTTTGCGTAGTCCATGGTATCTGTACATCTGTTTTCCAGCATCACATTTCAGATGAGCCAATCTACTTCCTTCTTCATTGTCCAGTTTGCTCAGCCATACATAAGAATAGGAAGTACTAGGTATGGATTGGAGGTTTTTAAACAGAGGCTGGATAGCCATTTTCTGAGGGTGCTTTGAGTGTGTGTTCCTGCATGGCAGAGGGTTGGACTCGATGGCTATTGGGGTCTCTTCCAGCACTATGATTCTATGATGATTTTGATTTTGCCGTTTAAAAATCTTGCCCCTCCTTCTAAACCAAGAGTTGGGAAACTTTCAGTCTGAAGGCAAAATAGAATTTCAGAGTTCTTTGGGGCCAAAGCGGAAAAGGTAGGACTGAAAATAGGAGCATGCATTAAAGTACTTACTGCCGGGAACTAAGCTTTAGAAGTATCATTTCAGTCTTTTAGAACTGGGGGAGGGGTGTATAATAGCTAGGAAATCATTGAGCGGTGGTTCGTGGCTGTCTGGGGAGTCTGGGAGAGTAGATATGGCCCCTGAAGGGACCGTATTTGGCCTTAGGCCTGATATCAATCACTCCAGTTCCTAATTTTCCCTAACTTCTAACTTGCCCTACCTTTGTTCCGTCAGCCATCATCATTTTAGAACAGGGGTCCCCTAGATATAAACAAAGAGTGGAGAAACAAGTGGTGGCAGTTTATGAAAGCGGCAAATAAGGCCAAGGATTCATAGGTATAAGACATAGCTATAGGTATCAAGGGCCTGTAAGAAGTGGAATGAATAACTGGGCAGGTGGATACAGAGCACAGACCTTGTGATCTCAAACATTCATATGGAAACATATAGATGGTGGTCAGTATTTGTGGGGATACATGTAACCTACCCTTCAGTTTACAAAGAGATAACATGATGGAAAAGATAGGAAAAGCTACTACAAGCATAAATAGCAGAAGACTAGATGGACAGATACAGCATGGCTGGGCCAAGAAAACTTAAATGGTGGTCTTCTTAAATGATTGCTCTAGAATCGGTTTGAACATAGCTAATGTGAAATCGTGTTGATGAAGGAAAGGGAAGTCTGATATGGGGCTCCAGAATTCAGCAGCTGGCATAAAGGGTACATGTATTACTACTGCTGCTTCTACCACCACTATTATTATTGTTGTTGTTATTTGGATTAAGGCATTTTGCACCGAGTACCACAAACCAAAGTCACAGTGATTTCAGACAGATCTACCTGGATTCTGCAGTGAAAAACAAGTTGTAAGCATTAATAATGAAGTGGATTTGGCAGAAGCTGTGGGAACTCCGGGCCAGTGCAGCATGCATATTTAACAAACAAAGTGTTGCTTGTGTTTGGCATTTTTATATGCTCAGGTGGATTTGCAGCTGCAGTCACCACCCCTCTGGATGTAGCCAAGACAAGAATTATGCTGGCAAAGGTAAGAGCTAGAGGAAAAGTGTGGGGCTGATTGGCAGGTTTGCAGGTTAATAGCTCTAGTATTTTGCTTAGTAGCCAGAAAATTGAATCCAGCACCTTCTAATGGTTTCCTTTCTTGCATTTTATGTTTTGGGTATCTGTCTATCACTCTAGTGCCACTACTCCTGGTTTCCTTATCACCTCTAGTTTCTTTTTCCACTCAATTGCTTCCAAGTTATGCCTAGCTTGATCTATTAATTTAGATGTATAGTTTGCCTCATTCTTATAATTCAGGACTGGTAACCACTTTAATTAAATCCTTTTCTCTTTATCAATATGCTGCAGAAAACAGATCTCTTGTGTGTGTTTGTGTTTATTTGAATCGATATAGATATGAAACCAAGATAGTTGAATGGTGACTTGTCTAAAGCTGAGTTAGAAATTCAAATCTATCTGGCCAAGTCACACCACCATACATGTATCTGCACTGCACAGTTAAAGCAGTTTGATGCCAGTTTATTAGCCCTACCAGCATCCTACATAATCCTAAAATTTGTGAGGTGTTCAGCATTCTCTTCTAGAGAATCTATAATCTTTAGGAAGGATCCATAACAGTTACAGTGGTATCAAACTGATATAATTTTGTATTGTGAATACATGCTGTGCCTGTAATCTTGTTGGAGTACTATATGGTGCAGTTGCACTTTTCTCAGTTATGTAGTGGTAGCAAAAGAAGGTAAACAAAATATGCCAGCTCTGAAAGCAGGCTGTTTCTCAAGCACTCAGAGACTTTTTCCTACACTAGCATAGTTTTGCCCACATAATACCTAATGCACCAAAAGGATTCCAGTGAATCCTGCCTAGTGAATCGACATTTTTAGAATATATGGAGGAATAATCTTAGTGCCAGAGTGCTTCATTATAAGAATTTTCATAAAAATAAGGATCCTGCACTTGGTGAAGGATAGAGCAACCAGGCAAATGCCTCATTTTCTTCTCTCGTAAATGATTTTAATAAGTCATGAGAGCAATCCCGTGGCTTGAAAGCATAGCGTTACTACCAGCTCCCAGATTCAATGCTAGTTTCTAGAGGAGATACATTTTTCTGAATAGTATTGATAAGAGGTGAAAAGTTTGGTAGAGTACAAAAACAAAGCAATCTTCATTCTGCCAATTAGCTTCTGGGCCAGGTACAAAGTGTGGGTTATTATCTTGAAAGTCCTAATTGGTGTGAATCCAGGCTATCTATGGGATCACCTTCTCCTGTATAATTCAACCCATACACAGATTTTCTGGGGGCATTTACATCGCTCAGCCTGGCAACTTTTAACCAGAGGATTTTTTCTTTAGCTGCCCCCAAATTGTGGAATGACCTGCCAGAAGAGATTCAACAGCTGAATACACTGTGTGAGCTTAAGACAATATTAAAAACCAGTCTCTTTTGCCAAGCCTTTTTTTTTTTTACTATGAATCAAACTATGAATTGAACTATGAGTTTTTAAATTATGAATTGATTATTTGTAATATGTGTGCTTTTTTAACTGATGGCAGTGCTCTTTTAACTGATTATGTATTTTTAATTGGTGTTTATATTTTTAACTGTGTTATGTGTCTATTTGTTGCTGTATTTTAATCCATTGTTCCCTGCCTTGATCCATAGGGAGAGGTGGGTAAGAAATCATTATTATTATTATTATTATTAATTTCTGTTCTGTTGACTTGTAGCACTGTGCTAAGTAGGTGTCTTGCAGGCCTAAGTTCTGAGATTCTTGGTAAATGTCTTGTAAAACTTTTGCCTGACTCTTTGGAATAATAACAGTATTATAGGAGATAATGCAGTGGTAGAACTTTGCAGCAACTCCATATATTTATCTCTCTCTTTCCCTCTCTTTCTCTATAGACTGGCTCCAGAAATGCAAGTGGTAATGTGTTATCAGCTCTGCATGGAGTGTGGAGGGCACAGGGGATATCAGGGTAAGGATCAGAAGACAGGGGAGTGATGAAAATATACCACCAAGGCACGTTAGAACGTATTTCCATTAAAATGTGGATTTGATTCTGAACATCCAAGCCAAATGGCAGCTGCCATGTATATTTCCTGTGATTAATGCATGGTGATAATTTGTCCAAAAAATGTATGAATTTTAAAGTGGTAGTAACTCACCAACAGTCTTTGATAGTGCAGCATCCAGAGGACTAGGATGCTATTCTTGTTGTGCGCCTTTAAGTTGTTTCTGAATTATGGCAGCCCAGAGGTGAACCTATCACAGGATTTTCTGGGGCTGAGAGTATGTGAGGTGCCCAATGTCACCCAATGGGCTTCCATGGCCAAGCAGGGAACTGGACCCTCGTATCCAGGACAGATACGAGCACCAGGACAGAATAATTAAATAGGAACGTGAGAGCTGTTCTGGATCAGACTAAAAGGATACCTGTAGTCTTAGAATCATAGAATCATAGAGCTGGAAGAGACCACAGGGGCCATCCAGTCCAACCCGAAAACACCCATGAAAGCACTCCCAACAGATGGCCATCCAGCCTCTGGTTAAAAACCTCCAAAGAATGTGACTCCACCGCACTCCAAGACAGCATATTCCACTGCTGGGCAGTTCTAACTGTCAAGAAATTCTTCCTGAGGTTCAGGTGGAATCTCCTTTCCTGCAGGTGGAATCTCCTTTCCTTTGCTCCTTTCCTGTCTTTGTGAAAGCCTTGGTACCATATGAGGTTGTGTTCTGTGCCAGAAGTGGGTGTGTAGCTCCAGACCTGCCCAAGAATTCTTTTGATGTCTTAACACTGCCATGCATTACTGCCCTAAGATAAGCTTTATGTGTGGTAAATGATGCAGTAGCTGGTACACAGCAAGAAAGCATTCCAGCCATTTTGCTGCAATTCTATCTATATTATCTCCAGCTGACAATCACACTCTCCATTGCTGACTGTGTGGTGTTACCAGGCTGCACACCCCTACACTTTGATATATAATTGACAGAAATATTAATTGGCATAAATATAAATTATATCCTGCTACGGCTGCATGGCCATGCTAAGAGGAAAAGTTGGCTGTGCACGTGCATTGCAAGATCAAGTCAGAAGAGACCTCAAGGTATAGCCAGGTCATAGTCAGGAAATCCCCAGGAAACTCCATCAATAATGAACCTACAGTTAGCCCCTGACTGATTCAGCCTTTAAGAGACAATAGCATCTGAGATGCTCCCATATGGTGGCTGATTGTCTTAGCTTCTCTCCTTCTGAGCAAGCAAACTTCCCTTTTGTCCCCACACCCGTTTGACAATTAAAGAGCTATCAGGACTACTGTTAACCCTTGGTAACCTAACACTAAGACCATTAGCTCATTCAGGACACCCTTGTCTGCTCTCCAGACTCCATTGTTTATTTTGTCAGAGAGCCATTAACACCTTAGCCCTCCAGGCAAAAAAGGGTATTTAAACACCAGTTTTTGGCCAGTCAACTCACAGTACACTGGTTGTTGGTCACTCTGCCACTCCGATCCCTGTGTGTGCACTGTCCTTAGACCTGTGTCTAAGCCACATCACTTCTTCACTGCTCTTCTGGATTGGTAAATATCACCCACTTCACCCTGAAAATCTTGCTATCCAAAAACTTTTCTCTCTTCAGCCTTGTGTAAGTGCGTGACTGGTTGGATCTTGTGTGTGTGGTTGCAGTTCCCACAATAAAACAAATAACTTACTTTTAGATCTCTGGCTGGTTCCTCCCTGCACTAGTACTGGTAGAAATAGGTCTCAAAGATCTCGTAAGGTTGCCCCCCTTGCTTCATCAGGCAGAGTCCCCAAAAGCTTACACTAAATAAAACGAGCTAGTTTTTAAGGTATAGCAAGGCTCTTTGTTGCTGGCATTGCAAGAGAGTAACATGGCTACCCCTTATTTTTTTTAAAAATAGCTCTTTACTATTTGTCAAAAAGTAACTTTTTCCATTTTTAGACACATTAACTCAAAGAAACTGCTCCAAGCCACTGGCATGAGGTTCAAAGCACATTTTCTTTCTGTTCACCTTGTGTTCCTTTCAACACCAGTAGCAGAACATAAGACAACACTTAAACTATGGGATAGTCTTCTTCCACTTTTTAGTCAGGCCAGACCCCATATCTCTAAATAATATAAACACTGCTGCAGCTATACTATGAAAAGGTTAGAATGGTTCCTCGTTAGGTTACAGCCACAATGTAATATAAATATAACACAGTTATTGGGGAGAGCAGTTGAAGTAACTAGTTATTTGTAAATAGAGAATGTTTGGAAGAATGTTTATCCAAATCATTACAAGAGGCCGTCTGAGAAAGTTAGCTGATGCTCACTGCACTAGATGGGTGGCAGTCCTGGGAACTGGAAGGAATTTGAAGCGATGAGATGTATATGCAGGTATAGAACACCAAAGGCTAGAAAAGGACCCTTCCAATTGATACGGATAAGATCTACAGTGGCGTTCTCTATGTCGTTTTGAATCGATGGATGGATGGATTTATTTATTGAAGGTGTCTGAAACTGATCAAAGTGAGTGAAGAAATTAAAGCTCTGAGTGGTCTCTAGGAAGAAAGAAATGGCAAGCTGGGGCAAGTTCACAGAAAGTCTTAATGGAAGGTTGGAAAATACTACAGGCCAGTTCTGCCAGGCCTGCTGCCAATTAAAAAAGAAACCTATTAATCAGAACAATAAAAGTGCCAGGCATTGTGCCTGCCTGAAACCGAGAGTGATGAATGCTTTATCTAATCAATCATTATTTCAAAGCCAAGGAAGACAAAAAATGCAGATCTATGTTGCAGATTGCCACCTTATTAAAACCAGAGGGCAGGTTTTGCTTCCTGTTGGCACTTGAACTGTGAATTGAACAAATTAACCAATTAACATCCCACCCAGTGGCATTCAGTAGGCATCTTGGCAGTGATTCTAAAGATTTTAGAGAGATTTTAAAAAGTGTTGAATTCATAAATCATATGTTTGTGTCAGTTTTGTACTTTCAAGTGGGTGCCTGGGTGAGCTCCTTCACAATTTTGTGGAATTTGGCTTGTGTTAAGGTTTTGTTGTGGCTGTATGTGAAATCACACAAAACATGAAGTAGTAGAATATCTGGTAGGACCTTTTGACATCCCAACATGCTCAATTTCCATATTAAAGGCGTGTTTCTAGTCCTCATGGTTTCAGAGAATGACAAATGAGGGACAGGTTGTACAAGACCTCCAGGGATCACTGGTACAAGGGAAGTGTCCTACGGAGCTTCTTCTCCTACCTAGGATACACTGTTCCTTGGATTGTAAAGCTTTAACCGTTGGCTAATCAGAAGTGATTGGGCTATGCAATGTCAGGCACTTCATTCAGCATAGCTGGAGCATGGAGGAATTGGCAAGGGTGTTGAATGAAAGATGGATTTATAGTTTCAGTCCCAGACATACTTGGGAATAAGTGCTATTGAAACAAATGCGTGTGTGGGCTTGTACTGGACCTTCCGCATCAGTACACAGGGAATTTAAGTTGGATTTCCCTAGCAGCCATGGTGTCTATGCCTGCAGTTTTCCTAAGTCTATGGGTTGCTGTTAGAAAATGAAGTTGCCGGACACAGTCTTATCAAAACTGTATGTCTACTTACAGGCTAAAGTCTAATCTACAAGGGCAAATAATGTTCACGGACTTAAAGTTTGCCTTAGATTTTCACCCAAGCAGCATCCTGTGCCTTAAAGGTACCTTATTCACTCAGTAAGGTCTTAAGAAAAATGTGCCTTTTGGTGCTGGGGAGGGAACTAATATGGATCACATATCTAGTATCAGCATTACCTGGTATTCAGATGCATCTTTTCATACATCTCTGTTGAGATTTTGGCAACCACCTGGACCAAGAAGTGCAAGAGAGTTTTTCTGTTGTGAGTGCACTGCCATCAGAGTGCTAGAAACAAGAATGACAACGACTGTCAGGTTGTAGTTTAAACTTGGCTGTCCAGGTAGAAATTCATCGTCATATCCTACTATCTAGGCCAGAGCTTTCCAGACTTTTCATGTTGGTGACACACTTTTTAGACATGCATCATTTCGCGACACAGTAATTCAGTTTTACTAGCAAACCAGAGGTTAAACTAACCCTTTGTAAGAGATCTGGGCACGTACATAAATTGTAATAACAAAATGAATGGGGACACAACATATCCCATGAAAACCTTTTATATATATATATTTAAAATATATGATTTATTTATAATATATAAAATACGTTTCCAAGGCTCGAGTGGGGGGCTTGTTCTCAGTCTAGGGAGGTGACACACCTACACCCTTCAGGCATGTCGCAGCACACCATTTGGAAAGTCCTGATCTAGGAGAACCACACCCAAACATTGAAACTTTGGTATCAGGTGAATAAGTGTGATCATACTTGCACTACTGATTCTCTTAAACTAATCCTACACAACTGAATTTGAGAGTTTGTTGTTGTATGCCTATGAGTTTTTTCTGACGTAGGGTGAACCTGTCATTGAGTTTTCTGGGGCTGAGAGTTAATTAATTTCAACAGAATGTCTTTCCAGGGAAGCCTACTGTAGGATTGCTATATGAATCAAGGTTCCCAAGCTGCCAGAATGCTGGAATGGGAGATGAACCTGCAGAGGACAATTATAAGACCAGTGCTCCCACATATCTATTGCTCTTTCTGTTCTGAGAGCGACTGGAATATTACAGAAGTTTTCTGTTGCCTGGAGGAGGAGACATTGTTGCATGGCATGGAGGAAAACATGAAACATTTTTGAGTAAAGCTGTTTCTTGCCTTGTTGACTTTGAAGGAAATTTGATTTGGGTCTTAGAACTGAGGTTGCTTTGGAGGAAATGTGAACTTGCTATTAGAAATCAGATTGCTTGGGAGGAAATCCACAGGTGGCCTTAAAATTAAGGTGTGTCTTTGTTAAAGTTGTCCTAAGTGGAATGTGAAGCGGGGGGAAAGTATCCAGTGAAATCCACAGGAGAAACAGGCTAAACAGTTACTAAAGCCTGGAGAAGGCTTTAAGAGTGCTCGTAGGCTGCAGCATATCTGGCTTTTCAGCTAATGAAAAGACCATCCTTTCAGTATCTTGAGATAGGCTTCCTGTGTGGAAGGTGATCATTGTGAACCTATAACTGAATAAAACCCAGTCCAAGAGAGAACTTGGTAGGTCAGCTGTATTGGAGTGACTTTGAGATTACAGGGCACTGTAAGTGGTTTAGCATGTGGATCATGAAATTATATGTGATTTATTTGTCAAAGACAACTTTGGCAGTGCATAGATGCTAGCTGAAGGTGTTGGGCTCTTCCAGCAAAAGTATCTCAATGTGCAACGAAGATGATGCCATTTGTGCCACAAACTATGATGTCCTTCTGCAAGATCTGCCCATGGGATGTTCTGCCAGTACTTGCCTTGTTACAAATTACTTGGTTTTAAAGCTGTAATTATGGTAATAGAGAGAACTGCTGTCTAGTGAAACCATAAAACATTTCTATCTGCCTGCCACAGTCCTGAAGCAAAGCTCACTACCACAGACTAGAGCAAGTGCAGCAAAAAGGTTAGTGGAACACTGAATCTGCCTTACCAGTGACTTGAGGAAGAGAGAGAAAACCCATAAATATCTGCTGCAGAGCTGGCACAAGGCTACCAAAGACCAACAGATTAATCCAGGAGTGTTGGCCATAGCAAGAAATGGGATGGGTTTGAGAAACCCCTTTATTGCAGGGGGAAAAAAATCAGAGCCAGTGCATATGTATTGTTTTCCTCAGTAGAGGAATACATGAGACACTTCATCAGGCTGCAAAATCCATATAGATTTTTGATGAAGGGAAGTTTTCTGCTAGGATGATGAAACTCTGGTTTCAGTTGGTGGATGGGCAGGTTGAAACATTATGTATGTCATGGGACAGGGACTGGCTGATTTCTACAGTGGATGGAACAGTCCTGAAATGTAAAAATCATCTGTGTTTGAAATTCTGCCAGAAAATATGAAGTAAATTATTAATTGGTTGCTAGAGAAGTGGCTTATGCATGGATACTTTCTCTTCCGTCTTTTCCACATGATAATACAGCTCTGACTTAGAGCTGGGAAAACTTACTCTTTTGGACCACAACTCCCAAAATTCAAGAGCCAGCACAACTGCTGCCAAGGAAGCAGGAAGAAGACCAAGGAAATGGTAGGGCCACTGCATAGAGAAAGTGGTGAAATACTAACAAGAAACAAAGAGAAGACCAAACTGTTTAAAACCTTTTTTGCCTCAGTCTTCTCCTAAAAAAGGAAAGCAGTGTTCTAACTCGTGAAAATAGAACAAATGATGCAGCAAGGGTGTGGCAGGCCAGAATAGGTAAAGAATAAAGATCGATAATAGATAGTAAAAGAACACATAGTAAAAGAATGCCTAGCTAGTCTAAATGAATTCAGGTCTCAAGAGCTGAATGAACTGCATCAAAAGTGCTAAAAGTGCTAAAGGCACATGCAGATAACTCAGAGCCGCTGTCAATCAACTTTGAGAATTCTTGGAGGGAAGGAGAGATCCCAGCAGATCCCATTATTATTTTATTTGTTATCTGCCTCTCCTCAATACTTGAGGTAGGGCACAACAGAGATTAAAATACAATTAAAAACACATTATGATTAAAATACACTAAAATACACTAAAAACATAAGAAGACCCAAGCAGTCAACTTGATGTCAATATCAAGAAAGGTTCTAGAACAGTTCATGAAAAGCCAGTCTGTGTACACTTATAAAGGAATGCTGTAAGTAGTGATAGCCAGCAGGAGTTTCCCAAAAACAAGTCATACTAAACTAATCCTATCTCTATCTTTTTGACAGAGCTTAGTAGATCAGGGGAATGGTGTGTATGTGGTATATCTTGATTTCAGTAATGCTTTTGATAAGGTCTCTCATGATATTTATGCAGACAACCTGGTGAAATGTGGGCTAGACAGTGCTACTGTTAGGTAGATTCGTAACTGGTTGAACAACTGAATTCAGAGATATTCACCAATGGTTGCTCTTCATCCTGAAGAGAAGTGACTAACGGGGTGCTTCTGGTTTCTGTCCTGGGTCGATGTTGTTCGACATCTTTATGAATGATTTAAATGATGGAATAGAAGGCATGACACCAGATTAATGAGGTAGTGAATACCCTAGAGGAGATAATCAGAATTTAAAATGATCTTGACATACTGAAGAGTTGGGCAAAAACTAAGAAAATGAATTTCAGCAGAGAGAAATGTAAGGTACTACAGCTGGAGGAAAAATGGAATGCACAAATATAAGATGAGTGACACCTGGCTTGAAAGCAGTACATGTGAAAAGGATCTCAGTGTCTTCGTAGACCATAAATTAAACATGAGTCAAGAGTGTGATGTGGCAGCTAAAGAAGGCCAGTGCTGTTGTAGGCTGCATCAACAGTAGCACAACTGTTTTGGCCAAACCTCACTTGGAATGCTGTGCCCAGTTCTGGATACCACAATTCAAGAAAGAAATTGACAAGCTAGAATGTGTCCAAAGAAGGATGTCCAAGATGATCAAAGGCCTGGAAATCAAGCTGTATGAGGAAGCAGGGAATTTGGGTATGTTTAGCATTAAGAAAAGAAGACTGAGAGATGACATGATAGCTTTCTTTAAATATCTGAAGGGATGTTAATGGAGCCAGCGTGTTTTCTGCTGCTCCAGAGGCTAGATCATGAAGCAGTAGATTCAAATGAGAAGAGATCCCATCTAAACATTAAGAAGAACTTCTGCTCTCAGTGTGCAAAACCCAGTATGAGCCAGCTCACCACATAATAAATAATCAGTCTGCTTGATGACATCATGAAAAACTCTGTTGTGATTTGAAACTTTGGTGCATGAAAGCCTTGATACAATGCTATTAGGCTTTCATTAGTCAAACAAGCAAGCAAGCAAACAAAAACCTTCCCACAAAAACAGTACAGAGAGAGGGAAATGTCCAGCAGCAAATTAATCTGATGAATTATTTCCAAATATTTGTTGCATGGATGTTAAGAGTTTAGTACCATAGGATGCTAGGGATATGCACTGCATGGTTAGTTTTGCTTTGAAAGTAGATTAATTAATTTAATCAATGGTTATTTTTGCTTTGAAAATGGATAAATTTAGTTAAGTAAAATCTGTTCATGTTCAGCCAGTAGTTGGGAGACTTCTGAGATACCGGCTTCCCTACTTATCCGGCAGGTTAGGGACTGGAACACCAACAGAAAATGCAATTGGTTGAAAATCAAGACCCATGTATTGTACTGTAAGGACCATGAAGGACTTACGGGGGCTCACTTGGGACCAACTGTGACCATGCTGCTTGCAGAGTCTGTCAGCTGGCATAGCACCTCCCCCCCCAGCTTGCTTTGCAAGCAATTTGTGCGTGGGAGCAGTTCCAAGCGAGCCTCTGTAGGCAGGAACAACTGATGAAAGAGTGAGACCTCCATTGAATGACTGGAACTTATACTCAGTTTGGAAGTGTCAAAAGAGTGAGTTGTCAGGTAACAGGGCATCCGAAGGTTGGGCACTTCCTGTATTTATTTTTCTTGAGAGCCCCTAGGTGGCTCCTTATCATGCTTCCTTCTGCAGGGTCCCTGAACTCTTCAGACAGTTAAAAGAGAGAAAGCATAAGGCTGTCCTGTTGCTTCTTAAGACCTGGGAAGAAGAGTTGGAAGAAGGAAAGTCTGAACAAACACCAGAGTAGAGGATGTAAAAGAGCACTAAGAACAAGTGAGGCAAAAAGAGGAGAGCAGAGGAAAAGAAAGAAAAATATTGAGTGGTAGAGTGGGGACAAAAAGGTTAATAGTAATAGTGAAGAATCTTTGCAGTGCTGCTGGCGGGGTATGGAAGCAAGTGACAGAGGGGGACCAAGTTGTAGGCCACCTGCAGTGTAATCCTTTGTATTTCTTGTTGTTGTGTGCCTTCAAGTCGTTTCTGACTAATGGCAACCCTAAGGTGAACCTGAAAGGAGGTTTTCCTGGAAAGATTTGTTTAGAGTGGATTTGCTGTTTAAATCCTACAGGTTCAGCAGGATTTCCTACCAAGTGTGTGTATACAGAATTTTGCTTTAATCCAAGGGTGGGGAACTGTGAGTCTGGATGTGTTTTGACTGCAGTTCCCTCTGTCCCTTACCATTGACTATGTTGGGTGGGGCCAAGGGCATTTTGGAGACAGAAAGCTTCTGGAGGGGGCACAATTCCCCTTATCCTATCTTTATCCAAGCTCTGTTTGATGCAGGAAGTCTACAGGTTGTGGGTCCCCAGTTGGTCTATGAGGAGAACCAACACTAGGAAGTGAGGTTTACACTGGTCAGTCTGAGTGGAAGATGATATTTTTTGAAATCTTTAAATTCCCACATTTTCCTTATTACCATAATTTTCATAGCACTTGTTAAGGAAGGCATTTAAGATTGCAGAGTGCCATGTTGTCCCCACTGAGCAGATTCTGCAATTGCCTGCCCACCTACAGATTTACAAAAAGACCTTAATGAGGGAGACAAAGGCCATTTCTGCTGAGCTGCTTCTGTGATGGGGTGGCAGCGGTCGGCAGGTCATGCTTCTGCACGATGTCATTGCCGTCCTGCTGCCATCCCATCATGAAGTGTTGCACTCGTGTGGTATTTGAAAAATGGAAAAAAATCCGTTTTATACCTCCCATCGTGCAGCACTTCAGTACTTACTGTTGTGCAGAAGCTGTGGCCACATGATTGCAACACTTCCTGCCCAACAACCTGCGGCAAAGGCAAGTGCCTGACTGTGCTATGGAAGGAAGAGGCTATCCCGCTCTGTTCCACAGGGAGCGAGCAGGTACGGAGGGGAGCACTGCTGATATGCTCCTTTCTGGACCCAGATTTGCAGTGCAACGATGCGGAAGAGCGTCCTGATGCAGAAAGGGCCCAAGTTGAACTCCTGGCACCTCTCATTTATCAATTAAACTGTCTTAGTTCTCAAATTCATGCATTTCTAGGAAAACACATGGGCATTGGCCTCAGTTCTGTATGATTAAGCATAGTATAGTAGTTGTGCAAGCAGGAGCCTACCATAGAATGACTGCAAAACACTCCCCGCCCTTAAGGCCATTCCATGCCTGACGAGAGTGCTGGGGGATCAGAGAAGTGTTTGGTTATGTTCCATTACTGGATGCAAAATGATTACATTCTCCACTGAAGTTTGCTGTGGTCTCTGGAAATCACGGTGGAGGAGGTCATTTTACGTCTGACTATGAGGACATAGCCAGATTCTTCTCGGATCCTCTCTGCTCTCCGCCAGGCACAGAATAACTGTGGGGAAGCTGCAGTGACTCTCTGGTAGGTCTGGAGGGAGATTTGGTCTGTGCAGCGGGAAGAAGAGAGTGCCAACCTCTGCATCAAGGAAAAAGGGATATACGTAGGTGTAAGCCTGACATGCCTGGATGCCAGCCATTGACTGCCACATCCACGAAGCAAGAGGCACATCAGAGCCTTTAAATGTGAAAGAACACTTGCTGCAAGTTGAATTAAAGTTTAAAACAGAAACTCATTCAGTCTGTCAGAAACCCAAATTTAGGAGGAGGCCTTTAGATACACGGACAAAGATTTGATATAGGTCAAAGTTTAGCATTTAGAATCTATTTCCCTTTCTGTGGCTCATTTCTGGAGACATACTACTGATCATATGCTGAATTATCTTGCATCACTCAGTGAATACAATCGACTCCACATGCTTGTAATTATGGAGAAACTCTTCCAGGTTTGGAGAAGGGTAGGGTGACTATTGATGTGATGTCCACACAGATTTGAAAATATTATGCTTCCCTCCCTCCTTTTGTGGGGAGGTGATCTACACTGAAAAATTGTTTCTTAGACAAACCAGCAAGGAGGCCCACATTTTAACCAGAAAGCATGTGCTGGAAGGGAAAGGCCCTCCTGTGAGGGAGGGACTCATAGGCTGCATTCCAGAGAGAGAAGGCAACCTCTGAGTCCTCATGTGACTCAACCGTCTGACTGACAGTTTGGTCTGGAGGAGCAAAAGGAAGGTGATGTGGGTTGGCTTTCAGTGCATTTTCCCCCATCCCTCTCCTGTTGATGCGGAAGGGATACGCGTTTTACAGTGGAATGCTAGAGCTGCCATTGATTAAAGTCCTTACCAAGGAGCAGAGCAAAGTTGCTATTTGTATCTCACTCTTCTTCCAAAATTGGAACTCAAAGTGGCTTGCAATTTAAAAGAGCAATACAGTTAAAAACAGTTAAATTAGAATTAAACTAATTTGTGGTATTAAAATAGTTCAAACCTCTGTTTAAAAAATAAAATCCAATTAAACAGATGAAAACCTATTGAAAACAGTTTAGTTCAAAACAACACAACTCCCCAAGTTCCTTCTTAGTGCTCCAGCTCCCAGAACCCTCCAGCTGGTATATACACTGGCCTTGCTAGCTGGGAAAATTCTGGTTATCGTAGTTCAGAAAAGTAACTTTCCCATTCTCTGGGGTGGTCTCTTCTTTCTCTTACAGTAGAGAGGGATTACAAGTGTGCCAAGAGTATGGTAGGCACAGAGTGCCTCAGGAGGAAGCAGAGATTTTCCAGAGCTTTATGTTTTTGGACACCATGCTGGGGGATTTGGTTAGCTGAGGCCCAGAACAGTAACTTCTCCAAGCTGATCTAAAGAGTGCGGTGGGACTGTACATATTCATTAGCGCTCTGTAACCAACCCTTTCTATGCAGCTTCCTAGCAGGCTTAAGTTAATCTTTACTTTCTTCCCGGTTCTTCTTTTTGTCTTTTCAGGTTGTTTGCAGGCGTTGTCCCTCGAATATCTGCCATCAGTCTTGGAGGTTTTATCTTCCTTGGGATGTATGACAAGATTCGTAGTTTGCTTTCGTGAGTTGCCTCTGGGGCTTGAAGCAAACAGCTGAGAAACTGCTCTCCTCTCTCCCTGCCCCTGCAGGGGGGAAAAAAACGAAAGTTATTCATTTGGTTTCCCACAAATTTCTCCCTCCCCCCTCCCCGCCCCACAACCATCCCACTCCCCATCTTGCCTCCTGTGGCTTTGCAGCTGTTCAACAGCCTGGGTCTATTCTCACGATTTAAACAACAGAAAAAGCAACCCCTTAATTCCGTTTCGCTAATATAAAATTTCCGTGTATGGAAACCCCTGTTCTCGTGGTGAGCTCATTGGAAAGAGTGTGCCAAGAAACGCAAATTTTGGGGGTCAAGCGGCTTATTTTATGGGCTCCTGCCTTATGCCTGAAAGGCATCATTATTAGAACTCGTTTAGGGAGAATGATGTGCAAACGAGAAGAACATGGCCTACGCGCACGGCAGGAATAAAAGGAGCCTTCCTTCAGTCTGTGGCACCAGAATTGTGGCATGGAAGAGGAGGACCGCCCTGTTTGCATTTCCAAAGGCCGGCCTTGCTATGCTCCAAGGGGCAGGCGGAAGAGGCTTGGTGTGGGTTTCTTTTTCAAAAATGTCTACGTAAGGGGAAAAGGCCATTTGTTTCTTGTCTGGACCCCATTTGGAAAGTTTAGACCACTGTTCATACCTGCAGGTGCATAGCAAGCATTCTTGCTTGGATAAGCAAGGCTGCCTTTTTTAATTAGACTCAGATTTCTCCAGTAAAAGTACAATGTTGTATTATTTTACTGTCTAACAATGTTGCCTATGAAAAAGAAACAAAGCCTTGGTTTTCCTTTTTCTTTCCCACCCCTTGCTTCTGCAGCAGCCCAGTCTCGCACACCAGCAGAAAAAGGGGATGGGTGCAAGGGTGGAAATGGGGAATGGGTCCAGACGGGAGGCTTTTCCTCACATGAATGAGAAGGCAGCCGTCCACAGTGCCTTCCTTCTAGGATACCAACATTTACATTTGTGGGAGTGCTTCTGAGTGAGTGGATGTGTGATGGGTGGCATTTTTGTGCTGTGATCATCAGGATAGTTGAGCAAATTTGGTTTTCGCTTTTAACAAGTCCCCTCCTTGATAAACTGGTCTTGAAGCTTTTTGAAGAGTTTAAAAAGCAGCTTGGGTTGCAAGATGTGAAACTGTGTTGGGAGGAAAGAGAAAGGTCTGTTGGCTGCATGCTTGTTGTGAGTACTCCCTTCCCTGGTGAAATTGTTGTTGTTATCTTTATTTATACCCTGCTTTTTTCCCCAGATTAGGACTCAAAGTGGCTTACAATTAAAAAAAAAACTTAATTAAAACTCATGGAATACAAAAGTTAAAACATAATTAAACAATTGAAATTCAAGCAATGTCAAAATTAAATAATGTCAAAATGTATAATTAAAAACTCAAATATTCATCAGCCACACAGTATCCAGCACATTCTATCAGACAGGCCACATATAATCACACATTGAATGCCTGTCTGAATAAAAAAGTTGTTACCTGATTACAAGAGGGATAGTAGGGAGGGTGCCAGTCTGACTTCTCTGGGGAGAGAGTTCCAGAGCCTGGGAGCAGCCACCGGAAAGGCCCTCGCCTGTCCTCCCACCAGGTATACCTGCAAGGTTGGTGAGTTGGAGGGAAGAGCCTCTCCAGCAGAGCTCAAACCCTGGGCTGGTTCGTAGGGGACAATACAGTCCTTCAAATAACCTAGACCTAAGCTGTGAAGGGCTTTAAAGATTGTCACCAGCACTTTGACTGGAAACAGGCCGGCAGCCAGTGGAGCTGTTGCAACAGGGGAATTGTGTGATCCCTGTAGCCAGCCCCAGTTGGTAAGCTTGTCCACTATGGGGCTGGTTCCTGACGCAAGCCATGACCAAGTCAAATCAGTATTAGTAGCTCTGCTTTGAGCATGACCTTGCTGGGAGTGAGCTTCACCAAATTCAAGGGGATGTAACTCCAAGCAGGTATCTACTTAAGATGGGGGAGTCAGTGAATGAGATCCTAACTTAAGTAGAACCAGTAGCTTAGAGTAGTGCGGTTGAAATCATAAGAACTTGAATAAGTTCTAACTCAAAGCCTGTTGATTTCAATTGGATTACAGGCATAGCTCAGTTAACAAAGCCTCTGACAAAGAAGCTCCTTTTGATAAAACCTTTTTTGGCTTTCCAGCCCCCCAACCCTTCTCTCTCTAGCTGGAAAAGTTTTGTTTTGTTTTAATAACAGTATTGGCATTGGGAAGTTGGTGAAGAAGGGCTGGAGATACACAGACTTTCAGTGTTAGCCGGCAGTGGCACGTCTGCAATAGAATCATAGAGTCATAGAATTGAAAGAAATCCCAAAGGCCATTGAGTTCAACTCCCTGCCGTGCAGGAATACATCATCAAAGGATTCTTGACAGAGGGCAAGCCAGCCTCTGCTTAAAAACCTCTGAAGAAGGAGACTCCATCACAGTCTGAGGCAGCATAGTCCACTGTTGAGCTGCTCTTACTGTCATGAAGTTCTTCCTAACATTTAGATGGAATCTCTTTTCCTGAAATTTGAAGCCATTGGTCCATGTCCTAGTCTCTGGAGCAGCAGAAAACAGGAATGCTCCACCCTCCATGTAATAAACAGTGCAATAAAATTTGTGGTGAGAAGAATGGGATGCTGCTCTTCTGTAGCTGTGTGTGCCTGCCTACAACAGGCAAGGTGAACATCAGCTGCCTCCAGATTCTCTTTCAGAGCATGCATGAATGATAAAACAGAAAGAAAAGGATAGAAATTAGCCTGCCTCAGCAGCTCCCCCAGTATGTTAAAAAAGCATAGATCTGTAAGTTTAGCTGCTAAAATGGATATCATAAAAAGAGCAGAGGCTGGCAAAATTAAAAACCATCCATGGATGCATTATGGAAGAAGAAGGTTTAAAAATGTTTTGGTTTAGTTAAGGAAGGTTCACTTGACATGATAGTTTCGTTTCACATGGGCATGTTGTTAATTAGAATAGTTAGAATAAAAAGTTTGCTGAAATATTTTAAAACTGTTCTTCTCCTAAGGATGCAGGAACCTATCCCTATTCTCTCTGTGTTATTTCTGCCTCTGGTACCAAGTTTTCTATCAAAGAAGTCATGCTCAGGAACACACAAGTTTTGTCAACTGAAGTATGTCTGTACTTTAGGGAGAACTTAAGTCCAGATTAATCCCCTGACTGCATCATCTTGTCGATGCCTGCTTTGAAGCGTGTCCCATTGAAACCAGTGAGGCTTACTCCCAGTTAAGTGAGTATTGGGCTGCATTGTAAGGTGGACATGTGTAAGGACCGTGTAACTATGTGCAAGGGCTCTTCTGTTCTGTCATGGTGAACATCTTTTGGGAGGAGTCACAGCTTGTGTGGAAACCATGGATTTTGACTGTCACCTTCCTTGATCCTAATAGTAAACTCCATCACAGGCTGTCAGTCCTTAAGCAGACAAAATAGCACGAAACAGCGGGCTTCTGGGGTCCTTAAGGCTGCTTGCAGGACTACATAAAATCTAAAGAGATCCCCTATTTACCATTCTTTTCCTAACTCACCCAGTATAGACTACCATGCTCAGTGATCACAGCATACTGGCCTGGGGGCAGAAGCAGGGACAGAAAAAGAGGAAATAGCATGAAATGGCTTGAACATGTGCTACCTTGCAAGCTTTTCTTTTTTTTATAGGCCACTTCCATTCCAACCAGCTGCAGTTACAAGGTGGTAAGAAGGGTCACTCTGCATGAGGTCAAATGTGTTTCTTTCTCCAGGCTGTTAAAGAGTTTATATTTTAATGTCTTGCCTCAAGTGTTCCAACCTCATTCCTGGCTCAAGTTAAGGTATGACTAGTGCTTTGTGACAGGAACATATTCTTCACACTCAGGCCCTTCAGAAGACAAGAACAAAAATCCAGGTGGTCAGTTGCCCTTCATATGGAGGTTGCAGTGAGTGTGTTTTGCTCTGTGCTTGGGTTCCTTTTTGCAGTTCAGCAAGGGCTTCCAAGTACATCTGAAATGTCCAGGCCCAGTCCTAGAGGATAAGAAACAGTGGTGTTTGCAACAGACTATGAGCATATACAGGGTAAGTGGGAGATTAAAAAAACGTAAGCCTAGAAGGCATGATGTGGTCGTCCAGATCACTCCCGCCACATTCACTGTTAGGAAAATTGTCTCGGAAGAGTGTCCTGATGCAAATTGGAAAGCACCAGTGTGCCTCAGCACTTCCTGATGCACCTCGTTCCCACTGTGCATCATTCCCATTGCATATTGGTAGCGATATGCACTGGGTCACAGTGTGCATCTGTTCTGATGTGCAGTGCTCACTTGGCTGACTCCTCTGCAGCATCCCATAACAGAAGCCCCTTGCTGAATATGGACATCATGAAACTGCTCAGTTCTATTTCTTGTCATCAGTTCCTGGGGAAAGCAAGGCTGAATCACGAGCAGAGTGAATGAACACCATAGTTAGAATCATAGAAATGTAGAGTTGGAAGAGACCACAGGGGCCATCCAGTCCAACCCTCTGCCATGCAGGAACACCCTCAAAGCACTCACGACAGATGGCCATCTAGCCTCTGCTTAAAAACCTCCAAGGAAGGAGACTCCACTACACTCCGAGGCAGCGGATTCCACTGCTGGATAGCCGTGACCGTCAGGAAGTTCTTCCTGAGGTTCAAGTGGAATCTCCTTTCCTGCAGCTTGAATCCACTGCTCTTTGTCCTGGTCTCTGGAGTAGCAGAAAACAAGCCCTCTCCCTCCCCCACATGGCATCCCTTCAAATATTTAAACATGGCTATCATGTCCCCTCTGAACCCTCTCTTCTGCAGACTAAACTAGTCTGCAGACTAGTTAAGTAATTCAGTTAGGGCAGAGCAGTGGGTTTCTGATTTGGGAAGCAAACTGAAGGAGGTGTCTTTCAACTGCTGGAATATAATCTGCGCCAGTTGATCCGGGACATACTGCTGCCTGCATAGTGGGGAAACGGCACCCTTGCCAGGTGGGTCACCTGTTGTAGCCAGTTAGGTCAGCTTGAGCAAGGACTGGGCAGTGCCTTCCGTATAAACTTCCATCGTCATTGACATTAATAGGACATTTAGACAAATACTTTATCCTTGGCAATTGCCTTTCAGAAGGACTGCAGCCTAAGGGAGTTCTAGATGTTCTAGTGGTGTAACTATCAAGTTACTTTCTTTTCTGAAAAATTACTTTTAAAAGAACACATTAGCTGTCAGACTTTGGCCACTTTGTTTTTCAATAGGCCCTAGAGGTTCCATTTTGGGCTCTATCAAGTGCTTCAAACAGTTGAGAAAGACCATGCCCCTGGGAAAGACTGGGGAGGACATCAAGGAGAGAGAAGCGTGAGCAAGCTGAGGCAGAAGGAAGAGGGGGTGAGAGAAAAGAAATGGTAGATAAAAAGAAAAGGACCAGGGAGCAAGGGATGAAATGGAATCCAACAGTATTATTTCATTATATTAATTGCCCATGAAACATGCTTAAACAGTGCCCTGGCGTGTGTGTGTGGGAGGGGACAGTGCAGTGAGTTGTAAGAAAGGAGACCTGGTAGGCCATCTACAGTACAACACTTTCAGTGGAACTTGCTCCCAGCTAAACTGGTTATACGTTTGCAGCTTTCCATGCAAGAATTCCATAGCAGCCTAAGAGGACACTTGGAAATCATTGTATTGTATAGCTATTCTTAAAAACCATTTTTTTTAAAAAAAAAAATCACCAGTTCCAGGCTAGATCAGAACTACTGATATTATAAATGGACCTTTATTAAAGACACTTCAATGCCATTTGTTAGACACTTTCAATATTTTTACAATGTACTTCTCAATGTACAACATTGTACCAAAATTTTCTAATAAATAAATAACTTTGTACACAAAAGTAATACTTCCTCTTTCACATTGCCTCTCAGAAGCAGCAGATTCACATATTTAGTGGAAGTAGCATTATATGAACAGTTAACCATATCCAAAAATACAATATTTTTTTTAAAAAAATTGTCTAGGTGGCAAGTGTGCTTAGTGTTTCGAATGGTGATACCTTTTTCCCATGCTTCTCTGTGTAGACGGTCCCCCTCAACCTAACTCTTACTATTTTGCCTGTCTTTAAAAAGCTTATTACTTAACTCCATGCCTCATCTCCGCTTTTTAATATCATCATGAGGGAAAAGGTGCCTTGAATATTTTTGTTTTTCCTGATGGCCAGTTGTTCATTACCAGTTTTAATTTTACTGAATGGCTAACGAATTTTGGCACCTCACACCCACCACAAAGTGCTAGTGCATCTCCTGTCAGGAACTGACAGAGGTGGGTAGCTGGCTAAATGATGCACCGATTCATAAAGACTGGTTTCATTTAAGAAAGCACACGGCCAAACTTTACAGAGGCGTTTGCTTTACAAATGTACACCTCCACCAAAGAGTTGTGGGGAGCTGGAGTTGTTTCAGTGGAGGTGCAAAATAGCTGCTGTTTATGGATCCTACCCAACTACCGGAAAAAAAAGGGTGCACTCCAGCAGCTTTCCTGTTCCAGGCAAGCTTGTGGCACACAAAACTAGAGAACATCCGCAGATGACAGTAGGCCACCCAATAATGGACTGTTTCCTATGCAAGTGCAGTACAAGGGTACCAATGAAGAGAACATACTCCAGAGTCAAGGAGCAACTCTGTGTGCTAACTGGGTCTCATGCTGCCTCTGCTAAGTGTGGAGAGGTGTTGAGACAGATTGGTGTAAGAGAACACTCGTGCCTGATTTAGCACTGAAAAACATGAACATGGTGACTGTACAGGCCAACTAAAGGCACTGAAAACTAGTTTGACCCTGCCCCACAGGGCTCTACCCAAACTGGGACTCTGAATCTAAATGAGTTCCTCCTCATACTGCCCTAAACCAGAATTTCTTACTTCCTAGCTTGGCTTCTCTGAAACTGGCCTTTAAGTCAGGGCTTTGTTATGTCCCTTCAGGTCATTTCTGACCTACAGTGACTCTTTCACTGGGTTTCCTTGGCAAGATTTCTTCTGAAGGGGGTTGTCTTTGCAAGGCTGAGTGAATGTGACTTGCCCAGGGTCACCCAGGTTGGTTGAGCCTTGCCCGCGGCTGAGCAAGGATTTGAACCCTGGTGTTCTAGTCCAAAACACTCAAACCACCATACCATGCTGGCTCTCTTAATTTGTAAGTCTCTCTTAAGTCATGGCTAGGTATTTTAAAAACAGAGGGAAATCATGAAATGCCATTCTGGCCCTGCTGGCCCAAGTCATAACTTAATTTCAACAGCCTTCTTAATTTCAACAGCCTTCTTCTTAATTTCAACAGCCATAAACAATTATGAGGAAAATGAAAATTTTCAATACACAGGTAGAAACATTTAAGAGAAGCAGCAGAACTTATAAATAAAATGCTCTATACTATATTTATATTTTAAGTTTTTCCTGTGTGTGTTCACACTGCATTTTGTTTATCTGTTTGCGTTGTGATAATGCTTAGGTGACTGATAGCTCTCTGCTACTGATAGCAATATTTAAAAAATAAAAATAAAAACAGTAGCCTTGTTGTTACAGCTTTTGAAATAATTTCCCCCCACTCTCTATTTCCTCGGAGGAATGTAAATCAAAAGACTTTTCATGTTTCAGAGACATTTCTTCAAATTCAAACAGAAAACTCACTAAGATTCTGGATCCTAAGAACGAAAAGAAACATCTCTGGGTAAATATGATGTCAGAAGGTAACTTAGGCATTAGTGACATAATAGAAAATAGGGAGGGGTTTCAGTAGATCAAGAAGTGCTTGCTGATCAAGAAGTGTCTTTCTCTTGCTTCTTTTTGAAATACACTTAGCAATTTAATTGTGTTCTGCGGAGAGGCACGCATCACTGCCTAGTGCAATGAATGGTTAGCATTTAAATAGAAATGCAAGTTGTGATCTAAGATACTGTTTGAAGTCAACTGGTTATGTGTGGATGTTACCTATGTTCAAACCAGGAGCTATAATGTATAACCACTACTTAAAGACAAAAATTAAGTTGCCACCAACCTCGCTCCAACAGTAGTGAAGGGAAGCTGTGCCAAAGCACATCAGCTTAATCACATTATAGCAAGAATCAGGTACTTAGAGGTCCCTGGTGCATTTTGCATCATCTCTGCCCTTAGCTTGGAAAAATTACTTTTGTGGGCAACAGCTCCGCTAGCCCTGTTAGCTTGTGGATTCTGGAAGTTGTAGTTCACTAAGAAATAACATTGTCAAGCTCTGCTGAAAGAATGTATCAGTTTGAACTTTTAAAATGCTATACATTTTTGGAGGCGTAAACATCACCAAACTCAATGAGTGGACCTATTAGAGGATTGTAATTTAAACACAACATTTTTGAGGAGAAATCTAAGCTAACACAACAATTCAGTGCTTGCTATAAAAAGGAAAATTTCACCAGCAAGGTCTTCTCTGTTTAAATGGTATGGGCCTGTACTTGGAATTCTACCTAAGGCACCAAAATAGTTACTGTGTGTATTAAAACAAAACCCTAGCAAAACCTTATAGCAAGAAAACAATGTATGCTGTCAACATTGCATAATTTCACTCAGTTCAGTCATGCACCAAGGAATAAAATAGCCTCTGTTAGAAGAGAGAGATATATATATATATATTTATATATATATATATATATAAAATATAGATAAGATAGATAGATTTACATATATGAAAACTCTTATGTACAAATTTGTTATCAAATACTTTTCCTGTTCACTTTACACAATAACCATTTGCATTTCTGTGCTTTATAGGCAAGCCAACGTGTGAGCCACAAATACTTCTCACTGAAGTTTTAAAACTATTATGTACAAGTGGGCACCATTTAGACGAGGCTTTGTTCCCCCACGTAAGCTTGCTTCCTATACCTCATTTTGTTTTTTTGTTTTGTTTTTTCTTTCCTTTGACAAGCCGTCCATTCAGAACTTGAGGTAGAAGTAGCCTAGACAATTCCGTGCAAAGAAATTTTGTAGGTTGCTATATAATGTTCCATTCAATTTGCACACGGCATTGTGATCTTTTCAGTGGCTTGACTCGTGAAGGGAGTCACGTGACCTTGGTAAGTGTCCATTGGGGAGAAGCTTTTGTTTAGCTTCTGCCTCTTCTGCTAAAGTCTGAGATAGTCCAGAGGTTCCTTTTAGGGGCCCGAATGACCCTTCAGAAGACAACAAGAGGCCATGAGGCTCAGAATATTTCCCTAAAGGCTGTGAAGAACCTGAAAGGGAAATACAACAGCAGGGTTTTAGGGAAAGCATTTTTTTTTAAAAAAAAAAAGCACGTTGCTATTAAGTGATCCCTTCATATGTATCTGGTGTAAATATACACACAGACATCAAATAATGTTCACTGCACGTAATAAGCACTAGCATGCCTGTGCTTTATATGAAAAACAATGTAACAGCCACAGATATATCCCAAAAAGATTTTTAAAACTACATGCATGTTTTATCTGTAAAGAGAGAAAGGCTGGAATCCTCTTCAATGTTTATGATGCCATACGCTAACTGTATGATCTCAGAAATTTTGCTATTCACGTTAATAACCAAGACACTACTGCACCAATCTCAAATGCCCTGGAAAACCCACCTGCTGGTGAGTGGGGCACTGAAAGGTGACATGGCCAGCCTTCTCCCACAGAGAACTGTGGCATGTCAAACCACTGCAACAGGAGCCCACAAAGTTCCCCACCACTGCTCACTGCACCATCACACTGATCACCCTTCAGTGCCCTGCTTGATAGCACCACAGAACTTCTCCAGTGGTGCAGCTGCCTGGTTTGTAAGGTGGGTTTTGTAGGGCTGGGCTGGGCGACAGACTGTAGCTACGTCTGCCATGCAAGATCTCAGCCAACTCCATCTACTTCTTAAAAGATATAAAACACAAACACACCTTTGCTGTCAGAGTGAGGTGGCTTGCTGGAGCTAGCAACTGGTATCCTGTCATGATTACTGGGGTAGATAGTATCACCAACACAGGAGTTCCTCATAGTTGTGCTTCCATTACACTTTGGAGGACTCAGACAGTTAGCCGCAGATACGCTATCACTCCTGGTTGACTCTTTGCTACTGGAAGCATTTAAAGGCCCTGTTTCTGCAGGCAGAGGATAATAATCCAGATCCTTGGGGAAAATGGTGACACTCATGCTGTCGGTGCTGCCGCTGCAATTGGTGTAGACAGCTGGTAAGCTGTAACCTGGGGAGTGGGGGGCAAGAAAAAGAGAAAACTTAAGGTTATGGGCTATGTTCAGACAGAACAGGCAAGACAGGCATCATCGATCACACTGTTTTACTCCATGTTAGGGTGCTCCTTTCATTTTTTATTAGAAGTGCGTCTATACATACTGTGATTCTATCAGGACACTGAAAAGCCACAGAATATTGTTCTGAGTATCTACTGATTTTATTTTAAAATGGCAAGCTTCTATCCCTCATGGCAGTGTGCTCAAGGCCCAGTGAAATATCAAAAGGTGGAAGAGGTTCTCACTAATCAAGGCTGCGGCTATAGGGCTCTATAGGGCACACAGGCAGCAAAGGCAGAATAAAATGTGAAATATAAAACATGCATCGTATAGGCCACAGAATCCAGCTTTGCACAAGGCAGGATTTAGGTACTTAGCATATCATCATAACAGATATTAACAGCAACTAAGAAAGATCTATAAGAGATGTTCACTAAAAATTTGGGAGCTTGTTTCTCTGCTGGACTGAGGAAAATGACAGAGGAAGAATGTGGTCTGAATCAGAAATGCAGTAGTGGGAAGCAGCTTTTGCCCTGTATTCTTTTTTTCCCCATGAAAAAATCTGGGTCTGCATCACAGAAAGGTGGTGGAGTGAGTTAAAGGAGGGAAAGCTAAGCAGAAATTGTTTTAAGAACTGTCCCCTGTCTCCTGAAGCACCTATATGTTAAATACCAGCACTCTTCTGCCATTTGCCACAGGTTCAGATAAGACCCAAGGACCACCAAACATTAGTTTTACCTTAATTATATACAGTATATATTTACCTTCTGAGTTTGTTAGTAATAAAAATTCTAACTACTAGCTCAGCAAATACCTGAAGACTTGGTGTACCTTTTCATCACACCACCTGTTTGTTGCTTGTGGATAGCAATTTGTCCCATTTTCCCCAACCTGGTAATGGACCACAAATGTAATTATCCCCAGCCTGTATGGCCCATCGTTATGTTAGAGTGAGATGACAGGAGTTGAAGTTCAACATGTCTGGAGGATGCAAGGCTGGTGATGGGTCAAAGTTTGTGCATCTCAAAATCTCAGTCCAAATCATACGGAGTGCTCACTGAACTGTTCTGGATCACAATCCCAGAGGTGTTCTTAACAAACTCATTGGACTCATACATAAGCATGGAGAACATCCAGGCATCACTTCTTTTTATTTTTGTGGGGCCTCCACAGCAGAATTTCCCTAATGATTTGTCCTCTCTAGATTCCACTCAAATTTCAACTGCATTCATAATGGTGCTCCTTTCCAATTTCCAATTTTCCCGATGAAATTTTATGCTAAAATATGAGTAATGAAACTTATGAGTAAAAGCGGCACGAAAATCATGTGCACCTCTGGAAACCTTAAAAGGCTGCCTTAATTTTCAGGTAATTTGCCTTAAAACGAAGAGATGCAAAATATTTTCCCAACAATCTCTGTACCTGTCTTGTCTGTCACAAGTATCCTGTCAGCTAGATCTTCTCCTTTCCAAGACTCTTTATTGTATCCTAAGCATAGTTTTGGTTGCCGGTAAACAACAGGGTGAGCATCAGCCTCTGGATCCCTCCCTCTATCGGTCTGGCAAACTCCTGAAACAGAAACATACAGCAGGTACCAGGCTGCAGCTCTGAGCAGACATGAGATACTCAAATTATGGAAAAGGAAAACCAGAGATGAAAAAGCTGGTTCAGCTTACTAACTCACCTTGCTACCCACACCTTCTGCCTCCATTTGTCTTTTCCCCCCCATGCACAGAGTTACTCAGGATACCAAAAAGCTTCCAAAGCTTGTATAAGATCTCTTTTATTGACTACAACTCCCAAGTGACCAGTGATCATATATTAGCTGGGGGAATTTGGGGAGTTTTAGTCTAAACAGGTAACTTTTTCAAGGCTCTGGGATATTCTGTCTTTGGTTTTAGGGTAGAAAGAAGACAGGAAATAATGCGATTATGGGTGTGTCAGAATCACAGATATAGTAAGGTAGCTTTTATTTGCCTGCACAAACTACACGTTTATTTTCCATGGGACAAGGAGGAAATTTGGATTCCTTAAGAAAGCTGTTCTCTTTGTTGCTGCAAGGTGCTGTTTCCACCTTTAAGCCAAGATTCATTAAAACACTCACACACCCCTCTCAGACCATGCTTTTCAACCAACACTGGTTCCTCAAGCGGCATAGAATAAAAATCCACACGAAAGTACCATACAACTAGAGATACATTGTTGGGTAAGGGTCCTAACAAAGCTGGCAGATTCAAGGGCCTTTCCTCTGGAGGGAGATAGCAGAAAGAGTTGCAAATAAACTTGTTGATGAGTCACCACATAAGGAAAAGGGCCAGACACCACCAGGTAAAAATATCTGGCTTTTTAAGTCTGGAAGAGGAAACTGAAAGATGGGTCATTTTCCACAAAAATGGTTCCAAGGGCTGAGGAAAGGCTGAACTCAGTGGAAGAGCACCTGTTTTGTGTGTAGCATGACCCAGGTTCAATCCCCAGCATCTCCAGACAGGGTCTGGAGTCTTAGACTCCATTCTAAAGTCCTGGAGAGCGACTGCTCAGTGTAGATATTATTGACTTAGATGCATCAGTGGTATGATGTGATAGCAAGAACATCCTCTAGTCTTACAGAACTAGAACAGAAATGGGAGACCTCCCTAGTAGTATCCAGGACAGTAGACCAGGATTACAGATTAGGATGCAATACATATTTCCAGGCATGTTGTCTGCACATTAAAAAGTCAGCTTCAGCATATGCGTTCTTCTTCCTAGACTGAAATATTTTCCAGAGTGCATATTAACAGCTACTATGTGCAATTAATTACAAATAGTGAGTGGGGGGCAGGGGCATGTACTCAAGTTATTTTATTGACGCAAAAACAACAACGCATCCTGTGGCACCTAAAGATTAAAAAGTTCTACTTGGCACAAGCTTTTACTTGCTGGTACTTTCTGCAGGTCTGTTCCCAACCCCAGCTCCCATGTTGTTGCGTATGTATAAGGATATACCACCTACAGCTGTATTCCATGCATCTGATGAAGTGGGTTGAAGTCCACAAAAGCTTATACCAAACAGAACTTGTTAGTCCTTAAGGTGCCAGAGAGACCTCAAGTGTACATAAGTTATGAAAACTTCAAACTCAAACTTTAAAAGACAACCCTACAGCTTGACATGCCAAGTCTGGTCTGGTCTCCAAATGTTTCAGTGAAACTCATTTCTTTTTAGTCTCTAGGTTCCACCAGCATTTTCAAAGGTTGATGGGTTCCAGAATGGCCATTTCAGGCTTTGGAAACAATGACATTTTTAGCCCTGGAATATCTGTGAAGATTCCATGCATACATGGTTAGGCCTAGTATACTGAGCCAACATCTGCTCAGGAAGTCATGGTTTAGTTTTTGATATCTTCAAGATGATTTACACATTCAGAAGAAAATACATGATAGAGTCCTTCATGGCCTATACTAGTTCAGACCCCTCACGCACTCTCTTTTTCTGGTAATATGTTTCTCTATTTAAAAGCAATAACAAATTCTGCATGTAGGAAACCAGCAGTTGAGAAAGAAACATTCTAAGGCTAGTTCAACTCTTGACATGCAATTAGTTCTCTATGTACAGAGAGGTTTATGTCATTGAACAATATTTAAAAATTCACTTGCCAACCATTATTTTAAATGGTACAATACAAAAAGCACTCTTTATCATGTGGTTTAGCCAAATGCATACAAAGTCTCTCAAAAGAAACAAAAAGGACACCATACCGTTGCTCTGTAGGTGTCCATCGGGGTGTTGGCCACCTTCCACTCTGACTACCGCTTCTTGTCGTTCTGACAGTGTTCCTTGGGAGGACAGGTAGCTTGGTACATCAGGTGGTACAATGGTCTCATCTGGGAAGCCAAGAAATGAGGCGGAAAGTGAAGAACCATGACTCAAGTGTGGTGCTGGAACCAAAGGAGAATACAAACTACGGCACAGCCTGTGCATTTGAATGAATTTGGATAGAGTCTTCAAGGGTTAGCCAGCAAGGCACGGGGGACACATGAAATAAAACTTATTTTGCTCTTTGCTCCCTGAACAAGAACTTGCCCATGATTCCTTTTAGGCCTTAATTTCTGCAGAGACATTCTCCTTTGCAGAAAGAATATTCTAGTTTCAGTCCTGGCTCCTGATAACCCATGTGTCTGATACTTTGGTGTTATACCTTTTTATTAACTCTATTGCTTCTGGCAACTCTAAAAGCATTTGATGGTTTTGAACCAGGGGGAGGGTTGCTCTAGATGCTGTTGGACTTTTTAACTTCCAGAAATCCCAGTTAGCATGGCAAATAGTGAAGGATTCTGGGAGCTACAGTCCAACAATATGTGGAGGCCTCCTCTCTGGCCTCTCATAAAGAATAAAAATAAAAGGTAAATTAAAGCTGGCAAACAGAGGCCTCCTTTTGGATCTCAGAAAGATAAGAGTTAAACCCAGACTGTGGAAAAAGGGGTTACAAAGCAGTATGTGAACTCACTGAGCTACTCTTGCTGCATTTATCCTCTTCACCTCACACAGCAATTTGGATAAGCAAGGAAACATGGGAAATAAAGGTTAGAGTGCACACAGCCCACAAAAATCAAGGAGTGACACTTCCTTTCAGCTGCCAGACCAGCCCTGCCTGGTTGTAGCAGGCAGTACATTTCTGGTATTGCTTCTCTCCAAACCACTGGGACACTGGATTTTACTTTGGCAGATTATTTCTTTTGGGGGGTGGAAGTAACAATATTTCAGGCAGGGACCTGAGCTCTGTTTTGCTTGCACCTTGACCCCAAAGCACGAGGATAAATGAATTCCTGAAGAAGTAAGAGTGTTTCTTAGCAGATTTGGCTTCCTCTGTAAGATGACAAGGCCCCCAAGAGTGCTTGAGACAATGAGTCAAAACTGGTGCGACAAGGGGCTATGGATCCCTGTGTAGGTTGTGTAAATTCCTCAGGAGCCTGAGGTGGTTTGAGACTGGAAATACTGGCTGGAATCCTGTTGGTTAGTCCCAACTAGAGCAGACCCATCCAATCAAGTGCCGAACGGTGAGAACATATAGATTAATCCAACTGATTCGGCAGCTCAACTCTAGTGAGGACTAACAAAAGGATTTAGGCCACAACAGCCCTTAAGCTCTAAGCTGCTACACCCACAACATTTCTGAAAAAATACACTAGCCTTTTTGACTTATGAATGCTGCTGTGTTAGCACCACATAAAGGGGCCAAAATGTTACTGGATTTTACGTTTCCCATAACAGCTAGTTGCACAAATGGTTAGACTTCTCACTCACTTTCTGGTCTTAGAAATCTACTTAGACAAGCATTCCTGAAGAGTGCACGACTGTCCTTGGCACTCTTAGGATTGGCAACAGAATGTGGACCCCCCCCTCCCCGCTCGCCAGTCTGGATCCCTTGGTTTCTCCAGCAATCCTGTGGCTGGAGGCCTGCTGGTGAGGTATACTCATGTAACTTGGAGTTATACATGTTTATGTCTCCTTCTGAATGGTACAGAAAGAGCTACTCACTACTCGCTTGCACATCATCCAAAACCTCTCCCTCCAAAACCATCATGAAGCAACCTGTCTCAGCAGTAACTGCAGCCAAGAGGAGAAATGACATCCACTTGTGCTCATTCTGCTCCTTGTGACCAAAATGGGTAACACCTTGGTCACCTGATTGTCTCCCCCAGCTCCACTGACAGTGAATCCAGGTGAGGGGCCAGACAGCTGCTTTGAGGAGATAGTGATGTGGAGTGGCTTGTGCAAAGTGTTACACTCTACACACACAATGCAAGATCTTGGCCATGCTAGCAGAGCAGTATGCCACATCTCAGGTTAAACACTTCAGAAATGAGCCTCTTCCACTCTTGATCAGGTCTGCGTGTGTGTGCATGTGTGAGAGAGAAAGAGGTCAACCCTGGGCTCACCTGTATTTGTGACACTGTATTCTTCACTCTTCTTTCTGGTTTGATAAATGATGCACACCCAAACCAAAGAGGTCAATACAATGCTACATACTACAGCAATAGTAATGATTCCAACCGTGGTTCCATCCTTTCGGCAGGCAAGTGAAGGCAGAACACTAACATGGCTATGTGCCCGTTCTGTCCCAACAGTATTTGAAATTTCACAAGTGTATTTCCCAGCATCTTCCATCCTGACATTCCGGACAATAAGCAACTGGTTGCCTGGAGTAAAATGATGCCTTTCGGTGACCACAAGAGACTGGTCGCCCTTCAGCCAGTTAATGCGTGGAGGTGGACTTCCTGTTGCTTTACACTGCAGAACTACAGTTTCCCCAACAGATACAACACGATCTTCTAGGGGATGAACTAAACTTGGAGTCTCTGCAAGGATCCAAAAAAGATATGTTAGCTTAGATGAATTTGATGATATGCGTGAAAAGACACTTAACTTTTCAATATCACAGCCAGTGAAGTTCTGAAACTCAGCCTATGGGTCACTAAATCCACACTGGTTTTTGAGCAGCTCAGGAGGTGGGGGGGTAACTTTCTTTCCTGGAAGAAATAGCTTTCACTGCCTCACAACTCTGCATCATCACAGCATCTCCCACCATTTTATCCCTGCTGCTGCTATCACCACCTATATCACTGCCACCACCTATACCAGCTGGGCATCCATTTGTGCAACACTGCTGTTCAACTCAAAGTTACACAGTGTGATCAACATGTGACTCAACATGTACACTGATGATGCTATATAAATAAATGATTATGACTAGAATCCTCTTGGTTAATCCCAGCTAGAATAGTCTCATTCAATGAACTGTTTAATGTCAAGTCAACACATAGGTAAATCCAATTGATTCAGTCAGTCTACTTTAGGTAGGCCTACCAACAGAACAAAAGGCTGATAATTAAAGTCATTATATCTTCACATGCAGACATTTATGCTGTACAAATCCAACAGAATGGCCAACACTTTCTGATTTTACAGAAGGAATTATACGCAATTAATGCCTTTGCAGCATATCTCCACAAACACATGGAACCCTTTTACCCTATACAATTATGGTGCTAGCAGCATTTAACTACTATGACAAAACTCTATAGAATTTACAATTTAAGAAAGGGTATTTAGAAATCTGAGCCTGAAAGGTCTTGTGCTTCACTTCACCAAACCACAAACTCTAGGATCCCACAGGATGCAGCCATGGCAGTTAGAAGTGGAATCACAGTGCTATAAGTGTGTCTGTTTAATGACCCATGATCCCATCCCATGGAATCTCAGGATCTGCAGTTTAGGTAGGGAGAATGCTCAGCCAGAGTGCTCCTCTCTGCAAACTCCAAACCCTAGGATTCCACAGGATGCAGCCATGGTGTTTAAAATGGAATAATGGAATAATGGTGCTATAACTGTAGTATGATACACCAACTGGTCCTTCTCAAAGGAAGCAAGTTTCCTTACCTAGCACTGTCAAAGTAGCATTTGCTGACACAGAACCAGCAGAATTCTGAGCCGTGCAGCTGTAAATGCCCATGTCCTCTATCTTGACATCCGTGATAAAGAAGACATCATCGTCAGGCATTACATGCATCCGGCGCTCACGGGCTGCAGGGAAATCTGTACCTCCATCTTTCTGCCAAGCAATCTGTGGAGTGGGGTGGCCGCCGGCAGCGCACTCAAGCCGGGCTGTCGTCCCTGTCCGGGCTGCAATGTCATGAGGAGTTTTCAGGAAGGAGGGCAACACTGGGAAAGACAAAAAAGAAAATTAAAATGAAGACTTGTCATGCCATGCTTGTAAGAGGAAATCACCATCTGATCCAATTCTTTGCTACCTGAAGGCCCTATGCTAGTGGTGGCACTCCCAGTTACAGGTTTTTTTCTCATGAACTTGTATTGCACTGCAACATTGCTTTTTTTACAGATTGGAGATGGCACAAAAACTACTGAAAGACAGAAAACAGAACTGAAGAAACCACAATGCCAACTCTTTGAACAGCAGGGAGGGAATGGCCTGACTCAACACCAAACCATCGTGAGTAATAAAGGTGGCCAATCTATATTTCTACTGACTTCATCTGACTGTGACTTCTGTGTATCCCTGAATACAAATATAAATAGAAGAAAAGCATACGTAGCTGATATCTAATCTATGATAATGCTCCTAGTATGCTAGTTTTCTTCTGATACGACTATTACGTTAGGAAAGTTTGAGATGGGTTGGAACATGCACCCCATACAGTATATGCAGCCCCACACATAGTTCTTGTGGCATCCACTGCACCTTCTCCAATGTGCTGTTGACATTGACAACTGAAACAGCCAGAAAATGGCTGCTGGGGGAGGGAGGGGGCACACACCAAATTTCTCTTTGTTTCTGGAAGGTAAGAGGATACATTCTTGTCCACTTCTATTGGCAGGAATTCTAATGTGCAGGAAGGTGCTCTGATATTCTCACATATTATAAAGAATGGCTGCTACTGATGCCAAATTACAGCAGGAATGGCCACTGCAAGACTGTGAGGAGAGAGGTTGTGATGTGGTCTCTGACCCTCAGAAGCTTTCCACCCTTAGCTGTGGGGATGACATCCCAACCTCCACAATCTGATACAACCTAATCCTGTGTGGAGCCAGAGGTTTGCTATGTCATTTTGCTGTGTATGTGAGGTACACTAGGCCTCATAAAACTTGCCCTGATGATAGAGATGCCTTCCTTGTGAAAGTAAAAAATTAAAATGCAAGGCTTTATAAAGGAAGTGTATTTAAATTAACTTAGCTAATATAGGAGGGTGACACTATAAACATACTAACAAGGGGGAGGGAATGGATAGTGGCACAAATCTGTCCTTTTATATTTAAATGGATATATTTTATATAGAAAATATAGACATACTTATATATAAAAATAATTATGAAACTGCATAATTATAAAATATAAGCATTAAGGACAATTTTACTCTATAGATATTAATACATTTATATATTTATAAATTTATACATTTGCACACATAAGATTTTTCTTGTTTTTGTTATGTGCTCTCAAGCTGACTCTGACTTATGTGACCCTAGCCATTTTAAATTATCAGGTCTTCTTCAGTAATATAGTTTATATAAACAGACAGACCTTTTCTTTGGGCCTGTTCACCTGAGAAGGAGCTATATGGTTGCTCGTCCCATTTGGGGTTCTCTCCCTGTTTTTGTCACAGTGATGTAAAATTGAAATCTACAAAGGTGTCATCTATGTGGTTAGTGATATTAAAAAAGAGGTATGAAAATGTGGGTTCCTAATGTAGGATAGCTCCAAACCCTGCCCAGGAAGCCATCTCAGACTCACCATTGACGGTAAGCTGAGCTTTGTGAGAATAGGTGGAACCAAAATGATTGGTAATGATGCACTGGTAGCGGCCCTCATGAGAGAAAGTGACATGGCGCAGGTGGAGGATGGTGGTATACTCTATGACCACACCATCGCTGGCCCGGACGTGAGCAAAGTTCTCCATCTCTGCATGGTGTAAGATTTCATTGTCCTTCTTCCAAGCAAAGGTCATGGGCGAACTGCTGCTACTGGCAGCTGAGCAGGTGAAGCGGATGTCCTTGCCGAGGACAGCCATTGTAGTTTCTGGTTCAACGATGATCTTGGGCTTTGGGAAATCATCTGGAGAAAAAAAACACAACCCGAACATTTTCACTTTAGAAAGGTTAAGGGGTCACAGGCACTCTTGTGGACCAGTGCTATGAGCAGCTGCACTCCAACTCGTCCTGGACCTTCAACTCCAAATGCAGTAATACTGTTTCTCCTATAAAGAACCTGAATCTTGACTGTCCATCCTCAGTGTTTTTCTCTAACTGTCAAATGTAAAAACACTTGGGTTTACAGGAATGTGCTACAACACATGCCTCTTGCCCAAAACAAGTTGGATAAATGAATCTGCACTGCAACAGGCACCACACACGAGAGAGAATCCAAAACATCTTTTCTGGATGGAGGCGCCATGCAGGATAACCTGGTTTAAACTGGATACAACATCAAAACAGAGGCATATGGCAAAAAATTATTGCTGTAAGGGGAAAAACCAGTGCTTCTAACTGACTTAATAGCTGATCCATCTGGCTAGTTTATTTTAGCAAGGAAAAGAATTCCAAGATGTGCGGAAATAATTACATATACCTTATCACCACCTCCTTGTGCTGGCTGGTCACTAGGAGATGCCTCCAACTGTTGCTACCACACACTGACATTGTTAATTTGTTAAGAGTTACAGCAACTGTTGCAATTAATGTCATCAGTGACAAGTGCTGACAGGCAGGATAGTATCCTGGCACAAGGGCACTGAAGGGAATGGCAGATGGATCCGCTTGTCACTCTTCCAAAGCAAAGGCTTCTGCTCTTGGGGCCCCAACAGCAAAGCCTATTTGGTTTAGCCGAGTTCCAAGTAGCTTAATTTATTAGTCACACAAAAAGAATCTCTGCTTTTCATGTTAAACATTCTGCATGCTCCTGCCCCTCACCCCAAAAAGCACAGCCATAGCAATGGTAAGAAGAAACTCAAAATTGCTAGATTGCTGCAAAAGAATTAGTCCAGAATCCTGTTGGTGACACAGATGGCACAGCTTTCAGTTACACCAGCCTAGGTTCTTTCGGGGTGTGGGGGAGTGTGGCATAAGACTTATCCAGTACCTCCTTGCACAACACCTTTCTCCCAGCCATACAATAGCAGCTGTCCTCTGGCCATGGACTGACTGCAGGAGTATGCCTGGGCACTGAAGAATGAGCAGCTCATGGATCGCCCATGTGACAGGATCTTGGTCAGAGTGTTTTGAGTGCCAACATATTAAAGACAGTAAATCAATTCAGGACTTGGAGGAAACACAAGTGCAAAGTACAGAACTGCCTCTCCCTGAATTGGGAGACCTGTAAACAGACTCAATTATGTGGGGGAGGCAGATGGGAAGCTAGCATATATAAGATTATTTTCTTAGTTGCTTTTCCCCCGCCACACTAGCTTTCTATGTGCAAGCAAGGAACTCATGACCAAATACAGCTGGTATATATAGCCAAAAGAAGATATGTATGAGCTATTATTTCCATGACATTAAGCTGGCTCAGGAGGAATAGTAAACATATACAGTTTATTTATTTCAAGGTTTCACTGACAAACTCAAATCTAACATTCTTTGTAGGAGGGGAATGCTCACACATGCATGGTGGTGGATTGTAAGTGGTAAACTAATATTAGGCAAAATGTTATGAGCTGGAGAGTTCCCGAGCATTTCAACAGTTAGATTTGATAGAACATTTCTGTAGAAAGGCACTATCTACACAAGGAATCTACCTTTAAATTCATCTCCTAAAAGTGAGATGACTATTGTTTTCAAGCAAGAAAAGAAAGAGGAAACGAATGGGCTACATTTTACTAATTCCCTACCTCCAGGTACATACGAACGCCCAGTAGGAGCAGACTGCATAGCTCAGATGTTGTGCTACAATTGGCAGCACTGCTCTGACTAACTGGAGCAGCAGAAACAACTCCCAGCCAGAGAAAGCCATGTGGCTTCTTTCCAGGTGATGTTCCCATGGTTCCCACTAGTCACAGCACTGCTGGCAACTCTTGGTGGTCCAGCCAGTCTCTCCAAGAGACCAAAGTCTGGGCTTTGCCTGGGCTGAGAGTGTAAGATAGGGGTGGGGCCTCTAGCACCATCAATTTCTCCCCTTTTGCCAGCCCACACCTCACCCCTAGAAATCTCTTATCTCCAATTGTTGGCTGGAAATAAGAGATTTCCTCTGCTTCATGTCCACTGACCATGTGTGTGTATCCTCTCGCCGTATGTGTGTATATATGTATAAGAGAGACAGGCAGAGAAAGAAAAAATGGGAGGACAGTGCCATTCTGTTTGGGGGCTGTGGAGTAGAGACTCTTTTTTTAAAAAAAAGTTCTTAAATTAGAAAAACAACAAACAAAATCCAAACATACAAAACAACAAAAAATACATCTGTACAAACATTAACAGGCATCTACACACAACTAAAACAAATACTAACAAAACTTAACTAAAACTGGTTCCCACACCTGTTGCAAATAGTTTATATTACTTAAACATTTACACCTAACTATTAAGTCATACATTTTACCCCATAATTATTAAGTATTGCTTATCATTTACCATTTTAAGGGTGGTTACCCTTTCCGTGGCTAAAAGATTTACATTCTGGTATTTGAAAGATAAATACCACCTCCTGTTACTCAATAAGACTTTCCAACACTTTTAGCATTTAAATGTACAGCAGATAGATGACAATTTCATATGGATTTTTGGACACTGGCATGCGTTTTCTTGAAGGTTATGTATAGACATTTATTCCATTATTGCCTTTCTGTCCTTATTGTGTGTTTCCTTTCCAATTTTCTTGGTTTGTTTCCCTTTCTTCACAAATAAATGAATGCATAATTTTAAAAAATGGCAACCCTGTGGTGTGGTTGCCACCCAGTCTGAAGAATGGCTGTGCCCTCTCTTAACATGTGATCTCCAACGTGCTGGCTCAGAGTCAATTCATCTTTCAAGATGGCAAAATGCCCCTACCCTGGCATCAAAGATGAGCCTGCATTGCTGAACAGAGGGGTAATGGATTAGAGTCCTCTTCTCTTCATTTTGGGAAGAATAACTCCTCCTGTTTCTGTTGTCACCTATGACTTAGTTTCCCAAGCACTGTTGTTTTTCTCAACATACAGCAGTCAACTTGATACTATAAACAAGGTGTGGCTTCAACCACTGTCTGCTATGCTGGACAGAAGTGCAGCATTACCTGTGGGGCTGCCTATGAATTTCCTAATCATCTTTAATATATGTACAAAGACGCACACACAGCTGGTGAGTGAGATCATCTCAGCAACTGAGATGTTCCTGTATTCTGAGCAGGTGTCTGTGTATCTCTGCCTGACTGCAGAGTGTGGTGTGGACATATTCCAACTGAGATTGATGGATTATGCTTCAACACAGCAGAGGGATCTTCCCACTGCTATTATTCTCTATGCAAAACTAGCACTGCCTTATGAATTACGACAGCTTCACAAGCAAGCTGAACAAAGAGGGAAGCAAGTTCCTGGAAATCAGTCCCCATTTCGTTTAAGGGGAGGAAAGTATGAGCAACAGTAACTTTGGCTGTAGCTCTAAACTTTTGAACTATCCCATTTTAAAGGACAAAAAAACAAAACAAAAAAACCCAACAAAAACCATTATGCAGCTGTTCTGCGTTGGTTCAGCTCTGAACTATACTGGTTCAGAATGGCTCCCTGGATTGGTAGCACAGAAAGGCTTAGAACAGACTATTCAGAATTAAGAAAAATGATAGTTAATCTACACATCATAACAATGCTTCATTTAAAAAAAAAATTCAGTGGCCCTGTGTATTATAGAAAAAGGAAACCTTTGCCCTCCAGATTTTAATGGACTCTTCCACCCATCAGTGCAGTCAGCATAAGTGACAGGGCTGTAGTCCAACATCTGGAAGGCTACACTTCTCCATCCCTGCTTTATAGCAATGAGGGAGCTGGGAGTCTTCTTATTACAGTTAATTAAAGATGGTGAATAGCATTCATGCAAATCAGAATGACAACACAGGCCAAAAGCCCTTTGCCTATCTCATAAGGGCGTGGTATTCTAAACAGGTGGCTTTCAGAGAGTGCTCAGTTCAAGTTCCACAGTAAAACTGGGAGGTACAACTGACCACTCTTGAATAATTGACTCAAAAATTTTTTAGCTCCATTTCAGCCTTCAAGGCAGTAACAAATCAAACAGTTCATCCGCTAACAAAAACTGGGAAAGAATAGCAGCAATGAGAACTAAGGAACTGAAGTCAAGCTCAAGAGAAAAAATGGAAATCACTGGCCAGGCAAACTCATGCAGGTTGAAAAACCAGGTTAAGATACAGCGAGGTAGGATGTAACATTCAGCAATACCTGATATGGCTATACGATCATTACCGTAAGTTTCAGTGGTGCAGGGGTTCAATGCCGGTACTGCACCTACAAGGTTGTGAGTTCGATCCTGCTGGGCTCCAGGCTGACTCAGCCTTCCATCCTTCTGCAGATCAGTAAAATGAGTACCCAGCTTGTTGGGAGAAAATAGCTAAAGACACTGTAAACCGCTTTGAGAGCACTTAGCTGATAAGTGGTATAGGGACACACATGCTATTGCTATTGCTCAAATGGTTACTCAAGCCCTCATTAACTCTGTCCACTGGCTGACTGCTCAGGATTGGGCTTGTAACCAGGGCAGAAAAAAATGTACTTTGTTGTGAGTTTTTTTTTTTTGCTTTTAATATGGTTATATTTTGTTATAATAATTTGGTTACATTGTGTTTTACAATTATACCTTACTGTGTTTCCATGTTTATGTGTTTTTTTAATCTTGTTTTGTATGTTTATGTGTGCATGTGTGCGTGTCTGCATGTATTTGTCTTCTAGTGTCCGGTTGACTTATGGAGACCCATGAATTTTTCATAAGGTCTTCTTAAGCAAGGAATACTCAGAGTATAAGCCTTAAGTCCTAGTCCTGAGAGAAAGGCAGGATAATGAACAAACAAACACATAAAGGAATGAATGAATAAATGAATGAATGAATGCATGTGAGCATACAAAGGGGATTACTTCACTCCACTGCATACAGAGAAATAAGCCAGCCACAAAGTGCATATACATTCCTGAGTGAGGGCTGCCCTCCAGAGCAACCTCAAAATTACAGGCTACGGCCAAGACTTACCACACACAAAGCTTTCTGGCACCACATCGAAAACGCTTTTCCCCTTTAATGACTCTGGGTGGGCACAGGTAGCTTCCACAAATGGTCGCAGTTCCTTCTTGGTTAACCACTGTGGCAACCATTTGAGCTGACAATCACACAGGAAACTCTCACTATTTATGTGGCTAGAGGGGAGCAAACAACATGTGAAAAAGTTTTCCGTAAAACCAAGCAAGGGAATCTTAAGACATTTACATACTGGTCTTTCACTAAAACAATGAGCAATCCAGATAGTGACAAAAGAAATAAAGGGGTACTTATAGGGAATCTTTGTATATACAGCGATTAAAAGTATCCAAAATAATGCAGACAGGTGTTAGCAAGCAAGTGAACAGTGGAGAGCAATCTAGGTTTCTGTTTTCACTAGAGTGGACAGAGGTCTGAATCTCACTGTAAATGCTGACTGGAACAGCCGCACTGAATCAACATGACTCAACATACAACCATTGATTCAATGGGTCTACTCTAGTTGTACTAACCAACGGGATTTCAAAACAGATGTTGCTTCAGCTAGAAAGCCAAGTTAAAAACTAAATGGCTATGTAAGATACTGAAAAGATCCACACAGCAAGTCTGTAAATTGCCACTTGGCTGGTCACTGAGGGTAAAGTTTGCCTTCAGATAAAAAACAGGAATCTTTTCTAAGCTGGAGAAGAGGCAGCTATACAATCATCAGTATATGTGGAACAGAAAAATGGACTATGCTTGCTAATAATTTTTTTACCTTCTTACAATAACATAAAAAGTTGAGTCAACACTCATCTCCAAATTAAATGGACCAGAGCAACACCAGCGGGCACTAGTTTCTTTCTTTGTATTTGTACACACATATTTTTACAAAAAATAAAATATAGAGAACCTAATCCAATATGGCAAAGTTAGGGCAGAAATTAGTTCAGAAGCAATAATTTAATTTGCTAAGAATAAAGAAGCACAAAAAAAATGAGTCTGTTGTGTGCCTTTCCCAGAATAATGTGCAGATTGGTAATATCAGATAGCTATTCAAATTCAAAAGCTGTAGAGATTACACAAATAACTTAGAGAACATAATCTATGTACAGCCAAGGATCCATCAGGTCCAGCATCCTCTTTCCCACAGCGGACAACAAGATGCCTCTCAAGCAGGGCAGAGAGCCAACAGCCCTTTCCAACTGTTGATCCCTAGGCACTTTTGTTCAGTACAGTGCTTGGAACAGCTACCTTCAGAGCCTGAATCCTATAGTAAACCCCAACTAGAACAAACTCATTAAATCCACTGGATTTACCTTTGTGTTGACTCACCATTCAACAACTGATTCAATGGGCTGGCTCTAACTGGGGCTAACTAAAAGGATTCAGGCCTGTCACTCACAGAATTCCCAGTGTCCATGCTGGCTGGGAGACTGTGGGAGCTGTAGTTAAAAAAAAAAAACTTTTTTGAAAAAAAAAAGTTTTTTGAACCTGAAGTCATTACAAAATCACCATGACTATCCTGTCCGAATTTATCTAACTCCTCTATAAAACAATCTAATTCCTTTATTAAAAAATTCTAAGTTAATGGCCATCACCTAAAGTTGTGGCAATGAGTTCCATAAATCAAGCTACATGCAGAAATGTGGCTACTGCAGCACTCTGAAGGGAAATGAACATGGCCTCTATGATCCCTAATAAAAATAATACATGTGCTGGACAAATACTGTCCATATGGATGTTTAAATATGACATGGCATATGAGGGAAACAACTGATTCCTTGGTGGGTATAGACTCATAAGCTTTGTGATAAATTTCTATATGGTTTTCTGCCTAGAGAATGAGAAACTAAGTTTAGTTTATTTCGGTAATACAGAAAGCAGCATTTGGGATGTGGGAAACATCTGAAGACGGGATGCCTGTTTTTCAGTGTATCAGCCCAGGGCCCACTCACATAGCTGAAGTGTCAGACCTTCTAGCACAAACATAGTTTCCCCATCCTGAAACTCAGTGGGTGCCAGGATCAAATTCAAGGCATGCTTATCACTCAAATGTCAGTGCACTGGAAATGTAGGTATAAAAAGGAGAGGCAGATTTGCTATCAGAAACTGAGTCAGTCATTGAATGCTCTGTAAGACTAGAGACCAGGAGTCTAGATTTCCTCAACAGAGATGGATAAGGGCACAGATGCAGCCCAGTGAAAGAAGGTGCTGAGAAGATCCAATTTCACTCATTACTGACTGTGAGATGAGTCTCTGACATCTGCTCTACTGTAAAAATAGCTTGCAAGGGTGGTGAGTGGAAAGCAGCAATAGTGAGAGTGTGACTGGGGGGAAATAGCTGCTGGGAGGAATTGTCATAACAATGGCTCAAAGATACAGGATAGGCTAACAGCCCCCTACTTACAGCTCCTTCAGATTCTTCAGCTTGGCAAATGCATCCTCCTGAACAGATCTTATGGCATTATCTCCAAGGTTCCTACAGAAAATAAGCATTTACTTCTTTTAACCCATGCATATTAAAGGGCTATGTCACAACACAAGATTGTGTGCCAGCTTAATTTCTATAAAATGGTTTGTGTTTCTGCACACATTCACAATATCTGCACACCTACTAATCCAAACCTTTATATAATCAGACAATGGCTGCGTTCACCCATACTGTTAATGTTTGGAGAATGAGAGCGAGCATAAGAGTTAGATTCTTCCTCTCCACCTCACTTTCCCTCAATCCAGCATAGCTGCAAGAAGTTGAGAAACTTTTGCTTCTATTTTAGACTAATTACAACATGCTATGGAATTTCAACTCAGACAGACTCTGATCAGCACAGAATCATAGAATCACAGAAATGTAGAGTTGGAAGAGACCACAAGGGCCATCCAGTCCAACCCCCTGCCATGCAGGAAAAACCTCAAAGAACTCCCGACAAGTGGCCATCCAGCCTCCGCTTAAAAACCTCCAAAGAAGGAGACTCCACCACACTCCGGGGCAGCACATTCCACTGCCGGACAGCCCTGACCGTCAGGAAATCATAGCATTAGCTATGATTAATAGAAACAAGCTAGATTCAAACAATGATTTACGAAGTGGGCTTAGTTTGGGTAACTATTGTCAAGACTAAACACAGCTGATGGTATGCTGAAGTGTGGATAGCTGAAAATAAAAACCAAAGTCCAAGACTCACTGCAGCTATCTTCATGTCTAAAGTAAAGTAGAGTGGATAAACACAAAGGTTTATCCTTGAACCTACTTTGTTTTGTTTTACTGTTTTAATTACAACCTCAGTCTGCACCACCTGGAGCTAGTTACAAAGGCATACTTAGATTTGAAGAATCTTGTTGTGTTCTTGCTTTTGCCTTCTGAGTACCAGAACTGAGGCCTTCTAGGCAATGTATTAGGACACTACCCTCTGTAGTGCCCCTGCCTCTGTTTAATGTGCATGCACATACCTACTACATGCACACACAAAAGGTTTTGGTGTCCGCCATTTGGAGATCTAAGCTTTGGGGTTCTGAGCCTGCATCCCATGGTCTAGCCTGAGTAACCTGAATGGATTTACCGGTAGATCTCAATCTACCTTCTGCCCACTTCAAGGTACACCATGGTGTACCACAAAGGTGAAGAAGCCTGGCCCTGAATACACTACAGATGAGGTGATTCCCTTTGTTTTTAGGTGGCATTTCTATGTTTCGGGGGAACAGTGTTCCTTCTTGTGTAGAAGGAAGGAAGGAAGGAAGGCATATTCTGATGCTCTGCTTATCACCTGCAGATTTTGAATGAAGTAGCATTAAAAAAAATCTGCTTGATCAACTGGAGTGCGTTAGGCTCCTAGTATTTTATTGTGGGGTGTTTCCAGGATTCCAAAGCTTTCTTCTGGGGTGCTTTAGTGTTTTGTATTAATTTACTCGTGACCCATGGTGCCCCCAGAGCTAAAGGAGGCAGACAAAGGACAGGTCAAATAATGGAACAGAGGCTGATCTTTGTCAAGGCTTTAACCTCAAAATGGCAGTGTAAAAACCCCCTATGTGATCTGCCGGCAACTCAAAGGCCTAAACTCCATTTCTGGGCTCAATTAGAACATAGCCACTGAAATAATTGCTGGAATAATAAGTCAATACTTATGCAAATCCCACTGATTCAATGAGCTGGGACTGGCAAGTGGATTTAAGGCCAAACATATCACCCATGTTCTTCTAATTTGGCTTGCCTTTCTGTGAATTCATTTCAAGCAGTGGGAGAAAGGGACTGCTAAAAACAGCAGCTTAAGCAGCCCAGTTTGCTGGGGCGGGGGGAACAACAGTGAGCCACTCCTGGCTTTCTCACCCTTCACTGCACATATAACACTGAGATCCAGGTGGGGAGAAAAAAATGGAGCAAAAGACACCGAGAAAGGAAGAAGAGAATGTAGGGACAAGGGAATAGGATACGCTTCCCACCAGGTTAGAATTTTCGTTATGCCTCTGAGTAAATAAGATGTAGTGCACTGTACGCTTTAAAAAAAATTAAGAGCATGCAAATTGGCCATGTGTTCTATAACTCTCTTCCTGGCAGGAAAAAAAGGCAAACTTGGAGCTGACTTATAATGAGAAGGAAGCAGCTGGCTCTCACAAATGGACTGGCTTCTCAGCTTACAAAGATGCTATTAAATTGCTTGCAGGCCTTTCCAGCAGCCACTTCTGGCAGGCTTCCCCCTCTCCCACCCAGTCACTTCTCTTCAAAACTGCAAAGCATTGTGGGTTACTCACAGGTGTTCCAGGGCCTCCAAGCCTGAGAATGCCTCCTTGGCCACAGACTTGATCTTGTTTCCAAACAGAGTTCTGCAGTTTCCAAACACCCAGCGTCAGATAAGCAGTGGAGGGAGGGTGGGGAAGTAAAAAGAAAAGAAAATGAAAAGACCCCAATTAGCGTGGTTCTATCTGATGAAACATCCCCATGTAAGGCACTCGGAATATGATCTGTGGAGATTAAGGAAGCTGAAGTATGCGTACCCTCTCCCCTTCCCTGAAATTAAATACTTTTATCTTTATTAGAACTTAATAGTGATGATAGCTTTACACAGGACACTCTGTACTTCACTTTTTTTTTTTTTTAAAAAAGGCAGGTTTGCTTTGGTTGCTGGGGAATGGGAGTCAGAATATGAGTTGACCTTCTCTTATCAGACAGAAAGCAGTTTAAATGAGACACTGGACTTGCCTCAACACATTTCATTCCTAATCTTTTCACAGCTAGTAATAAACGCCTTACAATACAGGCCAACAGTACCCAGGGAACCCTATAATGTATCCGAAACACGGGGACAGAGGTGTGAGGTGAAGAGGAGAACCTTTTCAAGAAACTGCCAGAACCACCACAATGTGCTCAGATGGCCGAGACATCTTTATTCATATGCCAAAATTATCATTATTTAAGGCATCTAATGGTAACTACCCACTATTCAGCAATGAAAGATGCTTGGAAGCAATACCAGTTACTTAACAGGTTTATGTTTCACCCATGCCTCTGATGAGTGAGTTAAATATCTGACACAGACATATATGCTCTCCCCCAAAAGACTGCATACAGCAGGTATTCTACTCTATTCTTAATTGTTAGGAAGTTTTGGCAGCTGAATGGGTTTTTCTGCAGCAACACTGAACATAATGTGGAAGTGGTTTTTGAAAGAGAATTTTTCCACATTCACTCATTCACTATTAGAAGATGACACATCACTTCCTAACTAACCCACAACACAGCCAAGATGGGATTCTGTGCCTTGTTTAGAAAGCCATTTTGGACTCAACATAAAGTGTGACAATTCTGGCCTGCTAAATCAGAAGGCAGGAGAATCATGATGACTAAGTCTTGGTATCGCTGGCTTCTCTAGTTCAAAATCATGAGTTACAGATCCCAAAAGTCATGTAATTTGGAACACTGTTATGTGTGGGTCTTCTTTTTTTTAAAGTCTCATTAATGCTTTTTTTTAAAAAGCACTAAATAGCAATAGAAGCTACATTTCTATACTGCTTATCAGTACAAAGCGCTCTGTAAGCAGTTTACAACGTATTTAGCTAATTGTCCCCAACAAGCTGGGTACTCATTTTACTGACCTACGGAAGGATGGAAGGTTGAGTCTGCCTGGAGCCCTGCAGGATTGAACACACAACATTGTGGCTGCAGTACCAGCATTTAAGTGCTGTACCACCAGGGCTCTTTTTATGTATTGTTTTAAAACGTATTGTTAGACACCTTGAGTCTCATTATTGGGAGAAAGGCAGGATACAAACGAATAAAATACTACTACTACTATTTTAAAAAATCCTACCCACCCATCCCCACACAGACAACATTCCACAATTCAAAGTGTAGTCAGACAACTACTATCAAAGACAAATGATAGCAACAGATGATAATATCAAACGAGCATTCACCATGATACATTCCAAAACATTATACAGTTCAACAGTGGGCTATGCATTTGCGTAACACATATATGTTATAAATGGATGCCATGTAGTCTCAAAAGTGTCTTCAGCTATTTTGCCTCTGGCAAGGCAAATTCTGAGCGTCAACTTCTCTCTTTTTTATTTTTTTTATTGATTATAAAGAAAAGAAAAACAAAAAAGAAAAACACCTGTGGTACATGTAACAGTGGGGGGGGGGAGAGGAATTTCAACAAAAGCAAGCTTACATTGTTAGTTCTCTCCAATTCCATTATAATCATATACTCATTCAACATATTCTACATCATATTGCTTATATACTTTTGTTACCTATATCTAGATCTCATTCTCATTATACTCATTATTATAATAATTTCATTCTTAACTTATACTTTTTCATTACATTTAATCTGTTACTATTACTAAATATGACCTTATTACTAAACATATCAAACTATTCCTAAAAGCTAACCCACCCCCCAGAGCCAATTATGTTTCAACTTACTCCACCTTCCAGAATTTTAATTCTTCTTGTGGAGGTATGACACCTTCCTCTTTTATTAAACCTTTTCCACAAATATCTTCCATGTTGCTTCGAAATCATTCCCCTTCATTATTCCTTTTTTGGTCTTAATTCAACATGTTAAATTATCATTAATCGCAATTTTCCACACTTCTTTACACCAGTCCTCTATTTGAAAATCTCGATAAATTTTCCATTTTCTTGATATAATTAACCTTGCTGCAGTTAATAAGTTTGCAATTATATCCTTCATTGCCTGGGCACAATTAACCTTATCAGATAATAATGCTATACCGGGACATATTTGTAAATCAATTTCTGTTATCTCTTTTATCTCTCTAAACACCCTTTGCCAACATTTCTGTACACCTTCACAATTCCACCACATATGAATATATGTACCAATCTCTTGACAACCCCTCCAACACAACCTTGAGTAATTCTTATCTATGTAATCTAACCTTACAAGTGTTAGCTACCATCTCCAAACCAATTTATAATAGTTCTCTTTTATCCTTACAGACAAGTTTTTTAAATGATGCTGACTCCAAATTTTTCCCCAGTCCTGAGTATCTATTTTTTTTGTGCTAATTCTTCCTCCCATATTTTTCTAAGATATTCATCTTCAACTTCATATTTTGCCAACATTTTGTATATTTCACTTGTGGTACCCTTCAATATTTCATTTTCCTCCATACCTTCTCTTTGTATAATCATTTGTTCAAATTTAGTATATTCTCTGAAATCTTTATTATTCCTTTCCAATTCCTTGTCCGCTGCTCTAGATGTATATAATTAAACCACAATAACTTAGTACCCTGTAATCTCTCCTTTATTTTATCTTTATTTGTCATTATATTCATCCAATCTTTTAACTTATTTATTCTCTGCTTCTTTAATTCCTTCTCTACTTCACCTCCCAAATTCATTGGAAATCTTGACATCATCACTACAGGATGGTGAAGTAGCCAGCATTAATTCTTATTTTTCTTCAAAATTTCTAATATATTTTTCAAAAAGAGGTTTTCTATTGTTTCCATTTCTCTCTTGACAAGAAAAAATATTCTCTAATCTCTTCTCAATTTCTATTGTTCCCATCTCTAACTGATCTAAGTCCCCTTTTCCTAGAACTCCATCTATGATATATCTCAATTGATGTGCATTATAATACCATTTTAGATTTGGTAGGCCCAATCCACTTTCTTTTTGGGATTTGTACCAAAATTTTTTATTAATCCTCACCCTCTTATTCCCATTACAAAAGTGTTCAATAATAACTGCTAATTTTTCAGTTCTTCTTCTGATACTTTTATTGGTAACATCCTGAACAAAAAATTAATCTTAGGTAGTATTTTCATTTTTACTAATGCTATTCTTCCAAGCCATGGTAACTTAATATTTTTATATTCCCCTAATTTCCATTTCACTTCTTGTCTTCATTTATTATAAATTTTTCCTCTAATCTTTGTAGACCTTTTGTAATATTTATTTCTAAATATTCAATTATTTCCTTTAATTTAATATCTATCTTTTAAAAAATCTTGTTCTTCTATTCTAGTATAATCAAACAACATTAATTCTGATTTAGCCCAATTTACTTGCAGACCTATCATTTCCCTAAATGCTTTTAAGTGTTCAGATACTCTATCCATTTTCTTTATCAGATCTTTAACTATCAGCAAGGTATCATCAGCAAACAAACTTACTTTATTCTTTTCCTTAATCCCAATTCCCTCCAAATTCTCATTCTTTCTAATAACATTTGCCAAAATTTCAATGACCACCGCAAATAAAATCGGGGATAACGGACAACCTTGTCTTGTCCCTCTAGATATTTGAATTTGTTTTGTTAATCTATTGTCTACCATTACTACTGCTGTATCAGCCTCTCTAACAATGCAAGAGTCCAAACTCCAACAATTAATGGATAAATGAAGAAGTTCTTCCATGTCCTTGCCATCTTTATCTTTGCTGTACAGTGTGCCCTCTGTATACGTGGAGATTCCCTCCCAGGAACCCCTGCAAACAGAGAAATTTGCAAATGTTCACGTCCCACCATATTCAATGGCAGCAACGTTCATGGGAATGCTTCAACACGTGCATATGACTGCCATTTTAGGTACAGGAGGTAATACAATCACGGAAGCTGAAAACATCTGGAGACAGGGGGTAAGGAGGGCCCACTGTATACAACAAGGTAGATACATTAATTGCTGGAGTTTGGACTCTTGCATTGTTAGAGAAGTTGATGCTCAGTGTTTGCCTTGCCAGAGGCAAAACAGCTGAAGACACTTGGCATCTGTTTATAACATATGTCTTATTTTGACTGTCCTTTTCATAAATTAATAAAATCTATAAAATACATATTTTGTCTAACTATTTTTAATCCATCCAAGAAGTTCCAGCCAAAGTAGAATTATTTTAGGGGACCAAATACATGTGTTCTAATTTGCCAACATTATTATAGCCTCTCCAAGATTTTTCTGACAAATCATTCTTAATTCTGTGTAGTCTTAAGGGACACAAATACCAATGTTGTGTCACTTTCCTCTACCAAGGCAAACAACAATAAAAAAGTGTGATGCTGGTTGCCAGTAGCCCTCATAATATCAGGGCTGTGGCACTGTCAGAAGTCCACATAGTTTGGAGAGATATGAATAACGATTGAAACTACTTGTAAGAAAAGCTGAAAAATAATCTCAGCAGTTTACATTAAGCGTCCTCCATGCATAACTACTTCCAGTAAGAACACACCCATTGTCCTTGAGATAATGCCTTTCATTGCATATTGGTTCTTAGCCACACCCAGTCAAAGCTAGTGCAACAGATGAGGAGCTGGCAAACAATGCAAAGAAAACTATATCTTGGCTGAATTAATCATCTCTTCCAGGCAAACTAACACAAGCCTTGCTATGCTTGAGCTTCAAAGCTCCTCAGTTTAATCCTAAAAGGAGCAATTTGGTAAATAAAAACTTGCGAAAGGCATTATATATTCAAATATCTGTCCTTCAAGTTAGATTGTGCACACTATATACAATCCAGTATTACATTATGTTAACAAAGTTTTTTTAAAAAAAAAAATCTCATAAGAAAAACCAGAACTCAGAAAAATTACTTTTAGAGGCCTCTTGGTAGTTTCTGGGAATTGTGGTCCCCCAAAGTAACATTTCCAACTTCTGAGAAAGAACAATGTCTGGAGAATAGACTATTCCTTGTGCTCCAGCACTGAGCTGTGCTGAAGTGAGGTCATGTACACATTTGATATTCTTTTAAAAAATGATTTAATTATCACGGTTTTCCTCACAGGAACACTGAGAACTACAGATCTGTGAGAAAGCCAAATTTCTGACAAGAGAATTCTCAGCACTTGTGCTGATTATTTCCAGGATTTCCTAAAAGAAGAGGACTACCAAAACAGATGGGAAAAGGAGCAGCACGCCATCGCACAATTCAGTGGGAAAAAGGAGAAATGCAATTACAGACAAGCTAAATCATGCTGGTAAACTCAAAGAAACAGTTATGTAGGGGAAGGAACAGATACGAGTCAGGTATCTGATTAGTAAAGCATACCTTTTATCACCCCTACAGTAGCCTGCAAAATACCGTCAGATAATCCTTCTCAAGTAGCTGAACTATACAGTCCCAGCCCAAGCACTACAGCTAGAATTTGGTGACCTACTGGCTGCTTGTTAGCTCCTTCTTCCCTTTGATACTTCAAAAGTAAACACCACACTACCCTCCTCCTGGGAATGAAAGCAGGCTACCCATTTACCCTGCATGTTGTTTTCTGGTTGCAGTCCAAAAAGAAATAAGCCAACCCCAAGTTACAATGGGCCAAGCTATACATCATGCCTAATGACTGCTATGCAGCAACATCTCCAAGTAATGGGGGCGGACAGGACTGAGGATACATACTGGGAAAGTAGCACATGGAAAGGAGAGGCACATCTATTGCACCTCAGACATGATTAGATCTGCCCTCCTAAATGGTCACAGTTCTTAGGACAATAATTCCCACTGGTATCAAAGGGAGCTTTTCCCTTGAGCATTCTAGCCATGCTTGGTTCACTCTTCTTCCCACATGCTACATTCCCTGCTTCACTACCATTACCACACACACACACATACACATTTGCTTCATGCCTGTAATTAAGGAGAAAAAAGAGGCGTGGCTTTCTGTTGTCCATCAGATGCACTATGGACATTCACTCAAACTCTTCTATCTTCTCTCTAAGTCAAATTGGGCTTTCTGCCAGGCAGACCATCTGAGACCTTGCTACATTCTCCTGTGTCTATACATGAGCAACTAGAATCTTTCCCCCTCTAATTCCAGATATATAAAAGAAGGCAACAGCTACTTAATAACACCCTTCTTCCCTTCAGTGTAAGCTGCCTATTTAACTAAGGTGACCACCAGGAAGACCAGTCGTTACGTAACAGGAACTGGGCCTTTTCGCTCGTGGCACTTTAGAGGTATTCAACTGGAATCTACTTTGTTCATTTTGGCTTCAATTTAACTCTCTTATTCAAAAAAGCTTTTAATCACAGGCAGAGTTTTTAGTTGTTGCTGCCACTGGATTGGTTTAAGTAATTTCAGTGTGTTTTTCGTATACACTTCATTTAAAAAAATGTATTTCATCTGTCTGTCATAGCCAATTTGTCCTCTAAAAAGAGAGACATAAATGTTTTACACATATAAGCAAAATGTCTATCTCATAAGGAGGGGGGCTGAGAGAGAGCGTTGTGGCTCCCCAGTGATTCCACTCACACAGTTTTGTGCTAGCCTAGTTTGCTGATCACTCTTCAGAGGCAATGTTTTAATTTAGGCTGGCTTTCTCCATTGTCGAGAACCTCATCTATAATTCAGAGAAGGCTAGTGACTTGGCCTGCCCCTTTCTCCCAGTTTAACACCTTCAATATGCTGAACAAGACACTGCAGTGCTCACTGCGAAACCCTTTCAGAAGCTTATCCACAACAGATCAAAAGGGAAACAGCTTTTAAAGCAATCTCCAAAGCACTGGGGTAATTATTAATTCATTTGAAGGTTTCCACCTAAGTGTCTATCCCCTGCCCCCCACCTCCTCCCTCCTTATGCTAATACATTTAAATGCCTGCTGGGCTGACAGTTTAAACACAGGATCCTGCCTGATGTTTGCTATATGAAAGCTGATTTTTGAAGACCTTTTAATGAAAGGTGGTATTTTCTGAGTAATAAAAGACCAATCAAACAATTATGGTTTAAAGTAAGTAATGAGAACAAGTGCATATGTGTGTGTGTGGTATGCATTTAATTACATCAAATGCAATTGCATATTACAGGAGAAGAGCATTCTAGTGCAGATGGTTTTGAATGGACAACAGCAGCTCACACTTTGGTGCCTTAAGTGAAATATTAATATTCCCCTTGCTTCTGCACCAAAAGCAAAAAAAGGGAGGTGAGGAGGGATCGTTAATGTTTTGTTGAATTGCTTTGTATCCATTTATGGCTGCTTTTCTGAAGAGGGGAAAAATGAATAAGACTGCCTGTATACAGTCATCTCTCCACATTTGAGGGTTTCACTTTCATGGATTTGATTATTTGCAAGTTTCTCCAACCCCTGACCCTCCACTTCAGATGCTTCTTTTCCTGGGAAATCTTCCCTCTTAGTGGCTCCTGATGCCGCCCCCCCCAAGTTAGGAGATGGGCAGAGAGTAAGTATGGTGCCACCATGGCGACCCGCTCTTTCTCCCTCTCTTTTCTCTGACCTGGCAAGGGAAAAAAGATCATCTCCCACAAGATCAGCAAAAGGGAGCAAAGGCCTAAGGAGCAAATTAAATACATTCCAAAAGCAAGCAGTGGAGACTGCCTCTTTTGTTTTTCCAATGTCTATCTCAAAATGTCCCCAATATCAGTTTCCCTCTGTACAACATCACTTCTGGCTGGCTCAGTCTCTTCTTCCTTCTTTCTAAACCAACTCACAACAATTACTTAAAGGGAAGGTACAATTCTTTACAGTCACTCTGGATATTGCAGGACTTAATCCCCAGTATTTTTATTAATGCCAAATTCTAGTACTGAGCTGTGTCCTAAATCTGGTCCTAATCAACAATCCCCAAAGACCCTGTGTCAACTGCTATGTCCCACGTAACTACAACTGCATGAATTGGTAGAGCAGGGCCATATTCACAGTCCCACCTTCCCACTCTTGGTCTTTTTGCTGCCCCTCTGCCTGCTCCCCATCCATGGGTTGGCAATGTAAAGGTCTAAAGCAGTGGTTCTCAACCTGTGGGTCCCCAGATGTTTTTGGACTTCAGCTCCCAGAAGCCCTGGGCATTGACCATAGTGGCTGGGGCTTCTGGGAGCTGAAGTCCACAAACATCTGGGGACCCACAGGTTGAGAACTGCCTGCTTTATATGGGCAGCCTCCTCAGCACAACAGAAACTTTATCAAACAGATTTCTAAATCTTTTGGGAAGTCTTTGTATGCACAGTGGTATGTACCTCTTCATACCGCCCTGTCTGATGGAACAAGTGGCTGATGGAAGGCAAGAGCCTGCAGCAGATGTGCCTGCAGAGATGGGGCAGGAAGCACAGTATCCCCGCTCCACGCAACTGCTGTCGTGCAAGGTAAAATGCCTGAACAGAGGTAAGCATTTGGCCAGTAATTATGACATATCTGTACAGTGGACCCTCGGTATCCACTGGGGTTTGGTTCCAGGACTCCCCATGGAGACGAAAAATCCATGGATTCCCATGTCCCATTTTATACAATGGCACAGTAAAATGGTGTCCCTTATATAAAATGGTGAACAACTCAAAACATAAGATATGGAGGAGGCTGAATTAAGAAGGCATGCAAAGTTGTGAAAGGAGGGTATTGAAAGAGTAACATGAATAGGACTAAAAAGAATTAACTCTAGGGGAGTAAGGAAGTGAAATATAATGTAAATGAGATATGAAATATTCAAATGCCATAATGTATGAAGAAAGATGGATATGAGCTGGATTTTCTATAAGGGCACAATGCACATTTGGAGATTTATATATTACTATATACTATTATACATTATTATTATATATATATTGTATATTACTACACATGTAAATATATTTATACATCATTAAAAAAAAAGGCTAACAACTCAAACAACTGCCAGAGAGCCTGAGGATGCATGAAATGCAGGGAGGCTACAGCAGGTAAAGCACATTAGCATAGTGCCTGGTGCATGGCAGGATCAAGGTTTGCTTTTTGGAATTTTTTTTCCTGAATGTTTTTGAGTCATGGTTGGTTGGATCTTTGGTTGCAGAACCCATGGATATGGAGGGCTAATTATACACTATTTCCTCCTGCATGCAGACTAAAGAAGAAGAAAGCTTTCTAAATTTTTTTTTCTGCACAAAAAACATTTTTTTTGTCATTTAGGAGAGTTAGGTCATTTCTTTCAAAATATAAAGATGTTACGTTTTTATTTTTTAATCTTTCAAGATGTCTACTTTAAAAATGGCATTTATTTAACAGAAGCTGAATGTTGTGATTTTTTTCTTGATAACTGGGCTTCACAGTCCCAAATCTGATCCATTTCCCTCCCCCCTACAACATCTCCTAATGATGTATCCCAGCATATCCCATTGCCACTATCCCTTTTACACATCAGAATCCCTACTCCGTTGTAAAAATGGTCTCTTCCAGATGGAACAAAGATTCTTCTAAATGAAATTAGATTCTTACTACAGACTTGGTCATCACTGGTTTATATCGGTGTATTCTTGTTCTCTCTTACTTTGCTGTTTACAATACTCCAACAGTGTACATAAATAAAAATGATGACAGTGATGGTGATGATGATATGAACCTATCAAATTTAGGCTAATGCTTCAAGTTCCTGATGAAGTGAACTGGGTCCACACAAACTGATGTCAGAATAAATCTGTTACTCTTAGAGGTAGTAAAAGATATTCCGTTGTCTTCATCCTACCCACAGTCTTCTCTTGTCAAGTAAGTCAGATAAGCAGATACAGGCTAACAGGACTACTCTTAGCAGAATATTTTTCTTTTCTAAAAAAATAAATAAAAATGATCTAAACAACCCTATATTCCAAATTATAGAATAGTTAGAAATCAATACTGAGCAAAATGTTGTTTTATGTAACTGCATGCACATATGAGCACTCGCAACATTTAGCTGCATTAATTTTGCCAACACTCTCCTTTTATCTCCCTGAGGATTTTCTCCAAATAAGAATATTGTACTGTCACCAACTGTTGAAAAAATACTGTATTATTGTGACAGCATTTCTGGCAAAAATCCACATCTGAAGAAACAACTTACTGGAAATAGATTTTCTACAATGTCCAGATCTTTCTCAAATTTAGTAACATATTAACAGATGCTGAATATCAGATAATACAATTTGATAATCGTAGAAAGAGAGACTGGGTTTTTGTAACTAATTGACAGTTTGAAGTTAATAAAATACAATGTGCCTCTCTTATCCTTAAAGATGACATAATTGTCTAGAAGAACAAATTAAGCAAAAAAAAAGAAAAAAACTTCCTTCTGAAATAATGCTGATTTTGTAGCTAAGACATGCACTACTAATAGAAAGTATTTACACTCCCATTTAATGAATATAGCAGTGATTTCAACAGATTTCTCAACTTTTCCCATTCCATAGCTAGAAGATATGCTAAATGAAGCACATGAAGAAGAAAAGGGGAAATGACCAACTTTTACAAAAATCAAACAGTCATTTAAAAAAACAAAAACAAAACATCTGAGGTACTCACAGCATGCTTAGGTTTTCCAGGCCTGTAAAAGCCCCACTGGTGTCTTCTATTGTCCCTGAAATCTCGTTATGGTCCAGATCCCTGGAGAGAAGAAGACAAAAGAAAGCTTGCAATCAATTTCCCAGTTTGTGAGCCAGAGAGCCAAAGCGTAACCTTTAGGGAGAGTTTACCAGAGGCCTCCCTCTTTTGTCTCTATGGCATAAAGCTTTTGTTAGCACTGCCCAGTCCTTGTAAGAAAAACAGAGGTAATTAACTCTGGCTGGCTAGACCTGGCCTCCTCAGTATTGTTTCCTTTCAAAGAAATCTTCCAAAGTGAAGCTTCTGTTGCTTAAAGTGGAATTTGGTTTTGTTTCTCTTTCAGGTGCTTAAGATATTTTTTGTTACCTTCAAGGCAACAGAAGAAAGAGGTCTTCATCCCAGTTAGACAGAAATCAAGAAAAGGACAATTAAAGCCACAATCATTATAACTGCAAAGGAGTCTGAGAGTTGCCAACTTAGGCATCAGGGTGCCTTTGGGTACAGTGACACAGATGCTGCTGATGGAAAGATGTTTGTGCAGACAGCAGCCACAGAATTCCTGCAAATCAATAGCTGATTATAGAGTATAAGCCGCGGTACAGTGAGGAGAAAGAGAGGCAAAACTCAAGGTCTAAGTAAAGAAGGCAAAGCCTCTGAATGTCCACAGCCTGAGAGGCCAGGATTACTTCAGTGGGATTACCAATAAACTTCAGCATCTTTGATGCTATGTGTAGCAAAATACAACAAAATCCAAAATCTACAAAAGAGTGATATCTTTACTGGAACTTACCTCTTCAGGTTTTTACTTTCAACAAAGGTAAAACTCTCATTTCAACTACAGTTGGCTAGTTTTACCAATACAACACCTGAAAGTTTTTCCAGAAGGAACAGTACAGGGGCTTCTTGAGAAATTCACTGTTCTCTGCTTGAGAATAGGAGCAGTTAGCTTTGCACAGGACAAAGACAACCTGGATCTCAAGGGAAGATACAGTTGGCCCCCACATTCACTACGGCTAGGGGCACAGGACCCCTGCAAATATCAAAATGTGTGTGTCTCTGTGGGAAGAGGGCCAAAGCATGGTGGGGAAAAAATACACTCAGGGCCCAAACCAAATCAGGGAAAGGAGAAGGAAAGTGGCGGGATGGCACAGTGGCCTTGTATTTCCTCTCTCACTCATCTCTTTCCTCAGGTGTGCAGGGCATTGGGAGAGGGTTTTTAGCACTGAGAATATGGGCTGAGAGCCGCCCTTAGTTAGCCAGGCAGCAGTTGATGGTGGAGGAAGATCAGAGGTATGTTTTTAAAGAGCTGTATGGCCTGATCAGAGCTCTCAAGAGGGAAGGTACCTCCAGAAAAGAAGCATCCAAGGTGGTGCAGGGGCAGGAGTTAGAGAAACTTGCAAACAATAAAATCTGTAATAGTTAAACCTGAAAATATGGAGGGCTGACTTTACTATTCTGTTGCTAAAGGAGTTGAAATTTTATTACCTGTCTTTTATTTCCCTTTGTCCCTGATACCCACATGGCCAAGAATGGCCTTTGGCTACACTGAGATCCCTCCAGAACAACTGAACTACAACAGAAACAACACCTGGTACAAAATGTAGGCCTGTGACTCTACCATCATCACCTTCCTTTTTAACATCTTTTGCCTGATGAAGCAGCCAGTGGAGCTTTGAAAGCTTGCATGATGCATTTTGTTCATTTTGGTTGACAAATAAAAATATAATTCTTTTGTGGATTTGTTGTATATTGCTGCTAACATAAGTAATTTTTGCTTCAGTTAAGTGTATGCCTAATATTCATTCCAGTTCTGCTCCCACAAATCAATCTTTAGAGGACCAGGAAATGACACACTGTTGTAATGTTGTACATCTCAAACTAGTTAAGAACATTTTAGGAACGTAATGTGTGAGTGACATTTCTGCAGCACACCATCTATGTCTTATATAAATGGAGGAAAAAGAAAGAAAGAAAGAAAGAAAGAAAGAAAGAAAGAGAAGAAAGAAAGAAAGAAAGAAAGAAAGAAAGAAAGAAAGAAAGAAAGAAAGAAAGAAAGAAAGAAAGAGAGGGCGGGCGGGCGGAAGGAAGGAAGGAAGGAAGGAAGGAAGGCAGGCAGGCAGGCAGGCAGGCAGGCAGGCAGGCAGGCAGGCAGGCAGGCAGGCAGGCAGGCAGGCAGGCAGGAAAAGAGAGAGAGAGAGAGAGAGAGAGAGAGAATGAGAATAGCTGGTTGCTATGCTAGTTCTTCCAAAGGAGCCTGAGATGCCTTTTATAATACCAAGGAACGGGGCAAAGCATACTTTCACACAAAAAAGTATAGAGACTCAGTATTCTAGTCCAGTTTTCTTTGCATTCACTTTGCTTTTCTCCCAGCCCCTGTTGCCAATTTCCTATTCTTTCTGGCTGGCTGGCCCTGAAAGCATACTGCCTTGTTAATCATTCTGCTGTGAGGTCTGTGGGCCTGACCTCTATTTGAATAGCTTCGCATTTCAGCAGTTTCACACCCACCAAAGGCATGTCAACAATAGGCCATAATTAAAGCATGCCCAGCTCTTTTTCACCAGGTGCAGGACCCGATGGGCCTTCCTCTTGATTCAATTAGAACTTGCTCTCCCACCCTCCCTTTGCTCTTTGGGCACTTGGACACAAAAGACAACCAAGAATTAGCTGCAATCCAAACACTCTTTTTGGTCTCTTTTCTGTGCCAGCTGCCTAGGAGAAGCGCCTTCTGAAAGCATGCATGGGATCGAAAAGCGGTTCTGGGAAAGGCAAAGAAACATAAAGCGCTTCTTCCTCAGCTCAATACAAGGAATAAATAACCGCACAGTGTGGTAACTAAGGAGCAAAGCTCCTGCTTCCTTTCAATTAAGCCAAAAACTTAGCAAGGTTTTGGAGAGATTATTTCTTTTTTTTTTAAGTATTAAGTATTGTTCATTTGTCTAAATAATTGTATTTATTTATGTCTAAAAAGAAAGCTCTACATATACACCACCCAAGATGCAAAATTACACTGGAAAACAAGCACTAAGGATTTCATGATACATAATGATTACTAATTGTGCATTCATACTTCTAAGGCCTTAAAAGCCAAGTTAATCTGTGGGAAAAGAAGAAATGACATCATCATGAGCTCTTATACATCCAAACTAAAGACAAATAGTTCAAACAAACTCAGTGGCAGAGTAGCAGTGGGAGGCTTCCCCTGCCACATTAAGCATAGGAAAGCAGACACAGGATCCCTTCTAAGCTGGGAAGATGCAGTGAGAAATACGGGATGGGGAAACATCACCTCCCAAGCTATATCAGTAACACTATAAGCCCATGGCAAGACCTTGCTTACATGTTTAGACTTGGCTTATTAAGAAGGGACATGGCAAATACCAAAAGCAACCCCTTTTATTACTCTAGTAATAAAATCTGCCCAGTAGAAAAAGAAAACCTGAAACACATACAGAACACGCAAACTTTTGAGTCCCTTGAAGGCTCCCTCTGCAATGTGGCTGATGAAGTTGTGGCTGAGCTGGAGTATCTGCAGTCCACCCAGGTCTGCTAAGCTCCCTTCATCCAGTCTAGTTAGGTTGTTAAACGACAGTGACCTGGGAAAAAGAAAGATGGAGATCTGTCATTCTGTCCTCATTCTCCTTTATCTCTCACCAGCAGCACCACTCATATCTCAGCATCTCTGTCATCTTCACTAAGGGGAGGAAATATATTCTCAAAGCAAGAAAATATTTACGTTTACATCAAGCCAGAGGCTATTTTACTTTGCTGTTAAATTTATATTCTGCCCAAGTTCCTCCAGGAATCTCAGACTGTCAATGTACAATGCTTCCAAAATGCTTTCCACCCATGTACTTTTTGAGGCCAAGGACTGCTTAGCTTCAGAGACAGAACTACTTTCAGACTATGATATGAGAGGCAGTACCACAGGGAACCTCCTCACAGCAAGGAAGGAACTATCCAAACTCCTTCAAACAAAAGAAACAAATAGAAAGCATTTTGGGGCACCCAAAGTACAACCACTGCATTGATTTCATGATGAGTACAAAGCAGAATTTTACATTCTCCCTTGTTCCAGTCAGAAATAACTATAAGGCCCAGCTCATATGCAACAGGGAACCATGACTGGTCATGCCAAGCACTGTGTTTGTGTACCCCCTCCTCTCTTTTCCTCTTTCATGTGCTAGATATGAAAGAGGAAGATTTCATTTTAAAACAAACTCACTGTGATTTTCTGTTGCATCTAGGGGAGAGTGGTTTAAACTATGAATAGTGAGAACAGACCAGAATCAAACCATGGTTTCAGATTCTGGTTTTTTCACTAACTAGAGTCAAAATAAAAATACTGTCCCCTTCCAATTCGTACAAAACAAAAAAAATGTGGTTTATTAAAAGCCACAAAAACAAGTGTTTTGTGTCTCCTTACAGCCGCAAAAGACGTGGAACATCCATGACAAAAGCTTGTACAGTTGATTCGTGTACCAGGAAACTACGGTTCCTTGCTAAATGTATACAGGGCCAAATACAGTCAGGAGGAAAAAACTTCCCTTAAACCAGAAGTAGGCAACTTTGGCGCGTCTTGGACTGTGGGGAATTCTTCTCAAGAAAAAGTTCGCAACTAAAACAAGACGGGGTTGTGTGGGCAGATTTTAAATGTCCAATCACAATACTCTTCAGGTGGTACGAAAGCGCAATTGGCCATTTTTACACCACCAGGGGAAAGGAGGGGAGACTTGGGGTTGCACTTAACCCAGCCCTGCCTTGAGCAATGGACTGTTTTGCTTTCTGGAAGAATTTGGTCTGGGAGCATTTCAGAATCATCTCCTCATACAAAGCACCAAAGGCAACTGTTGTTATTGTGTGTCTTCAAGTCATCTCTGACTTATGGTGATCCTTAAGCGAACCTATCTTTTCTGGGGGCTGAGAGTGTGTGACATGCTGAAGGTCACCCAGTGGTTTTGCATGGCCAGGTAGGGAATCAAGCTCTGGTCTTCAGGGTCATGGTCCAACACTCAAACCACTATACCACACTGCCTCTCATGAGAAGCAATACAAGCTGTTATTTTCTGTACACAGATTAGCTTACTGAGGTGTTGTTACACAATGGCACTTGAGAGGTTACTGGGCTGCCTTGTGGGGTTTGTCAGTATTTTTAAAATGAATGTTGATGTATATTGATGCTCAGTCCTGCCACCTTCTGAAAGCTAACAGTCTCTACTCATTTCTTCCACCCAAGAGAACAAAGGAGAGTACATACCAATTATCTGGGCTCTCTCAAGTACTACACTGCTTGCCTTGCTACATATACAAATTGTTTTACACTATGTTTTTATCAAAGCCACCATTTTGAAACTTGCCTTTATTACATTGTGGTACTAGCAACTGAGTAGTTATGGCAGTGCATAATCTCTCACAATAAGGACAGTGGAGAGGGAAATTTGAAGGTTGCATTTTTATTTTTTAAGCAGTATGGTGAAATACTTAAAAAGTCCAAGTTGTCTTGGGAAGAGAGAACCTGAAAATTAAATCAGTTGAATTCTGTACTTAAAACAGGCACACAGGATATTTGGAGAATGACAATTCACAGAGCAGATGAGAGCTTTCTAATAAAAATCTGAAGTATCTCCCCAAACTACAAATATCAGGATTCTGTAAGATGGAGCAGTGATAACTGAAATGGCATGAAATTACCTTGAATCAATGGCTACACCCTGTATGATGAACATCTCACCAGAAGACAAGACGCATGCCTATCCACAGTCCATGGGCTTCATGGAATGTGGCAACCACAAGAGAGGGCAAGACACCTGTGGTGCTTGGTAAGCATGAGGGGAAGAGATGGGAAGTTTGAATGAGCAGCTTGGGTGAAGCATGAGAAAAAGAACTGGACAAAGACAAACAAAAAAAATGGAAAGCATGGGGTGCAGGGGGAGGTGTTAATGGATTTTAAACCTTGACAAGGCCAGACAATTTTTAAGTATATTCATTGTATGAAAGTGTCTGTAGACACACTGGAGCTTGGTAAATCACTTTTAAAAGGTAATCCATCTCCCATTGCATAAGTTGTTGTGCTGCTCATTGCATGTTTTGGTAACTTTCTGTTCAATCAATTTGTTTATTTACAGTCATAGACCAAATTAAAATACGTTTAAAAATTATTATAAAATAATAATAGTACACAATTACAGCTAAAATCCATAACTTTTTGTTACATCAGTCTTAGGATTGATAAGAGAAAGGAATAATACTTGGAAATAATGCTCCCAAAATGGCAGTAGAATCCCTATTTAAAAATGTAATTTTGAAAGTAACTAGAAAATGTTACTCAGTATAGCGGGGTGGGCAAATGTGGAGGTTAACAGCTTGCACTATTCCACTCACCTCGAAGAGAAATCTTCAAAATAAAATCAACTTCCTCTCACTTCCTGTTGGAAAGAAGGACTCACCTGGGTCTAAAATGGTCCAAGGGGTGGGGTGGGGTGGGGTGGGGTGGGGGAAGAGTGGTAAAACTGCCCCCACCCACCCGTAGGGACTTCTTGGGACACTAATGTTTTTTGAAAATGAGGGGACCTAAAGGGGCACACAAAGTACCTTGAGGGCTAAAGCGCGCACTTTCCCACCCTGCATTACAAAAATAAAGCAGCTTGCTTCTACACACAACACTACTTCTGAAATATAACTTTGTTATATTATACTCTTGCTACCCTCATATTTTTGCTTGTACAGAGCTAAAGTTTTTATATTTAAAATTTTGATTAAATTCCCAAACAATAAAATTTTATACAGTAGGTTGCTAATGAAGCATTTTATGTTGTCAAAGCAGTAAAATAAGTAAAATAAGTCAGATATGAAAATAAGTCAGATATGAAAGTATTCTATATATTTTACCCAAATTTTTCTTCCCAGATGAAACAAATGTTTTCCTCCTATGGATTCAAATTTTCCAAGTAATTTTGCATGGAACAGACAAGGGAGAAGTTGGAGCACACTAGCTCTGCCTCCACTGATCCTTTTGGCTGCTTTACTCACATAGAGAGCTTCCTCTATGCATGGATGGTCTCCATATGACTGAGAACATTAGCAACAGGGATATGTGGAGCCTCTCCATACATAAAGGAAGATTTCCTATTCAGAGAGTTACTCGCTGTACAAGGAGAGAATAAAAATGTGCAAAAGAACAGAACACAGCTAACACACACCTCATCTTCATGAATGTATGTAAATGAATGTAAAATCTGAATATATAGCCAACTGGCACAACAAAAGAAGCAATATATACATTTTCTCCCTTCTAAACCTCCATATTTCTCTTGCAACTTTGGCTCTTACCAAAATTTTCACTGGGGTGGGTGAGAAAAACATCTAGAGTAAACATGAAACTGAACAGCACATTATCAGAGCCCAAGCCAAAACAGACATATTTTCAAATATTCAGAGTGTCATTTCTCTGGCAAATATACTCTGTGTCTTCTGTAAATGTAAACAAAGGTGGCAATGGTGCTAGTAAGAGTACTGCAAAAAAACTCAAAAGAGATTAATGGCTTTCAAGAAGGCAGAGGGCAATACACATTTGTTCTCAAAAAGGCTGTAGTGTTGAATTATGTAGAAATGGCATCCAGTCAAACTTATTTCCTCACCTGTGATGAAAGAATTTTTCAAGAGGGTAGTGGTGGGGGAGGACAAATCAAATGCTAACAGGTAATGCTAAACTTGTCTGGAAAAAAAATACTTCCTTTGATATGCAGCATGGGGATTTCTGTCAGAACTGGCAGAGGCATGTTTCTTTTCTGACATCATCTAGAGGCAGCCAAAAGCAAACTTGAGAATATCCATCATTATGACTGGAAGTAACTGGGAAGATGCATATACTTGCACACATTTTGATATTACTGTTCTCCTTTCTTTCTGTCCATTTGTGAGGAAGAAAGCTGATCCAATAATCCATTCAATATCATCAAGAAGCAGAATCTGTGGGGGATTCTACTTTTTTACTCTTTCATTAAAATGCCAAGTGATAAAATTAACTGTGGTAAGTTGCAAATGAAGCATTTTACTGAAATGTCCCAAATCTAAGTGCTTTCATAAAAATACATAAAATACTTTTCTGAATTCTGAACTGAGAAAGAGCACACAACAGTGAAAAGTTGTGGTTTGTCCTACAGGAAACCCATCTGATACATTCCAGTTCTTTTTGCATGTATTTTTATGCCTTTTTTTAAAGATAAAAAGTATGACTGCAATCCCACAGAGTGCCAGTGGAGCATAACACTCCTCCAATGTAAATGTCTAGAGTACGAAAAAGAGACAAGCAACCATGTCAACTGGTGAGGATGCCAGTTGGTTGAGCTGTCAGGGAACTGCTTTCATATGCAAGAGGTGGGCAACTCTGTACACAACATCTGAGAAAGAACCACCAGCACAACCAGACGTTGCACCAGTGTCACACTCTAAGAGGTTTCCAGCCCATCCATATATACATATATATAGGTATACCCATTCACACACATCCAGTATTTGAAGGCAGTTCAACATTAAACAGAAAGAACACATAAAATCTCATTATACAACTAGAATTTAGAGTTTTAAATATTTAAGACAGTAAAATGTTTTACACTGCCTGGATAAACAGAAAAGGTTTTGTCTGGCACCAGAAAGTTGGTACCAGGCATAACTCTTACAAGGGATGGACAGCATTCCATAGCTGGAGCCGCACTGATGAGGCAGCTCTCTCTTACACTGCAACAAACCTCACTTCAGGTGAAGGTATTTGGAGACGGACATCTGCTAATGACTTTCATGTAACTGGCAGGCTGATACAGAAGCACAGGTTCCATTAAAATATTTGTCTCTCATGCTATTTAGTGTCTGAAAAGGTAAGCTCTGAATTAGTTCCTAAAGCAAAGGAGCAATTTGTGAGGTTCATTTAAAATTGGTGAGATAAAATGTGTGTGAGCAGTGCCAGTAAAAACACATTCAGATGCTGCCTAAGGTATAACCTATAGCAGTAATACTTATATTGTTAACCGCTGCTCCCCAAAGTAGATCAACTCACAGTTCAGCCAGCTTCTGACAGAAGCTCCATCCAGCGGGGCTAATGCGTGATATCAAGTTGTTATTGAGATGGATCTGCTGAAGAGATGCAAGGCCATACAGGGAGCCACTGTTCACCTCTGTGAGAGCGTTGTACTCCAGGTGGCTAGGAGATGACCATAATAATTACTGATTTTTAAAACAGCAACACAATTTGCACAATGACAGATTTCCTATAAAAAAAATTCTAGTCGATTTCTTTCTTCTATTCCTTATTGGTTTATTTTAAACCAGGGACATGTTATGCTGGTTTTCTCCTCACTGAACCAGTGGCTTCAGCATTCTATTATCTGGCTTGGTCCAGAAAGTACAGTTTGTTTTTGTTGTTGCTCTTTGCCATCCAGTCACCTTTAGCTTATGGCAACCCTATGAGTGAGAGACCTCCATCATCGGTCTGTCATCTACTACCTTGCTCAAATCTCCGAGACTCAGGGCTGTGGCATCCCTGACTGAACTTTTCCACATGCAATGCAGTATTTCTAATTTCCGCTACCTCTCACTTTACTAAGAGTTAATATCTTTTCCAGCGAGTCACTATGTCTCATGATATGTCCAAAGGACGACAATTTAGTCAATTTAATCATCTTGGCTTCTACTGAGAGTTCCGGATTAATCTGCTCTAAGACCCATTCACTTTTCTTTTTAGCAGTCTATGGTATCTGCAGGACTTTCCTCCAGCAGCATATTTCTTCTTAACAACTTTCTTCACTGTCCAGCTTTCACAGCTACGCAAAGAAACTGGAAACAATATGGCATGGACAATCCTGACTTTGGTATTCCATGTCATATCTTTAAACTTCAAGAACTTATCTAGTTCCTTCATAGCTGTCCTTCCAACTCCCAGTCTTAATTCTGACCAATGACTAAGCCAGGATACAGAAAAATCTTTTTTAACTATTTAAATGTTTCCATTCCCCACTTTAAAGTTATATAAATCATCTGTGGTCATTACTGTTGTTTTCTTAATATTCAAATGTAACTCAGGTTTTGCACTTTATCGCTTAACAGTCATCAACAGTCATGGTATACCTTTTCTATTTTTTTGCAAGTAACATGGCACTATCTCCATTTATTAAATTCTTCATGTTCCTTCCCACAATTTGCAGTCTAACTTTGCATTCCCCCAATTTGCATTCTAATTTTACAGTCTAACTTTGTGTATTTGTTGCATTAATTTGCCCATCAAAACCAATTTACATCATCTTAAACTTTTACAAAATTTCCTGGACACTGTCCAGGTGGACTGCCATACTTCAATTTCTTACTATTTCTCCTAACTTCTAAGCTAATAGCATATTCCTATGCATGTATAATAAGAAGTAAATCCCATCATATTCAGATATGTGTGTACAAGAGTGTCCAAGACATAGAGGTGTGTCTCTGCAGGTACAAATCTCCTATATTTATAGTTTTGCCACTGCATGGTAGGATCACCTACCAGGCATCTGCCAAGATGTACGTCAGGAAAAAAGATTAGTATAGCCATGTTTTAACTTACAGAACTTGCATTCTGGCCAGACCCCAGAAAGCTCCATCAGTCAGCTTGCTGATGTTGTTACGTTGCAGCTTCAAAACTTCTAAGCTCTCCAGCCCTTTAAATGTCAGGCCATCTATCTGACGAATACGATTTCGGTTTAACTCCCTAAAATCAGAAAAAAAGGAAGTTTATTAATCCAAGCTTTCCAGTGCACTCAACTCCACAAACACACCAGCCAACAGCCAGACACGAAATGATTGCACCATCCCACTCCCCACCCAGGAAGGTAGAGAGAGTGATCTGAGGTGGCTAATTTGTGAATAAATCCCATCCTGACCAAACATGATCACAGGCAAAGATGATAAAGGGAAAACAAAATAGCAACTATTAAAAAAAGTCATTATATTCTACCAAGGCTTTTTGATTGCTTGGGTTTTAATTTTGTTTAAAATAAAGTAATTTCTATACTAGCTCAAGACATTCTCAAAATAAACATGCTTAACAAATGTCTACCTTATCTTGACTAAATTTGCAAGATTACAAAGGTTTTCAGATACAAAATTTAAATCTTTCCTACTGTAAGCCAAAGCATAAATACACGTTAGGGATAAATCATGACCATACAAACTTTACATAGATTTGATCAGAAAATCATTTTTTAAGAAATGATTTTTTTTCAAAAATGAAAATTGAAGCAAGACTTGAACATTCCATCCTGCCATTTTTTCTGCCAATATCACCTTCATTTTATTTTATTTATGCTTCGTTCTTTCAGGAAAGGTTCTACTCAGTCACAGCTATAATATGGATCATTGTTAACTATAGCACAGACAAGTGTAACTCTTCAGCAAGTGGTAGAAACTTCTTACTAGATGAATGTTTAGACATGTAGGAGTTTACACAAAGGGGCTCACAAAAGGTTCTATATAGCTCTAACGCCTTAAAAGAGGAAAACAATGAACACTATCTGACCAATTTTGTACTTCTTAAGCAGGGTGGGCATACTCTGGGCCCTAGAGGCCACCTCTCTCCCTCATTTTCAACTTCTCCAGGGGACTGCAATTTGTCACTGAGGTCACAATGTTGGGTGACTGGAACTGACAACATGTCACTTCTCATTTGCCTTTCAGGTTGTTCTGTGTGTGCATGTGGCTGTTTTGGGATGGAGAGACCACTGAAGCATCATTTTACAGCTGTGCAATGGGTGCTTAAATATTTTAAATGTGGTTTTTTTCTTCAGCAGAAAAAAGTCTTCCCCCACCCCCAGAAGAGTGAGAGAAAGAGTGCTAGGGCATTTGGCAGTTTGAAAGAAGCCTCAAAGTTTTCTCTAGATCCCCGTGGGGTCACTGGACCCCCCGCCAGGCCACATGCAGCTCATGGACTGCACAATTTCCATCCCTGCTCTATAGCATTTAAGCACTTGTGAGGGATTTACTTATGGGGATCAGTGTTTCTTAAGGACATACTCATGTGTACACATATGTACACACACACCAAAAAGAAGAAAATCCAGGTGTGATTTCTCAGTACTGCAGCCATAACAATTTTATCTGAATTTACATGTAAATACTAGAAAAGCACTTGCTTCTATGGGTGGTTGGGGTTATCAGAGGAAAGGAACAGCAAAAAGAAAAAGCACCACCATATCCTGCTCTTCACCTGCAAGGAAAAAGGAAGGCTATGCTCTGGGTCTAAACCAGAGATTTTTAATTCAAAGCCACCATCCACCACTGTTTATGGCACAAGAGGAATATAATTACTTGGTTTTACTTTCCATTTCCTCACACAAAGGCTGCTCTCATTAGCAAAAGAGCACCTCTGGATCCAAACCTTTGATTATATTGACAAGGTAAAGTCACTTCCAGTCTTTTTCTGTGAACAGCTATTAAATTCTTTGAGTAGCTGTAGAAATAATTTAATTTGATTCAGGTTTCACAAAGAAAATATTTGGAAATGCTGAATGCTATATAGATATTATGAATGCTATATAGCTATATGATATAAATAAAGAATGCTGCATATCTGCACAGGATTAGAAGTTGGGCATTATCTTCCAACAAATCAAAAAAAACTGAGAAGGAGATGCCCAAATCCTTTATCCTCTCTTGAACCTGAGTCTTACAAAGCATTCCTGTTCAGAATCTGCAGAAAAGAAAACATGAATCTATTGTGCAGGAAAGCACTGAAATTCACTATCGAAACAGGTTGCTTGGTCACTAGTACTTAAAACTAGTTTCCTTGTAAGAAAGAGTTTGACCAAAGTTTAAAAAGGATTCTCATACACTATTTTATCTCTTTCCATTTAAAGGCACTGTATATATTTTAATACATAGCCATTTAAAATCTCATTCCAAATGGTAAGTGATCTAGCCTTTGAGTCAGGTTCCAAACTTCCAGAAAGCAACAAGCAAATGTCAAAGGCAAAGGCTAATTATTCACACATAAAGCAACTTCACAGATGCAGATGTATATTTATGATCAAATGCAGCCCACTGCTATATCCTAGCTACAGAAACAAAAAAGTGTGTGCAAACTCATCAAAAGCACCACTTTGTCCATCTAAATGTCAACTGTGCACTTTAATGGCCTTCCCTGGTTGTAGTTTTATTACTACATAAAGATACATGTGTGGTCCTGAAATCAGGGTCTGAGAAAGTTCTCTGGCTTGCTTTTCTTTCACTGCCTTTTGTAAAACAAAGGCAAAAATAAATTTTAAAAAGGAGCAAGAAAAATATGTATACTGGGTGGAATGGGGGCAGAAATGATACTGTACATTTGAGATTAACTCATTCAATAATTAATTTTAAAAGTTTTTATGGTTTGATTAAGAGTGCAATCTGCCTGTGGGACCACCAATCCCCCCTCCCTATTCCTGATTTGTTTTATTAGGTGCTGCCATTGGGCCATTAAAATATAGTTTATTCAACGTTTTACAGGCGTAGGGTGAAAGAACGATTGCATTTGGTGAGTATGTCCTTAGGGAACGTTTGTCTTCATAAAGCTTGGTTAGCCATAATTAAAGTGCACATTTCTACTCACAGTTGCATTAGCTTGGGCAACTTGAATCCTTTAACAGGGATCTGGGTGATCCTGTTTTTACTCAGGCGAAGTGTTAGCAGGGATTCCGACAGGCTATCAAAAGCCTTGGTCTCCAGGATGCTGATTCTGTTGCTCCCCAGAGAGCTGCAATAAATTCATCACAGAACATCCAAACGATTACATCAGAGGTCTCAGGGCAGTCATTCTGGATCTAAGAGGCTAAGCAACAGCAGACAGGAGACATCCAAAAATCAAGATTTCCGTGCACACACACACACCCCCGCACCAAACAAATTAGGACAGGCTTTTTTTTCCCCTTAGCACAATTTAGACAGCTGATGATAAGAGATCCCCGAGGTACCACCAGACCTTCAACCTCCCAGAGGAATCAATGGCTTATACATTCCCTGTCAGCCTGCAGGACAAAGAGACAACACAGTCCATACAAATGGGAGGAAAAAAAGCAGGTATAATGCGTGAACTGAAAGTTAAGAGCACTGCATACTAATATGAGTTAGACACTGGGATTCTAAGTAGCTTCTCTCTACCACAATTCCATACCTTTTAAGTAGGAATGTCTTTCACCTAACTCACAGGGACGAGACAAGAAGGCATAGGCTGGCTTCAGGCTTCCAGGGTCATCTTAGAACCCCAAAGATGACTAAACAGACCAAACAAGGTAAAACAATAGCTGGGAGGCAGGGGCAGGGGAAAGAGACAGATGTGAAATAGTGGCTCAAGGGGAGGAGTCTATTATCTGTTGTAATACACGAGCTATACTACTCAAAATATCTTAAAGTCAATCCTTCCTGTATAAATTGATACTTTCCCATAAAATGCCTTAGAACAAAGCACACTTACAGTTCCTTTATATTAAGCCCCACTGGGAAACAGCCACTTCGGATTTCTGTGATGTTATTTGAGCTCAGGTCCAACGTTTCCACAGCAACATAAGGCTCCAGTTGGCTTGCTTCAATGCTATGGATCTTGTTGCGATTCCTATAATGCAGAATGGAGAAGAATCCAACATAATCCACTTTTTCCTCTCCTTGGGTTACAAAATAAAACAAGTACAAACAACAGAAACAGCCTCTCATCACTTATTTGGCTCCAAGCTAATATTCAGTATGTTTTATGGAGAGAGAAAATAAATGATCAGCTATTTTTAAAATCAGGCCAAATAACACCTTTTATTAGAGTGGCATAGACAAACTTTCAGGTTATGCAGAACTGTTTGTCAGGTAGAACATGAAGAAAGCTTTGCAGCTACCTGTATAGCTACAGTGACAGTCATGCTCCACCTTAACACAACATGGGAAATGTTGGCTGAAATTCAGCAATATGTATCAACATCAACCTGCACATTCTCCATTTTTCCCTTGAATGTTTTCCTCCCAGCAGGTGTCTTTTGAAAGCACACAGTACTTTTTTTATTTCCCATAAGTTGTACCTTGCTGGCAACAACTATATCAAAGATATTAATTCAAGAAAGCAAAAGCCTCCCCTTTCTCCCCACCCTCATACACAAAAACATCTGTGAGGAAGCATTTTCTCCTCTAAAATTCTTACGGTGTGCTGGATAGGATTCTAAAAGATTTTAAGAATTGATATGTCTAGTAACGCAATAAAAACTGAAGAAGTGATTTCCCAATGTATCCACCACCTGTTGCTGGCCTGGCTGTATGCTCACATGTCACTACAATGCGTATGTAAAGTCAGTATGCCAATAAAATATTGGCAAACACACATATTATTAGTAATCCTTTAACTCATTACATTACAATGAAGGGGGACTATATTACATGAAAAATGGAGTTTTGTTTGGGAGAGCAGGTTGAATGAGGTGAAGTTATTTAAATCAAAGCGACGTATGGTCTCCATGGAGAGCCAGTGCAGCATAGTGGTTTGAGTAGTAGATGACAACCTTGGAGAACAGGGTTCAAATCCCCATTCAATGCTGGAACCCTGCTGAGTGACCTTGGGCAAGGCACATTCTCTCAGTTTCGGAGGAAGGCAACCCCACCCCCTACTGAACGAATCTCGCCAAGAAAACCCCACGATAAGTTCATCCTAAGGTCACCATAAATTAAAAACAACTTGTAGGCAAACAACAAAAAATGGTCTAAGTTGGTATAAAAAACTCTGACTATTACCATGCTACTTTGGGTGGAGGCTTAAACATTATTTTATATCTTCCTGTGGCTATATCTATTTTCCGTAAGTAATCTAAGACATATCCAAGTTGCCCAATATATTGTCAGCACAAAGCCACCATGTTGGTGGGGATATTAAGTGGCCCTCCCGCCTTCACATGGGTTCGGGATGCAAAACCCTTGCAGAAGTGGAAAAACCACAAGTAACTCCTCCCACAATCCCCACCCATTCCTTTCCAGGGCTCCCCCCTCCCATGCCCTTGCCTTTTGCCCTGGTGTGTGAGCCTTCCTTTTCAGCGGCAGAGCCAGAGGCAAGAAAATGGGGGAGGGAGCTCTGGAGGGAAAAATGAAGGCATGCATGCGCTCTCCCACCCCCAATTCCCTTGCCTTTTGCACTTGCCTTCCTTCTCTGCACCCACCAAAATACAAGGAAATGGGAGGAAGAGAATGGGGACACACACGCGCACACATACCGCTCAAATAATCAAAATCGCGATGGTCACACCCGCAAAGGTAGAGGGAGGACTTGTAGTCAAGACTGGATCTTGACATTCTGATGAAGAAATACCAAATATCTCAGTGGTTGAAACCCCCTCCTTTGTTTTTCTCACAGTATTAAAAAGCAGTTGTGTACTGGGGTGGTCAAGCATGTAAAGTTTACTAACTTATTTCAAAAATGCATGGTGATAATTTTCTGAGAACAGCAGGCAACACAGGGACATCTGTCACCTCTGATTCCAGACAAGAGAGGAGTAAAACAGAGATGTATCTGGGCTCCCGTCATTGCTCGTATAAATAGGTGTATTTTCTATATGCATCCCAAGCTAAAAAATGGTGGAGCATGTTGAATTTCCAAGGGAAGCATATCCAAATGGTTTTCATGAAAGATTTAAGAAATACAATTCATGTGGTGTAATAGAGATTGTCATTATTTCACAGACAACTCAGGTTGTAAATTCATTATAAGGGCACTTGGGTTTTGTCTATTTGTTTTAAATATACATATTGCAAAACCTAATCTAGGTACACAGAGCTTAACCATTTCAGGAAAGCACATTTTGCATGCTTAGGAAGATGTGAAGTCAAACTAAGTTTAAGTTTTTCTGACAGCTGTGTAAGAGACCTAAGAGTCCCAATGTTTACCAGAAGGCCGCCAAGGGAGGGAGGATACTTCTAAAATCACGACAACTAGAATGTTTCCAAAGAACATTCAGTTTCATTCTTGATTTAAATGAAAGATGTCTTGTATAAGTGCAACATGCATAAAACCATGCTTTACTTGTCTACATACATAAGCAGTCCAACAGCAAATATACTTAAAGCAACTCCTCTGACTCTCCCCACTGTTTTGTACCACTTTTTCTACTTTGACTGCCATATATGGGTAGCTGCACTAGAGCTATTCCAGTTTCTGCCATTTCACAACTAACTCCTCTGCACAGAAACTGTAGTAAAAGATAGCACTTTAAGTAGAAGGCACACACTGAAATAATGAGTCCTGCTGAGTTTGAAGTAATTTAGGGTAGCTTACCCTCTTCTTCCAAAGTAAGCATGCAACAGCTCCATCCAGATAAGATCTGCTACAGAGTGAGTGAAGGTTTAACCATTCTTTCTCCAGACGCTTCTTTCCTAAAATCCCCCCTTGAAAAGAGTAGCAGCTTGTATTGGCGCAATGGAGGTCTTTCTTCAATTGTCATGGGGATGGGGTATTTTGGGAAGAGACTGAGAGACACAAACATCTTTGCCTGAGCACAGAAAGGGTAAGGAAAGATGTACTGCCAGTCTTCCACATTTGTCGGTTTCACTTTCGTGGATTTGATTATTCATGGATTATTTGCTTTCACCTTGCTGCCTCCCTATACCATTTTTAATAGGAACTGCAAGCCTCATCAGACTGAAAAACTGCGAATGAGGGTTGCAAGTCCCTATTAAAAATAGTGTGGGGTAGCAGTGGAGGTGGTAGTAAACCCTACCAACTACCCACTTTTGCCTTGTGAAGAAACCCTGATGCGTCAAAGGAATCCATGGTGAGCTGAACATGGTGATCATACTTATTTTTGTGTATGTTAAATACAGTCTGGGAGGGCCTAGAGTTATTCACGTTTTTTTCACTTTCACGGAGGTTCTGCGCCCCTAACTCTAGCGAATGTGGAGGGATGACCGTATGTAATAAAATCTATTGTTTGACTTCTACCCTCCTTTATTGTTGTTATGTGTCTTCAAGTTATTTCTGAATTACAGTGAGTCTAAGGCAACCCAATCACAGGATTTTCTTGGCAGAATTTGTTCAGAGGGGATTTCCCTTCTCTTCCCCTGAGGCTGAAAAAGTGTGAGTTGCCAAAGGCCGCTGAGTGGGTTTCCATGGCCGATCAGGGATTCAAACTCTGGTCTCCCAGTATCCTAGGCCAACACTCAGACCACTATACTATAGTGGCCCAACTAACCTCGGCTAAGACCCTACAACTTGAGCCTTAGGCATTCTTAATCTTTGTTGGCGGAGAAACAGCACAGTCAATCTGGAGAACCAAAGGAATCTTGTTGTCTTCATTGTTATCACATTATTGCTCACAATTTAAGCCAAGAATGCAGTTAGGTAGAAAATGAGACACTGGATTTTCTCTTTGCACCAGTGAGAAATGACAGAATAAACAGGTGGTGCTACTTCAAAAGATCATGGCTTTTCCAGGAATACCAGAGTATGCTTTAGAAGGTAAGGTTACACCTTAATCCCAGTGGGTAGGCCAGTGCTAAATGTCTCTGTGAATATTTATTGATAAGTCTTTTCAGCAGCCCTTTTCACAACCAGGAGGGGGAGAGTCTCCTTCTGATGCTAAAGAGGTGATGTTTGCTCCAAATGGTAGAAGTTATTTTTGGTTTTCCCGAAACGAGAATGGGGAGGCAGGGAGAAATTGCACGGTTGACCTTCATCTAGTATCAACTTACAGTACTGGCCAGACTTTGTTAATTGAGGAAAAAAGAAACCTTAATACAGCAAAACTCTATTAAGACCCCACCTGCTATAAGCATCAAAAACAAAACCAAGCTTCAAACAGGAATGGAGCTCTGCACATCTCTTTTCATTCTATTAATATTCAAATGTGTTTGTGTGCAAAGAGAACAACAATTAAACCAGCTAAAAATGACTGCTAGCAAAGGACGTGCAAGGTCTTACATGGATGCATACCAGGCCATGACCGTGGAGTTACATCAAAAGGAAAAGGTTACATGGAACAAATCAGCCTCTGCTGTTCTCACCTTTCTTCTTTGGTAGCAGTCCCTTAGGCCATGGCCAGTAGCAATCTTTACTTCCCCCAAATACTCAAGAGATGCCTTGTATCATTCACAAGGGCCCAGCTAATGTCTGGTTCCAGTGCATCACTGTGTGCATAATGCCCACCCAGCGACAATTGACATGCCTGTGCTAGCGTCTATAAGACGTTCTGAACTGCTCAATAAAAACAAAAACAGCTCATAAACATACCAACAGACAGAGGCATCTGCAGAACAACCTTACAGGACAGAGTACAGGACAATTCCCTGCTGCACAAATGTCACATAGTAACTTCTGCACTGAATCATTTCCATCCCTGGCATGAACGGCATTATGGGTATCCACAGGATCAAAGCTAGCTCACTATTTTTCAGATTGAATTCATGGGTTCTGAATAATGGAACATTCCACAATTATTTGAGCGACAGCTTTAGCAAACTTGCTCAAACATATGAGAGCTGAGGGCGGAATTGCAGGGAGCCACCAGCACTGTTTCTCCATAATCTCAAGCCTGTATGTTAATGGCATTTTCAGAAATAATGCAGAACACAGAAAAGGCAACTTTCCCCATAAGAAAAGTCAGTTTGTGTTTCACCTGCAAATTATAAGGGAGCCTCGGGCAAGCTGCAATCACCCATGGTTAGCCCTACATCTGTAAGATGGTAATTTACCAATTTGCCAACAAAAATGTGAAGATGTAGATTAAAACATACACACATTTTTCCAGTCCTTGACAACTGGAAAGATCTTTCAGTGACAGAAAAAATACGGATTCGTAAGGTTTAAGACATATTTAATAAAGCGACTTCACTGCATTCTGAATGTTTTGCAAGCTTATGGGTCTGTCACTAGGATATCAGCATACTGAACAGATTGTTTGGCCACTGGATTGCCACTGCTTCTGCTTCTCTCTGGGTTATGAAGCAGAGCATCTAATTTCTGAGCAACAGACAGGATGAAACTATACCTCTCAGTTACTTAGGTCTGAGTTTCCCAGATTGAGGGTGAGCAAAGAGCAGGTGCTGGATGTGACAGCACTACTGCCCTGTCAAGTAACCAAGTGGGAAAGGGCAATATTTCAACATAACAATATTGCATTTGCAGATACACTAGAGTTAGATGGTACTAGAACAGAACCTACAGCTGCGATGGGAACCATGAGATGCTCCTTTTGATTGTGGACTGCAAATCACAGCATTCCCCACCATTGACTATGCTGGTTAGAGCTAATTAGACTTGCAGACCAACAACCTCAGGAGGGCCACACAAGTCACACCTCACCCCAGAGCACTCACAGAAAAGTTCCCTCTTTTAGTTCTGTATCTTTGACACAAGACATTGTGTATATCAGTATGTATACAGAAGGACTCAGTGCTCATAGTGGCCCACTGATTTTTGTGCAAATGGACTTAGGCTTAATTGCTAACATCTCCAAACACTAGTGAGGGAGATAACCTTCTAGGACCACAGCCATTCACAGTACATGATGTCAATCTAGATGGACAAATAAAAGATGGAATGCAGTGGAGTAGCTTGGCACAAGTAGGGTAGGGCAGAGTGCAGAGGCACAAGGGTGAGGCTACAGCACACGTGGGCAGGACTGCGGGGCACAGGGAGGAGCTAGGGTGCATGGGAATAGGGCTACAGTGTGCAGGGAAGGAACTATGGTGTGTGTGGGCATGGCTATGGCACACGGGGGAGGAGATGCAGCACATGAGGTGGGGCTATGGTGCATGGGGATGCAGGCAAGGAGCAGCAGTGCCCAAAAAATACGCTGCCCAGGGCGCACCGCTGTCCTCGCCGCCACATCTCTATGCGACTGATGGAATGAGTAAAAGGAGCTCCTTATGTTCTAAAGGGAGAATAAGAACTTGTAACGTCATGTGAAAGAAGCCAGATCTGTCTTTTGCACCTATGTCTGTCTTAAAATGAAATAAAGTGTGATGGATTGGCTGAGTTTCTGAGTGCTGGACTAGGAAGACAAGGGTTCAATTACCCACTTAGCCATGGAAACTCACTGGCTGACCTTGGGCATGTCACACACTCTCAGCCCCCAGAAAACCACACAACAGGTTTGCCTTCTATGTCTTGAGAGCACAACACAACCACCATTACAACAACAGAAACGACAACGATGAACATGTACCCTTCCAATTGCCATAGCAGCATTTGCTTCACTTCATATTAATCTGAGCATGCCTTTCTTGTAAAAAGCCCTTTAAACATGGCTCTTGACTTAATCTGAATGTTCTCCCATCTTTGGAATTACGTTGTGCTTCACAAACCAAACTGTAGTGGCTCTAACTATGTTCTTCAAGCAGGAAATCAGTGGCCATCAAAATAACCTCAACTTTTCTCAGAGGTCATTGAATCACACTAGTTCTCAAGGGAATGTCTAGCAGATTCTCAAGCCCCTTGTAAAAACTGTTTGTTCAGGTGGAGAGCAAATACACAGCAAGAACAGTCCAGGAGTAGGATATGTACTCCTGACATGCTTTGGTCAGCCACTGTGAAACTCAACATAAGCTATATACACCAACTTCTTAATTAATTACAGTCCTGGGCCTGGAGCAAGATAGGCGATATGCTTGCTTTGCAACAAAATGGAGAGAAGAAAGCCAGCTCCCATCCTATCTACAAGACACCATTTTTCCTAGAATGAAAGGAAGGGATAGGTATGAATGAATCCAGCTGCCATTGCTGGTTAAAAGACAAGGTTTAAACGAATTCAGCTTATGCAAGAAAGTTCTGTCTACCTTTTATGGAGAAAACCTCCAAGCATGGGACCCATTCAAAAGGCTACCCCATTGAGAAGGATAACAAGGTACAGATGATAAAAGGTGGAAATTATAATAAGGCATGATTGCCAGTGACAAATGTCAGAGGGGTCTAGTTTTGGAAGAAACAATAAGGAAGACTGGAGAGGCAAAATCCTAACATGCTACCTGGGCCAGGGTGGACCACATGACCCTGGGTGCCTACCCCCAAGGTTACATAATGGGACCCCCAGTTGGGTCTAGTGGACACTTAATATCTCATCTACCTCAACTGGGTCCAGGCTACATGCTAAAAACTGCTCAAAGCTGCAATGAAATAAATACACTGTAGGGATTCACATATGCCAAAAGCAATGCTACAAAACTATACAGAGGAAAAAAACAGAGAGAGGAATGGGATGAAGCTCTGTGTCAACTATTTAGCAGTTCTCAGGATACTGGCATCTAGCAGCAGTTCAGACAGAATACAAGTTTCTGCCTTAATGTTTCCAGTCCCACCCATAAGCCAACAGGTAAACCCTGACTGGCAGGTTCTCCCATTCTTCCTGAGAGCCTTCTGTGGAAAGGAGACCACTTCTCCTCTGTGCTTCCCCTCCCCAAAATGGTACTGTTTCACCTATCAAGAAAGACCTCCCATACATGCAACTTATTCCAAACATAGCATTGTATTTCATGCACTCATAGTTGGCAGAGCCCCAAAAATCATCTAATTCAACCCCTACAAGTGTAGAAATACACAGATAAAGCACCCCAGATGAGTGACCATCCAACCTCTATTTAAAAACTTCCATCAAAGGAGAGTTCACCACCTTCTTAAGTTGTCTATAACCCTGCTGAATAGTGAAATAGTGGAGGAAGTAATGATGGGAGACTGACTACACCTGTTTAAATCTGACCTGATTCAGCTTTCATAAAAAGAAACACAGGCCTTGCTCCATATGAAATATTTTCATCTTTCAGTCTTCTTTTCACACACATCAGAATGCCAGCCACATTCATACTAGCTGATATTTCTGTTCAACAAGCACTCTTTAATTCCTCAATAGTCTTAACCCTTGAACAGTCTGCAATTGAGAGAACTATTAAAATGAGGAGGAGAAAGATAAATTCCCCTTTCAGAAGTTCCTACATTCTCCTAAACATGTTCATGTAGATTTTTGAGAGGCAATGGCCTAGCCTCTATTAGTGCTAACTAGAATAGGCAATTAAATCAATGGGATTTACCTACATGTTTTCACCATTCAACAACTGATTGAACAGTCTGATTTACTTGGCTGCAAACAACCTGATTCCAGATAACATCCCTTTCTATTTTTCAGGGTGCTCAATTCTACTATAGAAATTTGCATGTATGGAAGCAGCATCAAGAGGAGCTATGGGTTATCTCCATATGGTAGTGGGGAGAAAAAAGCATTATGCACTTCTGTGACTATGAATACTTTAAAAACTACACCTTCCTGGACAACAGAAAATAAGGAAGCAGTGGGAAAACTAAGAGCATTAGCATGCAATCCTATGCATACTGGCCAACAAGAAAGCTTTGCTGAATATGCTTTTGAGTTAGGGCTGTGCCAAAATATTTTGCAGCCTAAGCCAGAATAACAAATGGTACCTCCACAACTCCTCCAAGTCAAGATGCACAATATCTCAAGCCAGCCAAACACGTGAAGCAGAAAACCCACAAGCATTTTTCTCCATTTCTGCAAGAGGAGCCTACAATCTTAGCAAAGTAAATTATTAACAATTCTCAGCAGCCCTAATAAGTGTGGCCAATGACAAGAAATGAGATGCAGTTCAACAAGACAGGGATGGCTGTTCGATACCCACCCCTGCCTCAGAGTATTACAAGAAATGTTGCAATCTTTGCTACAACATATCCACCCCTATGAACAGCCTCTATAGAGTCATCTGCTTTGTTTTAAGCTGAAACAAGCACAGCCTTCATGAACGGATGTCACCAGTGGCCTGCATTTTACAGTATAGGAAAATCAATTCTTTATGAAGAACAATTTGTACGAAGGGCTATATAGAGTGAAAAGACATCAGCCTGAATAAGGAGAGATACCAACTGGAGTTAGAAACAAGAACAGAGGCAAGTACTAACAGGAGATGGAAAATCATATCAGTGATCTGATAGCTGAGGGTATTTCATACTTCCTCACACCTGCTGCATCAGGAATCTTCACACTAACAGAATAAGTCACAGCTAATTTCTGCAAGATTGCAGAAGGTCAAATCACTGCAACTGACAAAAATACCTCCTTAGGAGACAGGCTACAGTAACAATCAACTCACTGCCAATGTGCCTCACAGTATGACATTAAGAGCACTAAAGAACACTACACAGAGAATCTGGCACAGAGAAGTCAAATCCTTCATCGCTTATGTTGCAAGAACATCTTCTGGAAAGTTCTCATTTGAATGGCTGCTTGGTTGTAGATTGATTAAAATGAAGCAGTGGTCAGTGAGCAAGACACTGTACTTCAGCTGGAGCAAAGACTAGCACTTAATATGAAAGCTAGAAGATATAGTGAGAAAGCGGCCTGAGAGTTTTGTTGAGCTCTGAAGTCTCATCTTCTGATCATGTCTTAGCTAAAGCTAATCCACAGCATAAGGTTGGAAAAAGAGTCCAGCATGGGAAGGTCTCCAAAGACCATCAGGATAAGTTCATATGCATAAGATTGTACACATATATGCACACACATAGTGGCTTTTGTCTGTATGTTTCTGTTTAGTTACTGAACTTCAATAAGGAAGGTGTGTACTTTAAGACTGAGGGAGCATTGTCAGAATGTTGACAACCTCAACTACTTTGTACTACTCAACTACCATTTGCTACCTCTTTGTCATTTTGTATCTCTCTTTTTGGGCAAGTAGGCATACAGATGCCCACCTATCCATCTCAGACTTCTGATCTGAATATCTGCACACACTGATTACCAGTACACATTGCCAGATAGCAATATCTTTCCCCATGTGTCTTCAGAAATGCACAATAATTACTTGACATACAAATAATCATTGTGAGTTTGCACTGTTTCCTCTATTCCCTTGTCTTTGGTAAGAGTAACCAAATGGTCATTTCTATTTCTAGTCCTTTCCCTCTCACTCAGCCCATTATGGGACTCCTGTATTTAATGTGTGTGTGTGTGTGTGTGTGTGTGTGCGCGCGCATGCATACGCTCATCCATTACCTCATTTAGGGGTTACATCACCCTAGCCTACATTGCAAGCCAGAGTTACATAGGAAGCCTCAGGTATCTGTCTCACTGGCTTGCAATCTATATGTCTGGGTAGAGTCAATGTGGCAAGCCAACCCACAAGGATCTATATTGACTCTGTTCCAATTCCCACTGACTTGCCAACATCATCTGACCCAAGTTTTAAAAGTTGCTCATAGCTTTGATGTCCTACCCTGCTTTTGTGATGAATGTTAATCAAGGCTGGTAAAGACATAATGTTGGGAGCATGACACAGGATTAGACAGCTACACCTCTACCTACTCCCTGCACTCATTTTTTTATGCCCAAGTTTACAATGACATGTAACTGCTGATGATACTAACTATAAAAACCTTGAAGTCTAACCTTTCTGTTCACAGGGAGTCTATCTGCATGAGTACAATCCCAGGAAGATCAGCAATCTTGCTTGTGTGGAAAGCCTCTGACCAATCAGAAGCTTTTCCTCTTGAGACACGTTGTTTTCCACAAGAGGAAAGTGACAGTGGAGGAAAGCTAGGTCCTTCCCTGCCCATGAAAGTGCTGGGTATCATCTGAAGAGGTTTTCAGTGACTGTGGCCTGACAACAAACTTCTCAGAGCAATATACTTCAGAGGTCAGTCTTCAGTTGTGCATTAAGAACCGCATGCCCCGTTGTTGTTGTTTTAAATTACTTACAGGTCTTTCTTACCATGAGGCTTTCAAAATTTAAAATGTACATGAAACTTTAAACAACTGATTGGTTCAGTAGAAATATACAGTCCTGAATCCTGTTGGTAGTTCTAACTAAAGTAAATCAACTGAAACAACTGGTGAATGTCACCAACACCTAAATCAATCCTACTGATCCAGTGAGTAAACTCAAGGGGGGACTAATCAAAGATTCAAACCAGAGTTTCCAAAATCCTAATATAAGTATAATGTAAGTATGCTTTTTATGTTAACTTTGTAAAAACACTGTCTGAGCCCCAGGCATTTTGCGTCATGTGTCAACATTTTCACTGCGAGAAAATAAAACTTTTCTGGTTTACCAAGAAGTTGGAGTGGATTTTTTTAAAAAATCAATTTACAAAAATAAGTAAAAGAAGAAATTACAATGGACATGTGTAGGATTCCACAGTGGCTACCAGAATTGTCAATGAATGTCACAGAACTCTACAATAAATTCCATGGCAATACAATATAATAAACAGAGTGTTCTGTTTTGACATGGGAAACATGCTTAAGTAGTGAAATTCAATTGACAGACTTGTAAAAGTCAACCTACCCTCAGTTCACAGATTGTTGCAAGGATAAGGTATGCTAAAAAATGGAGCAATTATCTGTTTACAAGGTGATCCTCATTTGCTAAAGTCTAAATAATTGATTTAGTGAGTATCAACAGCAAGCATTCCTTCAGAACTAACTCATAATAACATCTGACTATCATATCTGTGATGGACTATGGAGAAACAGAATGACAGTTTCACAGTCCAGAACAGAAAAAGGGGGACACTGCCAAGATTGTGAGAATTAATTTGAATTAATTTACTGATTTCACTGAATACCTTTTAAACTTTTCTGCAACTCTTCACAGAGGCAGTACAGGGACATTTAAAATCATAAATTCATTCAGTTTCATTCTAAGTACTTACACATTCTCATATTCACATACATGTGTACACATGCTCCTCTTAATTTCCAATGACTGTCATCTTTGATATGATTCTCTCATATCAGTTTTAGTGCTTCTCATAGCAGATTTCAATGTCAGGTTTAGTTCTTAGGGCTACTATTTACACATTATAGCTAATGAAAAGCTGAGAGTCAAATCATCACTAAACCACTGCTTCTTGTCTGAATCCAACTAAAGTTGGCACAGTTAAATAAGCACCTGATCACTATAGAAAAAAAATGTATAAACACAAGAATGTGTCTTATACTATGACCCTGTGTATGCATGAACAGAGTTTTGAAAGATGACCCTTCAAGTTACTACAGCTCCCAGAATCCCACAGCCAGCAGCCCACTTAAGAGAAAGCTGGTACTGCAGAAACTGTTCTCTGAAAAAAAATACGAGCTATTTATTTCTATTTCCCTCAAGCTCCACGAATTAAGCGGTCTGCAAAAATCTAATGTTCTAAAGATAATACATCTAATCACTGAATCACTATGCTTCCATGCTTTCTTCATAAACTATTTCAACATTTGGGATGGGAAGGAAGTGACAGGAACTCCAAGACGAAGCTTAAAAATTTGGATGGGAATATGTTCTGTGTCATTTCATTGACAAAATTTTCCTTCCTCTTTCTGAGCCTAGCCTTCTTTGTCCCATTCTATAGCTCTGGGAGGCAACCCCACAGTTCCCTTAGGGATCAACGAAACTAAGAGACAAAGTGCTAGGGCAGCTTGATTCAGCCTTAATACAACTTTAAAGTCTCAAGATTACAGGTTGGTTGCTCAGTAATAATCCTGAAGAACTTTGCTCCTTGCCACCTTCATCAGTCCCTCATACTACATTCAACAGAGATCATGGCTCTATGGAAGATGAAGGAACAAGTTTGGCCTCTCTGTATTTGGCCAGTGTCGGGGAGGTACACCTGCAACAGCTGCCCAACACAATAGAGACAATGCTGGCCTTTTAAATATGCTGTGGGCAACTTTTTGCTCCTCCCTCTGTCCCATGCCATGAACATCCTCCCTGTTATGATCACCCATCTTCTTGATTTTGAACCTGCTTAACATCTACATCAGTACCATTTAACAGGTGATCCATGGACCAGTGCTAGTTCACAAGCCACTGACTATCAATCCCTGATGATTTCCGGGAAGGAACGATTGGTGCCTACTGGCTATAACTGTAGCCAATGGGCACCAATATGCTACTGGTACATTGGGAAAAAACGGCTAATTCTCAACATTAGTTAGCTTGGGAAGCAATGAAATAGCCACAGTGCTGGCTTCTAATCACAAGGAACACAGTGCTATGTAGTGCATGATTCCCTCCTCCCAAAAAAAGCCTTGCCTTAAGATCCATATTTTTTCCAACCACTGCAATAGGAGAATTTTTGTTACACAGATACAAGAAGCAAGCATCCTATCAACAGCATCCAAGCTACAAGGCATCACCTTAATAACCCTTGCCTCTTCCAGTACTTCTGATCTCCATAACAAAATATGACTGAAATTTCTGTAATGGATGTGACTTGATACAAAATATAAAATTTGACATGTTTTTAGAGGGGCTTCCATAAATGAGTTATCTTCACAGACCTTCTGTTTATGTTCTAATATATATGCCTGGGGAAAAATGTCAATTTTTACGAACACATGTCCTATCATATAAAATACAGAGTCCTGCATCCTTCATTGTTGGTTTGTTTTGGGGGATTTTTTCAAGGTGTAGGATACTTCCTCAATTTGACATCTCTTTTTTAAAAACTTTTTTGCTTATCACGTAAGATGAATGACTGGAACAGCTTTTATTTTATGATTAGGTCTCTTCCACATTCTCTACAGAAAGAGTGATGCAAAAAAAAAAAATACTGATAAGAGTTTGAAACCTGGTAAAGATTTCCAACTCCTAACAGTTTGATTGACTGTGAGAAAATTACAGCAGATCAAATGGCTGTTTAAAAAAGTTGTTACATGGGTGGGATTGAACGTTGACAACCTCAGTTCTTGATTACACATGCGCTCTCCTAGTTCAGTGCTAAAAGATGTATTTGGCAAGGCACAAAGAATGAAATTAAATCTCAAAGCTGCATTCTCACCATGAGGGAGTTGGAGATTAGGGGAGAGATGAGAGACATCAAGTGGGCAGAAGGTTAGGATAGGAGAAATTCTGGTACACTTGTACTGGATCTTCCTCATTAAGGCTGCAATTCTGAATGTTTCTAGCACAATCCCAGGCACTTATCCCTAGGCATCACATTTCATTGTGTTCAGCTGGGATTATACCTGATAAATGTGTCCAGGATGGCAGCCTTACTGAAGAATGTGGTCATGGCTGTCCCCACAACAAATGAGATGGGCAGGGTAGGGCTTTTGGAACACAGCCTTTCTCCAGCAAAACGAATCTCATGTAAGCAACTCATAACCTTCCAGGGATTTAATCAAATGTCTTAACTACTCAATCACCATTCCTTCAGCCAAGCTAAATGTTACACAGAAAGGTCAACAATGCACTGATCAAAAGTGAAAGCTAAATCTACAGGCTCCTTCTCATCCCTTAATCATCTTCATTATCGGAGTTTAGAAATCGAAAGTTAAGTTTCTGGAAAGTTCACTCATTGGTTTTGGTTCCTATAAAAGGCATTGTTTTGTGAGCTTATAACAAAAGGCCAATGACAACTTTTGGTTTAATTTTTTTCTTATATATCACAGAAGCACGCCAATGCATAGGCATCTCAATCTCCTTCCAAAGTTGGAATACTGCAAGCTCTAAGAGCAATTAAATACAACTCAGTTTAACAAAGTATTGGCTCTTCTTTCTCAGGCTGATGAGGACAGCGTTCTTATTACATAACCAGGCATGCATTCTCTTACACAGATCCTATATTTGGATTGAGGGCAGTGAGGGTAAAATGTTCCACACAGAGAATCCAGCGTGAATATTTGTGAAAGGCTTTTTTGCTTGACAAGTAAAAGGAGAGATATATTTAAAAAGACAGACATTCTTAAAGGCATAAAACAAATCTATTGGCTGTGTTAGACAGATAGGCCTCTGATCTCAGGATTAATTACAGGTAAACCTCAACATTTACCACCACAATTTATTATGCCTGGTCACAGGTTAGCAGACTTAACAAAAAAAGCACAGAGGTTTGATAGCATTTGGCTTATTTTTGATATCTCAATAGAAGAGACACGCTGTGCCTAGTGGATATTAAAATTACTGTAGCAAAAGGATGCTTCTAGAGAAATTAGAACAGTTTTGCTATGTTGGGGAAAGGACTTGCTGAAAAACTACATCAGACTTTGACCACCACCCCCACCACCTCCATAGAAACAATGGTGCCCTAGTGCATAAAATTTATCAGGGTTTATTCCCTTTAAATAAATTTGAGAGTATTTTTAATAAAGCAGATAAAGTCTTTAAATGAAAAATATGCATTCATAAAAACATATATTGTCTCGGGCTATGCATTTTAGAAGTATTTTGTCTAAAATGTGCTTTTTGTTAACTTTCTGGAACCAAAAACTGCACTGCAAAATTTGGGGAAGTGCAGAATCTGGAGAAATTGTTCCAGTGTGCACATTTGGCCATGAGGTCACTTTTAACATGTGGACTAAACAAAATCCTTAAGGAATCGTATTGTGCGATCAGGACTCACAAAGCACTTACAGGGAGTTGGCTAAGATGGGGCAAGCAGCCTGAATCCCAGATGTTTTGGCCCAGAACTCCCATAATCCCATTCATCATGTTGGTTCAAGTTTATGGGAGTTGTAGCCTGAAACATCTGAAGAATACCAAGTTGCCTATTTCTCAACTAAGACACAGTGCTATAAATGCCAAATAGCCTGAATCCAATTTATTAGGCAGTGACCTTTCATAGTACTTATCTCCCCAACAACTCATTTAACATTGTGCCTGTAGTGACCCATTCCTGCAGGTGCAGGTTTGGAGGCTCACATGATGAAATGCTCCTTTTTTTTCTCCCCCTTTTTTTTTTAATGCTGCCTTTCAAGTCAAAGGGCCTCACCCAACCTCTCCCCTGACATTGTGGTCTTCAGCTTGACAGGAAAATTGGGGTGGGGAGAGGATTACTGAAGAATACCCATTCTTGTAAGCCCCTTCCTACAATCTGGATTTGTACAGCTACATCTTCTGTACTCATTGGCAAGGCCTCTATTAGGATAAACCATAACAACTTAACAGCAGTGGTTCTCAACAAATGATGTTAGACTTCAAGTTCCAGAAGGTCCAAGCAGTACTGCCTATGTTGAAGGTTTTGGGGAATGTAGGCCAGCATTATTTGGACACTCACTGATAGGAAACCATAGGTCTATTGTGTCAATTTCTACATTTGATTCTACAGCTGATTCAGTTGACTTAACCTTACACATGGATCATACAACAAGGGAATGGAGGAGTTACTTATCTTGTATTAGATTTTTTTTAAAAAAAAAATCAAGGATAGCAGTACTTTTTATTGTCATTCTCAATGAAACAGGGAGGCCAACATATTCTTCTTTTAAAAGATTAATCAAGCGACACTCTGTCCAGTCTTATAAATACAGTCAGCCCTCCACATTTGCAGGTTTCACTTTCACGGATTTGACTATTTGCAAGTTTCTTAACCCATTCCCCCCCGCACCTCAAGTACTTTTTTGTGGGGAGAATATTCCCTCTTGGCAGCTCCAATCAGGCTGTGCAGCCCCTTTAAAAACCTGCCTCTGGTCCTCTTCCTCCTCCACCAGCCACTGCCTGGCCAGTTAAGGACAGCTTACAGTCCAACTTCTTAGCACTGCAAACCCTCTTCTGATGCCTCCCACATATACATATAACAAAAGAGAAGAAATATAGGGCCACCGTGTCAACCCACTCCCTTTCCCTCTCCTTTCCCTGATCTGGTTTGGACCCTGGATGCCCACTCTCCTCAGCATGCCTCTGTCCTTCTCACAGACACACATTTTGATATTTATGGTTTTTCCACTTTTGCAGGGGTCCTGTGCTTCTAAACGTAGCGAATGTGGAGGGCCAATTGTATAGATCACCATTACTGCAGGTAAGAGTGCATCCTGCTATGGGCCTGAGGTAGGGTGAACGTGGGGAGGGATTTACCTCCATGTCTGATGATTTGTTAATACCTTCTTGATCACTTTAGACTTCTGTTAACACTTTCAGAGCATACAAGATAAAAGTGCAGCAGGCTGATCAGTCAGATTATGAAGCCTGCTCACAGGCTGTTGAAAGGGCTTATCATGGGGTGTTGTTAAAAGAAAGATTTTATGGAGTGAGCAGGACATCTTTTCAGGTTTTTGGTTTTGTTCTGTTTTTTTGCAGCTCTGCCAAGACCCATTCACAGACTTGCAAATGAAATCTCTAGAGAATCTTCGAGCAAGTTGGTCCCATTAGCAAAGAAAATGGATCAAATGACCCTTGAATGACACATATACATTCCTTCTTAAGAAATTAACATCTCTCAGACAATTGTACAAAATAGGCTCTAGAAAAGTGTTCAAGGAAACCAAGAATGAGAAAAACAATCACTAATTATAGAAAGCCAGATCTATAACAGATTGTCTCAACTAGGAAGTTTTGGCAAAGGCTTTCAGAAGGAACGAATAAGCAGCCTCATTTTTTTTAAATAGCTACAGACAATTACTTTTTTGCCTGTTTTCAGTCCAAAAAGGAAATGTGTTAATTTCTATAGAACCATATATCTTGAGGAAAGACAATGGTTAATTCACCATGACCATATGAAATACTTTCCACATCCACTCAAGCAATCACACAGTTCACAGAACCATTCTAATGGAAGATATGGATTTGCAACAAACTAGTATAGCTGTGGCTTCTAGTGCAATGGGCCCTACTGATGCTTAAATATAGAATATACCACAGAGCACCGATGTATTAGTGCTACTCCAGAATATGTAGACGTGTAACCAAACTTAAAGGGGTACAGACTATGGGCAAAATAATTGATTTACCAAAAAAAAGTGCTTCTATCTGGAATCTTGCTGGAATGGTAAGGTTCAGAAAGCAACCTGACCTTACTTTTTCTCAGGTGTACTCTGAATACTTATCATTATTTGATGAGAGTGATAATAGTCATTTTGCTAACTTTGCCATTTTACCTTTAAGGTTAATGGGGATACAGTTGACAATCATATTTATTGCATCCTTACAGTATTGTTAATAAAATATTAATTCTTTTTGGAGGAGGCCTTAAGGAGTTGAGGACTCAAACACTATTCAGTGAGGACTAGTTTACTCAGTGGGCATCAGAAACTGATTGACTGGTGGAAGGGAAAACAGGACAAGGGTAACAGAACAGAATACACCAGACGAGGGCAGGGCTACCTGGCTAGAACACTGAACTGGAGCTATTCACAATCCAACATTTTATTGGAAATCCCGGTCATTTATAACTGCTTAGGTGTTGCACAATTTAAACAGTTTAATCTGGACATTCAATTTGTACTGAGAAGTAATATTTAATTTTATTTTCCTAATATTCAATTAAGTATTAAATATTGTTGTCAGGTAGAACACAGTTTTTGCTCAATCATTTTCTCTTCTGCAGCTTGATTTTTCCAAGAAAAAAAAAGCACTATGTATAGACTTTAGAATGAAAAAGAGCAAAACATCCTCAAAAAAATTATTCTAGATAAAGGGATGAAGGAGTTCCCACTTCATCAAACACTTCCATATTTTTCTTCCACTACAATCCCTCACATTTAAAAAAAAAAACAACATTAAAATTTTCTTTACATAATAAACACAGAGGTAAACAGAGACAACATGATTTCATAAAATCCCTTTCTACAAGAGCTTATAGCAGATTCAGCAAGATCAGTCTTAGAACAAGACAGCTCCATGGACAACTACTGAAACTCTAATCATTTTTACTGTGTAAGCTTGTCTTTGTCATCTGTATTTTAATACAGATACGTGACACAATATAGCTGTGAACAGGAAGGAACAAGCCAAACTGATTTTTTTATCACTACAGAGAACCATGTGGAGGTGGCTTTTTACTAGTTTTTTATTACTGAAAAATTAAAATATTGGCCATGGAATTGAACGCCGCCACTCAGGAATGAAATTCTTTTGCCCATGGCAATCTCAAACCATGGAGCTCCTACTGAATTCCCATTTCCAGCATCTGAGGTAACAACAAAGAACACCTTCATTATAATTCAAATAGCTATATACATTAGAAATCCATCCAGACTATGAGCAAATTGCAGAGGAATTCTCTTTGTAGTGCTTTGTCCTAGTTGATCTTCATATTAGATCAGACAATCTTCTGGCAGTAGATGTATTCCTGTATGTTGTTACAAGTCAAGCATGAGACTGCTCTGCAATCAGATATTCTGAGTTGCAAGTCATCTTAATATCAACCCTTCACTTGGCACAGAGCCTTCCTTAGGCAAAATAACCCATGCAACCCTTATTGTGCAACAAGGCACAGATTCCAAAAGCAGGATTGGCACTGTATTTTCCATTCTCAGCGACATTGATGGATCAAATAGTTAATGTAAACTAGGTTGAGAACAGGTCACGTGCCTCTTATACTCTCCTTAATGGGCTTTATTTAGTTCTCAAAAATGTTAGGGTTGGGTTTGGCAGCTAGATTGCCTCCAAGTACATTCTACTCTTAGGGTATTTTACATAGTCTCATTTAAAACAACAGCAGCAGCAGCATTGTTTTTCCAATCTAGTACTTCCTGCAGTTTTATTCAATTCCATGTTTGATGGGTCAAAAGAGTACTCCACATGAACTCTTCTGTCCCTAGGTTTTCTCTTCTTGATGCAGTCACTACCTGAAGTTGGTTGATTAGCAAACATTCAGTGCTACTTCAATGGAGCACACCATTTATCCACACAGCCTAGTTCTTTAATAGATAAAATCACTCTAGTCCACTCTGTTTTGGATGCTATAATTGATACAGATCCAGAGGACATAGCTCTAGCCCCTGCTTGTCCAGTGACAATGGATTCTTTTCAATTTGTGCAACCTGGGGATGTGAACAGGATGCTTGGTGATATGAGAGCCATGACATGTGTTCTAGATCCTTGTCCTCCCTGGATTATTAACAAAGCTAGCGGGGGACTAGCTGAGTGGGTAGAGAGATTGATTAATACCTCACCAAAACAAGGTCCAGCTTGCCTAAAGAAAGCTGTTATAAAAACATTATTTTAAAAAAAATCTATCCCTGGATCCCACCATTCTGAATATTATAGCAGTTATAGTAATAGCAGTTACATTTCTATACCACTTATCAGTGCAAAGCACTCCTTAAGCAGTTTACAATGTTGTAAGTTAATTGCCCCCAACAAGCTGGGTACTCATTTTACCAACCTGAGGAAGGATGGAAGGCTGAGTCAACCTGGAGCCCTGCAGGATCGAACTCACAATGTTGTGGCTGCAGTACCAGCATTTAACCACTGCGCCACCAGGATGCAGCCAGTCCCTAATATTTCATTTTTAGGCAAGGTTCTGCAGTATGTTGTGGTTTCTCAGCTCCAGGGGTTTCTCAATGAAATGGATTATCTACATCCATTTCAATCTGGTTTCAGACCTGGTTACGGTTCAGAGACAGTTTTGGCCAGCTTGGTGGACTTATGCCAGGAGCTAGAAAGTGAGAGTGCATTCCTGTTGGCTCTGCTTGACCTCTTGGTAGCGTTTGATATCATCGATCATGGCATCCTTCTGGGTTACCTTTCTGGGATGGGATGTGGGGGCACTGTTTTACAATAGCTTAATTCCTTCCTGAAGGGGTGACCCCAGAATGTGGTTCTGGGAGACTCCTGTTCGACCCCTTGGCCATTGGCCTGCAAGAATCCTCAGGTTCAGTTTTGCCCCCCCCCATACTATTTCACATATACATGGAACTGCTAAGAGAAGTAGTCCAAAATTTTGGGGTTCAGTGCCATCAGCTATGCGGATGCCACCAAACCATATTACTCCTTTCTACCACAAGCCAAGGAAGCCCTTTTGGTACTAAACCAGTGCCTGTCATCAGTAATGGACTGGATGAGTATGAACAAACCGTACCTAGTTCAGACAAGACGGAGGTGCTCCTGGTCATTTGAAAGGCAGATCCAGAAAAAGGGATTCAGTATATGCTGGATGGTGTTACAACTTCCTTTGAAGACACAGATTCACCACATGGATGTACTCCTGGATTCAACTCCAACCCTGGAAGCCCAGGTTTCAGCAGTGGCTAGGAGCACTTGCATCCTGGTTGGATTATTGTAATGTGCTCTTCATGGGGCTGCCTTTGTAGAGTGTTTGGAAATTTCAATTGGTTCAAAAAGAGGCAGCCAGATTGCTACCTGTGGCTGGCTACATAGATACAATAGCTCCACTGGCTGCAGGTCCATTTCCAGGCACAATTCAAAATGCTGCTAATGACCTTTAAAGCTCTACATGGTTCAGGTCAAAGTTATTTGAAGGACCGCATTTTCCTTTACAAACCAGTTCGTGCTTTGGTATCTACTGAGAAGGCCCACCTCTTCGTCCCACCACCCTCACAGGTACATGTGTCGGGAACAGGGGAGAGGGCCTTCTCAGTGGCTGCCCCCAGCTCTGGAACCTCCTTCAAGAGAAGCTAGACTGGCACCCTCTCTGCTTGTTTTTTGCTCACAAACAAAGACTTTTTTATTGTGATGGGCATTAGATAAGCGAATATATTAAGTCCCATCTTACACAATGTGCTGGGTATTGCTTATTGTGCTGATGTGCACCACGTGTGTTTAATGATGTATGCTTTAAACTAGTTCTGATTGTTTTTTATAGTTTAATCTTGTTCTAACTTTGTACTGTGTGTATTTTTAAGAATAACTTTTTTTAATTGTTGTCACTTTGAGTAACTATTTGGGAAGATAAGACAGAAATAAATACCATCATCATGATCACTACCATCATCCTTCCTAGGAGACTGGCCTAGTACCTACTGGAATGTCATTCCAGAAACCAGAAAACTCATTTTTGTTTACCTAAAATTTAATTTGTAGTATAAATGTACTATATGGTTTTTTAATCTGCTTTGCTATAGTTTTATACTTTTGTACTGTTGCTGTATTTTGTTTTTATGTGATTTCATATTTTAAGTAAGGTTTTTTTCTTCTTGCTTGTTGCTGCTAAAAGCAGTTTCACTGATAAAATTTTCTTCCTGTTTCCTCCACCTTGCAGTCTCTTTGCTCTGCCCAAAAACCTGCTCCAAAGGGTTTCCCAGATGCCAAGAACTGTTTGTGGGATGCATGGATGATGAAGTTAAGAAGGCAGACTGGCTGTTTCCTGGTTCCATTAGATTCTCTTGTTCAACCAGCAGAATAGCAACCATAAGCCCTACCCACAGCTTTAATGAAGGTCGGACTAAAAATCTTTTAAATAAATATATAGGTGGATTGCTCGGGAAACATGAAGTAATTTCTTGTGGCTTCTCTCAAAGAGAAAAGCCTCCTTTTCCTGGAGACTTACCAAAAACCCAAGAAATATTTGGAAAAATTAGATTCCTGGGTTTTCGCTGGTACATTACTTTGTTTGCTTTTGTTGTTTCTGTGTGCCTTCAAGCCATTTCTGACTTACAGCAACTCGAAGGTGAACCTATCAAAGGATTTTCTTGGCAAGATTTGTTCAGAGTGGGTTTATGTCATGGATAAGGATGGCCAATTGTATTTTATTATTTAAAGTGTGCTATAAAAGATTATTTGGCCCAAAGCTCTTAAAGTTAGACTGGCTTAACACATGAATAAATACAGCATTGCCAACACACCACTGGTTGGTACATGATAATGAGCCTTTGTGATGTCACTGTTGACACAGAAACCAAGCACCCACACAAGTGAACATGCTATCAAGTCACTATTAAGAGCATGGCCATCTGAGAGAGCAGGCAACATCAAGTCCAGCGGAGTCATCAAAGCCGCTCAACTGAAAAAGAAACTCTGTACAGACCTGGGTAAGTTTACAAAGCGAAGCAGTTCCCAATATGCCTCACAGCTCCAGAGACACAGCCCCCTCTCCTGTTCCTGAGAGCTCGACCCAGACTGACAGGGATGTACAAGAACAAGACAAAAATACTACAGTTGCACATGATAAGACAAACCAGAAAGACAATCAACTGATGGATCAGTTGTCAATATCAGTAACAAAGCTGTCCTTAAACACAGTTAAAGACAATGGCCCCAGTACAGCAACCGATGACCTAACAGACAAACAAAATGGTTCCGGTGACTCCTTCTCTGAAGGGCAAACATCAGCTTCACCTGCTAATGGTGAACAATTGACTGAATCTGAAGTAATAGTGGGCAACCAGAATGCTGATGACAGCCAAGTGAATAAAGAGCTCCAGGCTATTCTCCAGTGGATGGTTGCTTCTCATCTCAATGTCCCCAACCTGACATTCATAAATGAGAATGACAATGAACTCTCTAAGCTTCCACTGCTAGCTGAGAAAGCTGGAAAGAAGGCATACACTGTGGGAGACATTCTTCAAGAGGTAAAGCGGTACTTTGTTCAACAACAAACGGACACGCGTGTGGGAAATGGACCCTCCTGTGGACTTCTGGACTGGTTGCTTGCTAACCTGTAACAAACCAAGTGCTCCTTCCTCTGTTCCTGATGCCTCCACCAAGCCCAGGTGCCTCATATCATGCTTTTACAGGAGCAGCTGACGCCATCCTTACAGCACCACTGAAAGCAACAATGCACTGAACTCAACTTGTCGCTACAATAGTAGCCAGGCAAGGTCATCCATTAAAAAAGAAGTTAAAAAGTGAGATGGAAAGCCAAGGATGTTTTATTGCAACTGGGTAACAATTCCCAGTATATAACCAATTACATTACCACACCAAACAGTTACAACTGAGGAGAGCTAATTAATCTGACAGTAGAGTTATTCTACTGAAAACTAATGACGTAATAGGAGAGCACCCTCTGGTTACCCTCAGGATACATTATTATTTTCACTGTAGTCTCAGAAAATGCTAGAAACAAATTCTTATGCTTGTTCAGTGTTTTCTGAGAAAAAAACCCTGCAAAAGGATGACTCCAATTGTTGCCATTTTCATTTTTTTTTTAAAAAAAAAAACTCTTTAGAAACACAAAAGATTCAAGAAGAAGAAAAATCATAGCCAAAAAGCCCAGGAGACAGTTCCTCTCTCATTTTTCCCCCCTGTGATGTTTCACCTCTTTACTTTCACCTTTGAAAAGGGGCTGAGCAACTTGTCTCCTGTTTACTAGACGTAAGAGTAGGCTTTCTAGCTTTACTTCAAGAGAAAATAATGTGTCCAATTATGAAAATACTGGCATTTCCTGACAAGTGGCATAGGATTTTTTGTTGTTCTCTTCAATCCAGTGGAAATCATAAAGCAAAGACAAATCCCATCCTCCCCAACTATCATTTCTTGCAATTTGGTAATCCTGTTTTATAAGATTCAAACAGCAACCTCGTGTAATCTTCTTGAATGTATATTGCTAAGTTTACATGGTCATTCTGCAGAATAGCTAGGTTTTGACAGGTACATATAGGGATGGAAAAGAAATTAATGAATAGATTTATTTCAGTCACAAATCAGCATATACAGAATAATATCAATGACATATTTAGCATGTACATGAAATCCATTAGTAAATTTAGTTAAAGCAATTTAAAAATGCCAAGGGTAACATTATTCACTGAGATCATTCACCAATTGTATCCTTAACTTTATAGCAGCTATACAGAATTTAACCACTTTTAAAGTAATCTGTGTATCCCTATCCTCTATTAAGTGTTTGAGGTTTGATCATCTAATCGCCTTGGAATTCACTATATAATAGGAATAATAAGTATATGTCCCTGTAAAAATAACAGTCAACTCAGTCAAAATATGTGGTCATACCCACTTTAGGTATACAGTACTTCTAAATCTGCACTCCAATAATGCTGATGGCAGAACATTAAATATAGCTAGGGTGAAGGATTCTTTGAATTCAGGAATATCAGTAGACAGATATGTCACTGGTGTAAATACCCTTCCAGTATTTTTAATTTCAGGATACCTGGCTCAAGTGGATTGTAACTCCACATCCTAGGTATCATCACTGAATAGTAGATTTGGCTTTCTTGTGGCCAAGAGAGTTATTAAAGCCTGAGTCATGAAACCCAAGATTCTCAGACTGCTCTGCAACTTGTATTTCTGTCCTGTCTGACAGGCATCTATTAGAGTTAGAGGAACCAACCAATGAAGAAAAATAAAATAAAAATGAATCAGTTTTATCCACTAGAGAATCTTAAATATCCATGGCCAGGTTGGAGAAGGAAGAAATCAACCTGTCAGTTACTTGAGGTCCTTTTCAGATCCTCTGCTGTATGTCCACAGTACTCAGGAGAGGGACTAGTAGACACGTAGAGTCAGAAACACAGCGCTGGAAGAGATCACAAGGGCCATCAAATCCAACCCACTGTCATGTAGAAATACACAATTAAAGTATTTGCAACAAACAGTCATCCAGCCTCTGTGTAAAAACCTCGAAAGAAGCAGACTCCACTACAATCCTAGGCAGTGTATTCAACTGTCAAATTTCTCTAATAATCAAGAAGTTCTTCCTAATATTTCGATGGAATCTCTTTTCCTGAAGTCTGAAGCCACTGCTCCATATTCTAATCTCTTGAGCAGCAGAAAAGAAGCTTGCCCCATCTTCCATATGACATCCCTTCAAATATTTAAACACAATTATCACGTCATCTCTTAACCTTCTCTCCTCCAGGCTAAACATACTTAGCTCTTTAAGCTGCTTGTCAAAGGGCACTGTTTCTAGCCCTTTTTACCATTTTGGTCATACTCTTCTGGAGATGTCCCAGTTTGTCTATATCCTACTTGAATTGTAGTGCCCAGAACTAGGCACAGTATTCCAGGTGGGATCTGACCAAAGCAGAATAGAGTGGTACTATTACTTCCCTTGACCTAGACACTATATTCCTATAGATGCAACCTAAAACTGCATTGGCTTGTTTAGGCCACATCACACTGTTGACTCATATACCACTTGCAGTCTACTAAGACTCCCAGATCCCTTTCAAATAAACCGTGGTCAAACCAGGAGTCACCCCTCTTATATCTGTGTATTTACTTATTAAATATTTTTTTCCCAAATGTAATACCTTACATTTCACTCTGCTAAAACTCATTTTGTTAGTTTTGGTCCAGCTTTGTAATCTGTCAAAGTCATTTTGAATTCTGATCCTGTCCTCTGGTGTGTTAGCCATCCCTCCTAAGTTTGATAAAAATGCCCTCTATTCCCTCATTTCAGTAATTGATAAAGATATTGAACAGCACTGGGCCTAGGACAGAACCCTGTGGCACCCTACTAGTCATTTCTCTCCAGGATGAAAAGCAGCCATTGGTAAGCACCTTTTGGGTTGGGTCAGTCAGCCAATTACAAATCCACCTAACAATAGCATTGCCTAGTCCCCATTTTACTAGCTTGTTTGCAAGAATATCATGGGGACCTGTCAAGGCCTTACTGAAGTCAAGATTTGCTATATGCACAGCATTTTCCTTCATCTACCAAACTTATAACTCTATCAAAAAGAGAGATAAGATTAGTCTAGCATGACTTGTTTTTGAGAAACCCATGTCGACTTGAGGCTCGCAGCATTCCTTTCTAAGTGTTTACAGACTGTCTGTTTAAGGATCTGTTCTAGAATCTTTTCCAGTACTGATGTCAGGCTGACATGGCGGTAACTGTATGGGCCTCCTGCTTTTCTCTGTGTGTTCATTATATATCTGATTCCAAAAATATAAAAGGTTTCAATGGATATAAGATTATTATGAAAGGTTGATGTATACCTCTCCTTTTAAAATCTATCTTATTCTCACAACCAGCCTATATTATGGCCCAAAATGGACTTGACAGCCGAGTTGGGATTTGAACCTGACAGTCTAACCACTACACCACACCAGCTCTTGGTAAATGTGTGGGCTCTTGATTGTAGCTAACAGGTCATAACAGCAAAAGAAATACATGCTTGTTACGAAACATGGGACTAAAATCTACATCAGCCCAATATGAAAAACAAGTAAATTTCTACTTAGAAAATCACATTTAGAAGAATCCAAGTGACACTAAATTTAGGACTAATTATTATTATTAAATTTATTTATTAAAGGAAGACTCTGTCTCTGTCCTCACATAATGGCTTACAAGCCAACTTTTAAAAATTGTAAAATGGTAGTGGTGATGATGATGATGATAAATTAAACAATGAAGCAAGAGTTCATTCATCTGATTGATCATAATGTCTAGGTTTAGAAGCAGATGAAAGGGGCCCCCCTCCATCCCAACTGCTACTCTCCTGGCCTTGGAGAGAAGAAGGGCCTGGCACAGTTCAATCATGCATAGGCCCAGAAACAAAATGAACGGCCCTCCTTCCATTCCAAAAGCCACAATTGTGGCCTTTAGTGTGGAGGAGAAGAGGCTGTATCTGCTGGACTTAATCCCCTCCCACATTGCCATACACTTTTCCTTCTGTGTCATGTCTCATTAGTCTGACGGCAGGGAACTGTTTGTTGTTCTTGTACTCTGAAGGCACTATATAAATAAATGAGGATGAGGACGATGATTCATACTATTAATAGACATATAGGAAAAGGCCAATGTATCCCTTTCTAGAGGAAATCATTCCCCCAGCTGTCAAATTTAGATTTGTCTTTCCAGTTTGGTAGACTATGGGACAGAAGGACTGGAATGATGGGGGCATGGTGGTTCTATTCAAGCCACATGAACTCAACTTTCATAGAACTGGTACTATACTTTCTATAGGACTGAACAGTGGTTTAAAAATGTTTCAAGCTTATGGATTTATGCAGAACCCTTCTTCAACTCTAGAAGTGGAATCCAGAGAACACATACACACAAATAAAAAGTCAACTGCATATCTATTTTTAAGTTTTAGGTTGGGCTGTTTCTAGAGCAGCCAGGGACTGGGATAGTTGCAAATTAGATTTCCTCTCAGCCAGATCTAAATGGTTCTTGCTGATTCTGAGACTGCACGCTTGCCAGCATTCAAGTAAAACAATGGATATTAATCCTCTTGTAAAACTGCCTGTCTTTTATGCTGACATTCCAACTTTGGAAAGATTATTTTTAAAAAGGCAAATATATTGCCTTGCCTTGGGGCCCTGACAAAAAACAGTATGTCTACGGCTTGGTGTTGAGCCCTTAGGCCATGATGGGCAACTTTCAAGAGGCTACTCTTCATGATTAAGGGATGTGGCCTACAGGGAGAGAGGGAGGACCTCAGCAAACTTCTTTAATAGAAAGGATACTGAAGAGGAAACTAGCATGGTTTCACATGGACTAATTCAGGAAAGGAGAGATGTGGATGACTATCAAAAAGTCACAGGTAGGTAGAAGCTCCCTAGTACGTGATCTTCCCGTGCTTCAACACAGCCCTCAGACTCACAATGTTTATGACTGAAAACACATGTACACACAACAAAGTTACCTGTCCCTCAAATTAGCTCAAATAATGAGGGAACTGATACAATTAATTAGTAAGAGCCTTTCCAAACAATTTTTCTCATTTTGTCTGCTGGACAGTCCTATTGTCTTCCAAAAACAAAGAAAAAGGGAAAAAAACACTAGCACTATACAATGTGGCCACATGGGATCTTTCTTCCAAAATTACTGAATGTAGCAATGGTTTTTGCCCCACCTTATACCCTCAAGTAGGACAGAGGGTCCTCAACTTTCTAATAATTCTTCAGTAACTGCCAGCACTGCCTTTATTTTCAGGCACATCTCAAACATTGGTAAGAGCAAAGAGAATTCCATAGCCACATTTCTTCCAAGAACAACTGCAAATAACTCCCATATCTCTATTGCACAACTTACGGCTAAATAAATTATTGTGAGAAGCTCTACTAGTGTAACTTTAGAATCAATACAGATAGATATAAGACTCAGCTCAACACTTTTGAATTTCCTGAGGAAGAATAGTCATTCAGCAATTGTTAGCATTTGGATGTCTGTGCTCGTCTGTCTTTGGTTAACTCATATACAAATTATTTTCTTCTGTTCTATTCAAAATCTTTTCCAAATGTTTGCTGGTGTTGCAGATGAACTGCTTTGGCAACATTTTCAAAGCAGAAAGGAATAAAATTAAGATTTCTTCCCCAATGAATAATTAAACTGAAATATGCTTTAGGCTTAGCCTCTACTAATTATCTAACGTGGCATGGGTGATCTCTTGCATGTAGCATATATGACTGCAGCTACAACACCTGTACTTCAGCAACAATTTGAAAATAAAATAATTTTATAGTAGCCTCTCCGCATTCACAAGGGTTTGGGGTAGAGAACCCTCACAAAAGTGAAAAAACTGCAAATAATTCCCCTCCCCCCGCAATTCCCTTCCCACTCCCCTCCAGAGCTTCCCCTCTCTCATCACCTCTGGCCCTGGCATTGGTGGGGGGAGGAGTAAAAAAGACTATCTGAAAGCTTACTGGTACTTTCCCCTCAGACAGAGAAAATGGGAATTTTGGAGTTCTAATTACTTCCAGTGGCCATCTTGAGAAAGAAGCAGCTGACCAATCAGCAGCCAATACAGAGCAGAATGCGCAACCACATGGCGAGAGGCCACACCTTCAGTAGTGGGAGCGGGCTTTGTCACCCAAAAGGAAAAAAGTCCATTTTAAACACAAGCCTTGCAAGCCTGGAATGAGGAATGCAAGGCATGGGAGGAGGAAAATTGGAGTGGGGAGGCAAGCACATGCCTCGAGAACAATCAAATTCACGAAGGTCAAACCCGCAAATGTGGAGGGGGGACTGTATATACAAGATGAATTACAGGATTTGACTGAGAAACCTTGCCTAGTCCTAAGAGTAGTCCAAAAAGATAAATCCAACATTAGTCCCAAATGTAGGAGACACAAGGAAATCAACTGGACTTAGCATAAGCAATATGAATAAAGGCCATTCATTTCAATGACTCTAGTGGAATCTACTACTGGGTTTGACCCAGAAGCACTGTTTGCTCTTATTTGGGGCAGGAGAATGCAGATGGATGAGAAATAGCTAATTTTTTGCAGGAATTTTGGTTTGTTTATGTTTTATATCTCTATTTGGAAAACAAGGAGCAAACACAAGGGCTAAGCATCAGAGAGGAAAATGGAAATTGCTCCTAGCAGGCAGAGGCTTGTAAGTAAGTTGTCCTTGCACAGGATGAATATCAGTCCTCCCTGATGAGCGCAAGAGTAGCAAACTCAAACCACAGTGTAAGCCACAACTGGCCAACCCACAACCCATAGACCACAGCCAACGTCCCCCTGCTCACTTCTTTTTGTGTCCCCTGGAAACTTCCAGGTCTGTCTTGCCAGAACTACACCACTAAAAAAAAAAAAAAAACCTTCAAAAATATGAGGAATCACACTTCCAGAAGAGTCCACAATAACAACTACCTTCCCACTGTCTTGAAATTTCACCACCACCACCACTTTAAGACCAAAAGAAAACTTCTCATCACTTCTGGGTTGTTGTTGTTGTTGTTTTTAGCAAGGGTGAAGCTCAAAGCACACCTTGGGGCCAAAACTGACTCCTAAAACCACCAAAGTTGTCGCTCCCCTTTTCGTACACAGTACTGCAACTCTAGCAGAAGAAGTAAACTCATAATCCACTTTGGTGACATCAAAGCTTTAAACTGTACAAAAACTGAGTATCTAGAACAGGAGTGCCTCTCTAATTGACTGCCTACCTATGCTGGAAAATGGGCCTTCTATGGGAAATTTAGGTCATCATGCACTCATGTAATCCCAGCACCGCACTGTTTATCAACTGTCTCCTTCCTTAATCATTCATAGGAAAGGCAGATGTGAACAAAAGCTGGATGACTGATTACCTCAACTCCGTCCCAACTGTAATGCAGGAAGACTGAGTAGTGGAGCTGACCCTTTGAGGGCGGCACTAAGGACAAATGATGAAAAACACTTCTAAAAAATGACAGATCCTTCAGATTTGTCTTTGTTTTCTTTGAAATATGAACCAAGAAGGGGGAGGGACTGGGCAGGAAAAAGAGAAGTGGTCCCAACTGCCAATTTCTGACCTGAATGACAGAGCTCTGCAGTTTTCCATATTTTAGCACAATCTTAATGGAAAAATAGGAATGCAGCCAATTTGTCTTGCTCACTTATGTACTCCATGTCCAGGGAAGGAGGGGGAATTAAACAAATATATCAAGGTCACTTCAAAACTGCCCAGATTACACAGCCTGAGGAAACAATAAGACAAGAGGTTCCAGCACAGAAAGTGTCTACCAGGACTAAAGTTGAGAGTAGCAGCTAATAATGTGGTGGCAGAGAGATAGGCCACAACACAGACAACCACACCTTGATGCAATTATCTTATTAGGAGCTTTTCTCTCCTAATTACAGTGTTCGTTTTCACCTCCCTATTGATTTTGTTTCAGAGAAAATACCTTAGTACTGTCAACAAACAAATGTACAAACCAACAATTAATAACACAACAGTTAAGCCTAGTAAGAGAGTCACAACATCACAATATGAAAACAAATGAGGCCTGATCCTATCAACAATACTTAACAGACTTTTTGTTGTGAAGGAGTATATAGAGAGAGAAATGAACAGGTCTGTGCAACTAATTTAACAGAATGGGAAGCACGCACAAAATACAGCAATCTTTTCCACAGCATGTTGGATGGACAATCTACACCTTGGCCTAGTCTATGAACCAGCTCTTCAGCTCTATGGACACACAAACTGAGCAGTACTGGTTCATTTCCAGCACAGTTTTCTCTGTGTTGATGACCATCCCAACACAATGGTACCTTTGAGGGGCTGAACAGCAGTTCCTCCATCCATGCATGAGAATAATTGCATTGTTGTAGATGACTCATATATTTTATTAATACAGAATACAGAATAGCAGTCTATACAGAAGCATTTTGATGTGTAAGAGCTTGAGAATGCAAAGTGAATGGAAGAAACATTTTTTAAAAAGTAGTGGTGACAACATCTTTATAAAACTATGCATTCTTGAGGTCCAAAGCTGATAACAGGTGTCTTTCTTCCAAAAGAAAATACTCTTATCTCACAGAGACCAATCAACCTGCTCCTCCTAATGAAAACTCATTGAGCCTTGTAAATTCTACATGTATTCTATGTTTCTTGAAATGGATTGAATAAACAGGTCCATCCCTTTCCTTCACTGGTACCTTTTCCCATGGGCCTCTTACTGAGTCTACAGTCATTTCTTTAACATCATTAAGATGCTTTCTCTAAATAATTTCTTGTGTAGTGAATTGGGCTGGGTGTAGCAGATCAGCATAAAAACTTGACTTCCGTGACATACTCTTCAAGGATGAGTTTTGATACTTAGCTGTTCAATGCAATACAAGCTCAACTTTGCAAGAGACAAGATAAGTACGTAAGCTAAAAGCTGGGCAATTCCCACCTTCCATGTAAAAAGACACCTCAAGAGATGCTTAACTGCTAAGTCTGCCTTTGCTTTAGATGTGTTAGGAGCTCTTCTTATTACTTTGGAAGGACTAGTTCCATCCGGCACCAGTGTAGAATGGGCAAATGTGTGGTTGTCTGTAAGAGGAGTCGGATTTATACCAAGATGTCATGGGCTGTGAGTCATGCCAAGCCATTTAGTGTCTGCTCTTAAAGACTTCTGAAGGAGTATTAATTTCCAGAACTGAACAGCCAGTCCTTGTTCAATTGTAGGTCCACAGAGTTATTGTGGTTCCCATAGGAAAAAATTAATCAAAAACGAAGCTGGACACATGTCCTTCAAGCAAGCCCAGATGACACAGATCATGTTGTCCCACCCATGACATAATTTCAGTGTGTTCAGTTCTCTGCCTGCTTGAGCACCTCCATCTGAAATGCCACCAGCTGCTCCTCTCTTCAAAGTGCCCATAGAAGGCAGCAATAATTTCCCCCCACAGAATGAACTAGTATACTGCCGTGATAATGTGTTATTTAACCATGTTCAATCTTAGAATAGACTTTGTGCCCAAGAATTTACCACTTCTTTTTTCTCACTTTCAGCAGATGAGTGAAAAGAGTATTTCAGCAGATGAGGGAAAAAAGTGCTTCCTCCACTATCATAGATTCTGAAGTCAGGCAATTTTTCCATGAAGGCTACCTATGAAGCCAAACTTTGTGAAAATTCACAGTTCTTCTCAAGAGAGACTATGCCTCACGAATTCCACAAGCTGAAAACTAAGTATCTTCTTCCCATAAGGTGAACTGTACATATCTCTCCTCCACTGCATGGGTACTCTATTATATTCATCTGTGTAGTGTGAGAAATCTAACCTAGCATGATAGAGACAGGCAAGAACATGAAAATTCTTCTTCCAAATCTTCACATGACTAATGTTATGTATTCATGGCATCCTCCAGCATCTTCATCATCCCTGACAGCTTCTTCTGCCTCAGCCACTTAACACACGAGATCATCGCGCTGTCCTTTTATTCTTATTGTAGTCTTTTAAATGCTTTCGTATTGTTTTTAATAGTTTTAAATTGTTTAAAATTATATTGTTTTAATAGGACATCTCATTTGTGTTTTTTAAATCTATAAGTTGCTTTTTAACTGTATTTAGTTTTTAAATATATGCTCTAAACCACATTGGGGCCATATGAGGGAAAAGGTGAAATATAAATTTAATTAATAAATAAAAATCAGTCATAAAATATCTTGCCATGCAACTTGGTGACCAGTTTGATGCTTTGGTTACCTTATCCTCATCTAAAGAGTTACTGAACTCTTTATTGAACTGAATTTCTCCACACCTGGGAAGGACAGTGGGTAGTACAACATCTCCACGTCTACTAAGGACAAATACAGTATGCTGGACCAGAACAAGGGAAACCCAGGTTCAATTCCCTCAACAGGGAAAGACTGCACATTAGTGACTGAACACTTCATTAGTATCTAGAAAATCACAGTTCAACCTTTAATATCTTTAGGTCAGGCTGGGAAAGATGCCACTCCAAAATCCCAGAGAATGGTTTCCGATCAACATAAGCAATACTAAGCTAGATGGGCCAATGGCTCTTTCTATTTCACAACCATGAAACTCACTGCATGACTATTGGCCAATCACTCCTTCTTGTCCATTCCTATTCACAGAGCTGGTATGATAAAATGGGGGAGGGACTACATTAGCCTAGAAAAGACAGGACACAAAATATCATAAACCAAGAAAATAAAAACAAGTGGCATTCTTTTACTTTACTGGCGTGGAAATGATCCCACGCTAGGTACTAATGAGACTGGCAAACACTAACAACATCTACAATATAAAGTTACAGCAAATTGATAACACTCTAACTGCCATGGTCCTGCACTGCAGAATCAGAGATAACTGAATGGCACAGCTAGACTAGGCAAAATCATAAAGTATCTTGCCATGCAACCTTTCCCCCACAGACATGACTCCCATTATTGCTCTTGATATTTAGAACTGCTTGATGAGTGAGATGACCTGAAACACTATCTCTGTTACCCAGAAGAAGGAGAATTGTGACAGGACAGATCTGCCCTCTGGAATCAGACCTATCTAGTCCAGCATCCTGATTTTGACAGCAGCTGACCAGATAATTCTCCCACTGTTCTTCTGCAGCTAATGATAATGCTTCAGCTAATGATATTGCTTCAGAAACTGGAGGTATCATAAAGATACTAGATAAACTTATCTCTTTTACCAAGGAAAATAAGGTAAAATCCTTCCCAGACACCTTTCTCATATATAATATTCTATCTACAGCCTAGCAACCTTTCCCGCTCCTCCTTGAAAACAGAAACCAGATTTAACCAACACAACAACCACATTATTGACTAAAAAGCTGATATATTTCAGTCCTGAAAAATCTCAGAGGCAGTTTCTGAGGAACTGACAAGAAAGAATCTTCCTCATCAGTGAGTGGAGGGGAAGGTCAATGCTCTTTCTTTGGGTCCTTCCTAGAAAGTTCCAAGCTTCTCTAGAAGGACTGAAGGCATCAGTTGACTGCACCAAAGCCACAATGTGGAACACACAGATTCTTGAAAATGAAAATATACTGGCAGCTATGCTGAAACTGAGACTTACAGATACAGGGAGGTTATATAGGCTGAAGCTGCTCCCAGGGAAGGAATAGCTGTCAGTTCATTGTTATTCAGTCTCCTGGAAGAAATAAAACAAAACAAAAATCACTTTAAAAATGATCAACTTTTTAAAAAAAACAAAAACAAAACAAGTACAACAATTTATAAAGTCTCTCATTGTAGCTAGGATGAAGCTCATTATCTGTCATCACGGACAACCTTAAGACTTACCTAGAAATCTGATTATTTGGAGAAATGTATCTGTACAGGACTTCCTGTATCTCTGCAACTTTCCAGCCAAGTCTTTGCCGAGAACACTTGTAACAGAAACCCAGCTGCACATTCCATGCCTACTTTAGTTATTGCTAACACATATTTATGGAACAGCAGCATAACTCCAGCTCGCCATAAAGGGTGGCCATGCTACAGACACACGACAAGCACTCAGCTTCAAGAGAGGTCTGAGCACAGCACCTGATCCAGACTTACACATGCCACCTTTTTTCCTCTTTTTCTTTTGGGCAAACTGTAAAGCTGCTGGCATCTCACTGATATGCTTAATTGCTGGGCAGGAACTGGTAAGAGCAGTACTTACAGGCTCTGAAGGGACAAGTAACTGAGAAGTATTGAGGTCATTCAACAGATATCCATTTTTAAAGCAAAAAATTGAAATGTTATTGGACTTCCAGTTGGTGAATTAGGTCTTGGGTTTGATTACTGTGCTAAGGATCAGAACCAAGAGCCAAACTATCCTTTGGCCTAATGAGAGAGCTGGCAGACACATAACCACTAAAGTGTTATACCCATAATATTAAGAAAACAGCACCAATGACACCAGACTTTACAGGTGAGAGAAATGGTCCACAAGGACCACGGGAAGAGGAGAGATGAAAGCATGAACTGCTTCTGGTTGATTGGGGGTACAGGGATGAGATTGTGCACTTGGCCTTCACTTCAATCAGACAAAAAAATCTAGAGCTGGCAGGACTATGTACAGTATCTCTCTTACAGCGTCATGTAAATATGCAACTTGATCTTAGACACCAGCTTCAGCATCCCAAGAATCAGAGCTTTCACATTTAAAGTACTCACCACTGGCTATATAATCCTCCACACCCACTTTTTAAAAGTTCCATTAATATAGGAGAGACAGAAGCACATGCTTCAATGGACAGGATTTAAGCACTGGGCATGAAATCATGCAAAGTGATGTAAGATGAAAACTGCAATCCAAAGCCCACAACGCCTTTGCAATACCTTCTGTTGAACAAAAAAGGACTTACTTCTGAGTAAACACGCACAGAATTGCACAACACATTTCTTCTCCCTCCTACTGATTTTTTTAAAAAGACTTACATTTAATGAATTAATTGCCGGGTAACAGGTTTTCCATTCCCTGCTCCAAACCAGCTGCTGCTCAGCTGTATAGCCAGCTAAAAGAGTCCAAAACAAGACTGGGAACATTCCAGAACCCAGAAGGCTGCCCTGTAGAATTTCAGTCTCCGGTGAAGCTCAGGAGACCTCAGCTATCTAGTTCCACTGCCATTTTGGACAATTGGAAGTGATGTTGTGTCATACCCAGTCACATGGGGGGATTTTCAGGAGTTTTTCCTCTATTGTTTTAGTGCTCCCCATCTTAGAACAGAACTGTTTTGCCAACATTTAGCATTCAGGACCATGTATTAAGTGTTTATTCAGCTGGAAGTCCTTTGGTTGAAAAACCTGGGGGGCGGTGGAGTGCTCTGGCAGCCTGGGTGGTCAATGGGCGGTTCCACAGAGCTACGCTGGACCTCCCACAAGGCAGCTGGCAGGCTGTACAATTCTCACCTGTATTCTTGAAGCGTGACATTCTTCCCCTACCCACCACCCACTCTTCTACCCTTTTCGTGCCCTCGTTTACCTCTCTCCTTCCCCCTTTCCATGTCATTCTATTCCTGAGCATAGGAAAGTTACTAATTTGGACTACAACTTCCAGAATCCCCCAGCAGTCCAAGCAATAACTTATACCAGCTCAGGCTGATGGTCCACCAAGCACAGTACTAGCTTCTCAACCTGGAAGGAGGTTCCTGGGATTTCAAGCAAGATTGAACCTTTTGCATTCGAAGTACATGCTCCACCACTGAGCTACAGCCTACTCTCCAAGAAGGAAGAAGAGGATATAATTAAAATATTTTTTATTATATCCTACCTTTCTCTCAAGATGGAATTCAAAGTAGCTTATAATAATTTTTGAAAGATTAAACTAAAATATTAATTTACAAAAGTCTAAAAGAATTAAATAACAATATTATTTTGAGAATATGATTAAAAACAGAACTTTTTTCCTTGGGTTGGTGTGTATGTGCATGAAGCACAGATAGTCCTTCACACAGACAACTGCATACAACTAGTGTATCTTTATCTTTGACCTCACTCAAGTCAACAGACCAAGTGCTACTGATCAATGCCTGGCCTACCTCCAAGCTATTGTCCTGTTGCTGTTTTGGCCATGTTACAAGAATGGCACACAATATTATAGCAAAAGACCTAACTGAAGCCATTCTTACTTCTGTGCTAACAGCCTCTGTGACACACACAGCCTTGACACTCAGTTTCATGGAAGAGTGCCCTTGAAACCATTGCAGCAACAGTTTACCACCACTGACTTAGAAAAAGAAGCAGAAGCATCACTGCTAAGAAACGAAGGCTGAAAACAGGGCACCACCAATTATTCCATACCTTTAGGTAAAGGAGAGCATGGACCATTGGATCACATGTCATGGGGAACCTTGGCTTATTGTTCATGAGCAGCACGTAGATGAATCTTTGTTTGACTGTTCTGACTGCAAAAAGGAGCAGCTAAACAAACCATGCTCCTTCCCTGCCATGGTTTGCTCATTATGACATGCGAACCCAGCATGTTGGCTTGTTTGTCCCTCAACAAGCCCAAAAACTAAAGGAACAGCAAGCTGAATTATTTCTCTGGCTTATCAGAGGACAGAAAGAAGCCAAGGTTCCTCCTGTTCAGATGTCACAATAAGCAAGCCCATGAATGGTACCTCTGTGCTCTCTTTAGCTGCTCCCGACTTGCCACAGGACCAACCAAGGCACTAAGCACCAGTACTCTGAAAAGAACCCTGGCTCACTGCAACATCAAAACACATGCTACTGATATTTAATTTCCATTACTAAAAACAGCATTCTAAAAAGCTGGCATTCAAACAAATCCATACTAGCACTACTGAAAAAAACAGGTTGCTTACCTGTAACTGTGGTTCTTCGAGTGGTCATCTGTGCCCTCATACATTAGGAGCTTTCGTGCCTCCGTGGTAGCGATCGGAAGATTCTAGAGCTCGGTAGCTTAGCGGGAACCCCTCCCCCATGCCGCTACTGCGCATGCTCAGCCCGCCGAGCAACGGTCACTCCTCAGTTCTTGGTCCGCCGAGTAGAATGGGACCTGAAAAAGAGGGGAAGGATGGACAGGCATGTATGAGGGCACAGATGACCACTCGAAGAACCACAATTACAGGTAAGCAACCTGTTTTCTTCTTCGTGGTCTCTGTCCCTCATACATTAGGAGACTGTGTAGCTTACCAGTAGGATGGTGGGTCAGGTCCTACAGAACAGAAGCCAGCACAGCACGTCCGAAGCGAGCATCCCTCTGGGACCAGCAGTCCAGCCTGTAGCGATGCATGAAGGTCGATGGTTGGGACCAGGTCGCCACACAGCAGAGTTCCTGCAGGTCGACTCCTCGCAGGAGGGCTGCAGATGTCGCCACGGCTCTGGTGGAATGAGCCCAAAGAAAGTCTGGCGGAGGCTTCTTGGCAAGCTCATACGCTAGGTGGATAGTCTGGGCCACCCACTTGGAAAAGCGCTGGGTGGACACCTTGTGGCCTCTTCGACATCAGCCACAGCACACAAAAAGGTGCGGGGTCTGTCGAAAAGAGGCAGTCCTGTCCTTGTAGAATGCCAAGGCCCAACGAACATCCAGGGAGTGAAGGGACCGCTCCAAAGGTATAGTCGGGTCCAGGTAGAAGGTGGGCAGGATGATGTCCTGGCTCAGGCGGAAATTGGACACCACCTTCGGCAGGAAAGAGTTGTCAGGCCGAAGGACCACCTTGTCCCTGTGAAAGACCAGGTACGGTTCATCACATCGTAGGGCTGTCAGCTCTCCCGCCCACCTGGCAGAGATGACAGCCACCAAGAAGACAGTTTTCATAGCGACCAGCCTGTCATCTGCAGTCGCCATTGGTTCGAAGGCCGACCTTGTCAGCTGCGACAGGACCAACAATAGCGACCACGGCAGTAGCAGTGGGTAGAGGTGCTGCAGGCCCTTCAAAAACTGCTTGACGGTACCGTCTCGGAAGAGAGCAGCCGATGGGGATCATGGCGGTTGGTATGCCACGATAGCGGTGAGGTAGGCTTCAGCAACGGGAAGGCCAAGCCCTGCTGTCGAAGGTGCAGGAGGAAGTGGAGCACGGTCGGCAGGTTGACAGGCAACATCAGCTCTCGACGTTCCTCGGCAAAGGCAACGAAGTGCCGCCACTTGTAGTAGCAGTTGCGGCACGTCGATTCCTTCCTGGTCGCGGTCAAGACATTTCCGATGATGGGGTTGTCTATGGCGATAACCTCCAGGCACGGAGGGCCAAGAGCGGCAGGTCCGGGTGCAGCATGAGGCCATTGGAATGGGATAGGAGGTCCAGTACCGTCGGGAACCGGAGGATACACCCCCAGGTGGCCTTGAACAGGAGCCCGAACCAGTGCTGCCTCGGCCAGTACGGTGCTACGAGAAGATTTGCTCAGTCCGCGAGGATCTTCGATATCACACGGCCCAAGAGGGGAAACAGAGGGAATACATAGAGGAATCCCTCGTTCCACCGAAACTGGAACGCG